>CAUYUJ010005722.1:5000-57500 GCA_963575745.1 Prorocentrum cordatum | reverse complement strand
GGATGACTATGAGAGAGATGTCAAGGCCTACATCCGAGGGGCCCGTCGAGATGAGAGATACGTATGCGGCCCACGTTTATGGAGACGACTGGAAGGGCGAGCGAGGCAAGCATCCAAAGATGTCGACTGGGACCGCATCGAGAACGACGACGGAGCTACCGAGTTGCTTAGACATGTGAGAGCGAAGCTCGGAGCTCAACCCATCCAGGACGCAGGAAAGTATTTAGCCTGATGGATCTTCGATCTACGGCGGGACACTGGAGAACCGATGCCGAGCTACATGAGCAGAGACGGTGAGGCCGACCATGACGTGGCCAAGGGGTTCGACACCGAGTATTTCAAGAAGCAGCGCACAGCCCGACTCTCGGAGAGAGCCAAGCAGTGGAATAACCTCTATGGAGAGCTCAACTGGTTCCTGTATAAGATCGAGCAGGAGGGCCCGGAGGACGCTGCGGAGAAGGCCAAGGAGCTGAACCACTCGCTCTGGGACTTCGTCAAGACGGGTCTTGAGGAGATCCCAGCGCATCCCGACTTCGGGACGGATTTCAACCAGGCGATCCCCCTAGACCAGCTGCGCGGATGGCTACTGCTACAGCGATCGAGACTGACACCGACGGAGCGGGCAGCGGTCATCCGCGCAGTCAAGGGTAAGTTCGACTACGATAGCATCGGAGAGCAGTTACGAGCTTCCTGGCCAGATGATGAGCTGACCAATCGGGACAAGAAGCAGGGCAAGGGTTTTCGTCACCGAGATCGTGGACGGATCCACGCCGGCTGGGAGGCGAACAGCGAGGAGGACGACGACTACAGCTACTACGAAGAGCATAAGTCCGAGGCGATCTACGACGGCCAGGGCGGCGAGGAGGATGAGGAAGACCCCGAGGAGCCGCTCTACAGCGCCCAGGAGATCGAGGAAGCCGAGACCGCTTTCGCCGCCCAGCAGAGAAGCTTCGAGGAGGCCCGAGATTTATTGAGACGAGTGAAGACCGCCAGGGAATTTTACCCCGCGGCTGAGAACAAGAAGCGAGAATACCGAAGTGGACATCGCAAACCGCCAGGGCCCCGGGCTGGATCTAGAGGCTCAGGGCCATCCAAGGGACGAGGCCGCGGGAGCGGACAGCGACGTGACGGGCCACCCCGACGAGAAGGAGATTGCTCCCAAGGCTGGCCTCCCAGGAAAGGGCCATGTCTGAAGTGCGGCGGTAACCGCGAGACCATGGATCATCGAGATCGAGAACGCGCATCTTCTACTGGCAGCCAGGGCGACCGAGACCGACGCACAAAGGGGTTCGGAGTTTTTGTCTTCTTCGGCACCGAGCAGGATGCCGAGATAGAAGCTAACCTCATCACGAACGAGATGTCCAGGCTGCGGTTGGAAGCGCCCCTTGCCAACAAGCCAGCAATCAAGAATCGGCCGAAGACCGCCAACCAGAAGAAGCAGCTGGACAAGAATTCCTTCATGCCGATCGAGAGGGCCATCGAGTTGCGAGAACGAGTTCAGCACGAGAAGCTACCGATCAGGTCTACCGTGGAAAAGGCCGAGGACTGGATTCTCATGAGTGTCAAGCAGAGCTCCTCCAAGGGTTTCGGCATTCTCGACATCGGCGCGACCTCCAGCACCATGGCCATAGAGGCCGCCGAGAACCTACGCGACATTATCTACGAGCAGACGGGCAAGAACATCAAGATGGACGTTAGTCAGAAGAGTACGTTTATATTTGGCGACGGCAATGCCAGGGCCTCCACCGGCAAGGCGACCTTTCCCCTCATGATCTCCGGTGTGGACGGCGAACGAGAGATCAACATCCTCGACGCAGACGCCCCGCTCCTGATCGGAGTGGACGTGCTGAGCCGCCTCGGGGCTGCGATTGACTGCGAGGCACGCGCTGTTCACTTCAAGAAGCTCGGGCGCCGAGCTGAGCTGCTCGTCCTTCCGAGCGGCCACCTTGCATTGCCACTTGTACGTCAAGCCGATCTTGGCTTCGTGGCATCCCTCGAGTAGGGGCGCGCGCCCTCGACGCCCGAGACCGCTACGGTGCCGGAGGGGAAACCTGAAAATGAGCCGTCAATCCAAAGCGAAATGTTCAGACCGTCTGCAGTTGTACCCCACGAGGTCCCCGGCGAGGTCCCAGATAATGGAGCCCCACAGGCCTCGGGCACATCACCATTACCTACGACCACGGGTACATCATCATGACCTACGACCACGGAGACATCATCATTACCTGGGACTACGGGGGCATCATCATTACCTACGACTACGGGGACATCATCCTTACAAACGTCATGGACATCATCAGAACCGCCCCCTACAGCACCAACTATGACATTATAAGGAACACCTGCAGAGGCTCTCCCAGCGATCCCCCAGTGCCCAGAGCTTCAGACCCCAACGCCCCCACCTTCCAGAGCCATTTATGGCGCAATATATCCGAGCCCAGAGCTCAGATTCCAGCAACCAGCATTTCTTCCACATTCGCATGAGCCTCAACCGCGAGGCGAAATGCCGCAAGGCCGACAGCCAGCAGGTGAAGCTGGAGAACGAGGAGATGGTCGGATCATGGGAAGCGGTGCCGCCACTGGATTCAGGCGCTCCGACTCGCCCTCCGACGTCAACGAGACCTACGCAGCCGCCGCCATCGACTCGTCTGATCCAGCATCAGGACACGAGGGGCAATGTATTCTACACGATCGAGGGCTCGGAGATGGACAAGAGCCAGAAGCGCCTGTCGGACACCTTCCTACTGGAGCACCTGCCGACCTGGGAGATGTGGTCCAGCAAGCTCCTGAAGCAGTGGACGATGTGCCGCCGCTGGGGGTGGGTCATCATCAAGGTCTTCCTCAAGACGATTGACCGGGTGACCTGGAAGCTGGACAGCATCGGCCTCCCTGTGCAGCTGCTGCCCGAGAAGTACCCGACCTGGCGAGCGGAGCCCGGGCATCGTTCGAAGATCGAGTCACAGCGCCCCAGGACGGAGACGAAGCAGAGGTCAGCCGCATCCGCGGCCGCTCGAGAGCAGAACCAGGAGCTTCAGGCCAACATCGAGACCGCAAAGTCCGTTTTCTCGACCAAGTATGCGACCGTGGACGCGTTTGCAGCGCTCAGCTCGGGACAGATCTACGAGAAGCTCAACATGGCGACGGCGGTCAATCACCTGAAGCCCCTGTGCAAGACCTGGGGACTGACGCAGTCCGGCAAGAAGGAGGAGGCGATCGACAGGCTCATCGCGTACATCATCGAGCAGCGCGGAACGGCGGCAGCGACGATCAGGGTCAGGAAGGAGCTGGAGACCAAGAAGGTGGAGACGGGGCCTATCGTTGTGGGCCCAGCGATCCCAGCGCACTACACGCAGATGTGCCAGCGCCCAGATTGCCGGCAGCAGCGGGGCATCGCGAAGAACGAGCCGATCGTGGAGGTGAGGCCCTTCGGGTGGTGCCACCAGGCGTGCGGGAGCAGGACGAGGACCTGAGTGACATTCAGGTCGAGAAGCTACGCTGGGGAGGCGACGAGAGCCGCCCACTGAGAGGCCATCAGCGCCAGGCCATTCGCGCAGCTACCCACTCGACGAGGTCGGCCATCTTCGGGGCGATGCGCGCTCTCACGACCTTCGGCAGATTGACGATGGTCGAGGCGTCGAGAAGGGCTACCACTACGAGAGACTCGGCCTGTTCAATGACTGCGACCTCAGCAAGCCGCAGGGGTACCACAAGGCGAAGTTTCTGCTGGGCGAGAGGCGCCCAGAGCTCCTCGTCAGCACACCTCCCTGCGGGCCGTGGTCGATTATGCAGAATATCAACCAGCGCGACGACAAGCAGAAGGATAGTCTGCGCAAGAAGCGACTCAAGAGCCAGTGGATCTTCGAGAACAACAAGAGGCTCATCGAGCATCAGGCACTTCACCTGAATGGCTCGGCCCTCGCCGAGCAGCCACGCAACAGTCGTTCGTGGCAGAAGACCTGTTGGAAGGACCTGCACAATACTCTCCCTTACGAGGTGATCGTAGACGGCTGCGCCTGCGGACTCAAAGCCCCGGACACAGGCGAGCTATGAAGAAGCTCTGGAGGTTCCTGACGAACGACAAGAGGATCTGGGTGGCCCTCCAGCCGCTACAATGCCGTGGAGGACACTATCATGAGGAGACCGAGAGCAGTCTGAGGACCGAGGCCTCGGGCTCCTATCCCAAGATGCCGCTGGATCCTCCGAGCTCTGACCAAGAGCCAGAATCATAATTACTTCGAAGAAGAGGTCGTGAATTTCTGCATGGCCGCTACCCAGCAGCCACCTACTGAGCCGACTCCAGAGGAGGACGAGACATCGATTCCAACACTAGATGGCAAGGAGTCGCACGACCTCACCAGCGACACAGTCAAGAAGCTCGAGAGCTACATCAGGCTGGTTCACACCAACCTGGGACATTTACCTCGAGCACATCTTCTACGTTACCTACGAGACCGAGGTGCGAGACCTGAGGTGCTACGATTGGCCAGAAACTTCAAGTGCGATACCTGTGATGCTCACCGACCACCGACGAAGCGGCCACCAGCTTCCTCAGCAGAGAAGCCTCAGAATGGTCACGAAGTTTTGTTCGACGCCTTCTCTTCGATCCGTCGCAGCACGAACACCAACGTGACGGCGCTAGCGATCCTCGACGCTGGCTCGGACATACTCTACGTGCGGCTTATCGACGAGAAAGCGATCCCAGGGACCAGCCGACAAGCTCGGGCGGGCGACCTTCGACACATTTTTGCTACGAAATGGTTCCCTTGGATGGGGCGGCCGAAGGTCATGCGCTATGATCCAGCCGGGAGCGCCATCTCCGACGAGTTCCGCGAGTGGATCGAGAGCCAGGGAGTCTACTGCCTCCCATGCGCTGCCGACGCCCACTGGCAGATCGGCAAGATCGAACGAGCCATTGAAGCGTTCAAGGAGGCCCTTGACGCCTTCGACGAGATGATTTCAGCTGGAGTTCCCACGAGCGAGATGTTCGGACTAAAGACAGCAGCCAGGAACGACCTGATCAGGATCGACGGTTTCAGTCCGCTGCAGCGCTATGCAGGACGGACACCCACTGGCACCACGGTCAACCTCTTCGACGAGTTGACCAACCTGCCGCTCATCAGTGCCGAGCTGCAGGATGGCACCTTCCGCAGGGACGCTCAAGTACGACGGATGGCACGGCTAGCTCACATCCAGACGGAGTGCTCCGATCGAGTCAAGCGTGCGGAGGCCGCAAGATTCAGATCGTTCAAGAAGTACGAGACGGGCGACCTGGCATTTGTCTTCCGGCGACTCCCACCAGGAGCCTGGCGCAAGAAAGGACAACCCCGATCCATGCCAGGACGAAGCCGCTGGTACGGATCTGGACGAGCACTCTGCCATGAGCCTGCCAGCTCAGGTCATCGACCTGGTCTGCCCGGGGCGGTGGTCAACATCGCGCTAGCTGGACGACTCTACCGAGTTGCTCCCGAACAACTTCGGCCCGCCACACCTTCCGAGGAGGCGATGGCGTCGCTACGCTCGCGCCGCGAGCTGCCTGGAACATGGACCTTCGGCGACGCCCAGAAGCAGCTCGACGCGAACGATGTGATCGACCTGTCGAACGAGTCCCCACCCACTGGTGAGGACCTGGCCGCTGACGACGGAGAGTCGGTCAGCGCCCGCACCTTCGAGAATAACGCAAGCGGGCCCTGGGCCATTCCTGAAGACGAGGACCTACCGGTTCCACGAGGAGATCCTCGGAGCTTGGACCCAGGCGGTGGCGGAGGCGGTGGGGCCCCATCAGCCCCACCAGGCCTCGAGTAACGGCCGCTCCCAGGCCCGCGACCGCCAAGACGACTACGGAGGAAGTGCAATCCCATGGATAAGGCAACCGAGGCCCAGGAACCTCTCATCCAGCCAGCACCACCAGAAGCTCCACCAGGTACTCCACAGACTGAAGACCACGAAGCTGGGCAGCCAGCCGAAGCCGAACCGACTACAGAAGATGAAATCATCATGGGGGCTCTTCCAGATGACGATCAAGAAACCCCCTCGACTCAGCAACCTCTGGCCGTGGACACGGACGATGAGTTGGACGAGACGACGGCGCCGAACAACAATGACAAGCATCGGCTACGATCGCCAGGATCTACGGAGCCCCCGATCAAGAAGCAGCGGATCAACTTGGCGACCCAGGAGGACTATTCCTACTACCTGCAGGAGGGTAAATTCTACGGGGACTACGCCTACAGCGTCCAGCCGTATGACGAGGTCAAGGAGGACGACGAGCTCATCGTGCTGGACATCCCTGTCAACAACGAGCACACGCTCATGGTTTACATGGACGACCCCAGCAACTTCGTGGCATCGCAGGCCCGGAAGGGCCGAGTCGAAGTCTCATTCAAGAAGGCGACCCCAGAGGAGAAGAAGGTGCTACTCGAGGCACAGCAGAAGGAGTGCACCTCCGTCCTCAGCACGAAGGCCGTCAGGATCCTCAGTCGACAGGGGATCGACCCAGCGCGTCTGTTGCGCTGCCGTTTCGTGCTGATCTGGAAGAAGGATGACAAGGGCAACGTTCTCAGGGGCAAGGCCAGATTGGTCGTGCTCGGCTTCAGCGACCCCGACCTGCTTCATCTACGGACGGAGTCTCCAGTTGCATCGCGACGGGCACGTCAACTTCTACTGGCCATGGCAGCGAGACACAAGTGGAAGCTGAAGAAGGCCGATGCCGTGACTGCCTTTCTCCAGGGAGAAACGGACGAGGAGAAGCGGAAGATCTACGCGGACCCCCCGAAGGACGTACGTCAGGCCTTCGGCATGAAAGACGACGAGGTCCTGCAGTTTCTCAAGCCGATGTACGGGTTCGTACATGCTCCTCGCAAGTGGTGGTTACACTTCAAAGGAACGCTCAAGATGCTGCAGCTGGAAGTGATACAGTGCGAGCCATGCGTCTGGGCCATCCGAGACAGCAGTACGCTGGTCGGCATGATCATCCTACACGTTGACGACATGATGATGGCCGGCGATCATACTCACTCGGGCTTTCTCAAGAAGCGACAAGAGATCCAACAAGCATTCGAGTGGACCCCCTGGGAAAGCCGAGCATTCGTGCAGCGCGGTATCAGCATCCGTCAGAACGAGGATTTCACTTGCAGTCTCGCACAGGACAGCTAGAGCCTGAACGTGGAGCCCATCAAGATACGACGTGGACGGAAACCTACATACGGAGTCTCGGACAAAGATCAGACTGACGAGGACGACTTGGTACAGTCGGCTGGCGAGCTCAACAGTCCGCCCCGTGGCTACGTGCTGAAGTCTCTCTACTTCAAGCGGAGATACCTACGGCTACGGTGACGACCATCCAGAAGATCAACCATCTCATCCGCACCATGAACGATACTGCCGACGTGGTCATGTTCATCCCCGTCATAGAGCATATCGCTGTGGTTGGCTGGGGCGACGCAGCCTGGGCTGCCCGTATCACCGGCGCGTCCCAGGGTGGCGAGATGATCGTGTTGGCCCCGCTGTCTTTCCTGAGCGGCTCGACTGAGACGGTGGCTCCTATCTCATGGAGTTCGTGCAAACTACCGCGAGTCGCCAGAAGCAGTACGAGTGCGGAGGTTCAGATGATCACGGAGACCCTCGACGAGATCAGCTACGTGCGTCTGTTCATCTATGAGAAAGAGTGCGGCCAAGGGGACTACACGAACAAGCAGCACGTGAACGACGCCATCTCATCCTGCCCTTGCGTGCTAGTCACAGACGGCAAGTCGGGCTACGACGCTATCGAGAAGAGTGAGTCGGCTGGTCTTGGACTACGCGACAAACGTACGAGCATCGAGTGCCTAGGCATTCGACAGCAGAAGGAGCAGACAGCCCTCCAGATACGTTTGGTTCACAGCGACGCCATGCTCGCCGACGGTCTCACTAAGGATCGTGCCGCCAAGGTCTTGCTCGAGTTCTTCAGGACAGGCCAGCGCTGGAGGCTCGTGGACGACCCTCTACACCGCAGTGCCAGAAAACGCAAGACCGAGGGCATGGACAAGCTCGACCACGGCAAGCCGCTGTCTCCCGACGATGAAGATGCTATGCTGGAGGCCCTCATCTACTACGCCCGCGACAACCCCGACGAGCAGGACGGCCCTGCTGGAGATGCAGCCCTGTGGGGCACAGTGAGGAAGCTCACGCGCTCTGTGCTTTCTGTGAATTCAGCCGCCAGCGGCAGGCCTCGATGCCGTAACATCGATCTCTAGCTTTTTGGGCATGCAACTCACAGCCCAGAGCCGGCCTATCTAGAGCCGGCTTACCACAGATGGCCCCTAGAGGCCGAGCGTGACATATGTATAGGATCAGACTCCACAGGAGCCTCTTTTATGTATCCCTGCGTATCCCGGCGAATCGGGCCCCCTTTAGCCTCCAGGTTGCAGCCAGCCTTGCTTAGTAGGCCCTCCGAGATACTCCGAGATCCTCCGAGATCCCCATTATAATATCCCAGAACAGGTTCATCCGAAACAGTTCTGGCTCAAGCCTTTGCAGCGTCACAGCGACGCTGGACTGACTGGTGTGCGTCTGGGAGACGCAGAGCAGAGAACTGCCCGCCAATATACATATCCTGTTCATCACCATCGTGCGACCAGAGTCGCACAGACACTGCCCCAGATCCCCCAATAGCAAGGACCTCACACACACATCATCGAGAAAGACGAGAGAGTAGTATTCTGGATTGATATCGTTGTGAGAAGGGAGATCAGTATTCTGGATTATATCAGGGCAGTGGTCTATCAGCGGGACCATTGCATCCTCCTCCCCCTCCCACTCCTCCTCCTCCTCTCCTCCTCCTCCTCCTCCTCCTCCTCCCTCCTCCTCCTCCTCCTCCTCCTCCCTCCTCCTCCTCCTCCTCCTCCTCCTCCTCCTCCTCTTCCTCCCCCTCCCTGCTCGCGCGCGAAGCACAATCGGAGGAGCAAGGGGGCATCGAAGAAATAACTGCATACTCCGAGCTTCTTAATGAGCGCCAGGGGGCGTCACCCCCGCCGACGACCCCGCATCGACCCCCGTCGCGGGCAGCCACCGCGCGCCGAAGGCGTTTCGCCCCCCGTCGCGGCGCGACGACGAGGCCAGGCTGACCGCCGTTGGGGCCGTCGGGGGGGTAGGCCCCCACGCTTATTCAGAAGCCCAGACGAAATATAAACTTGTGAAGCTCTGCGCGGGCCTCTCGGATCGGCGCGGGACCCTCCCTGCCGGCGCTTCCGGCGCCGCCCCCAGCGCGCTCCGCGCGCCAGGGGAGGGGGGTCCAGCGCCGATCTCAGACCCCTGCGCGGAGCTGTAGAAGATTACGTACGTTTATGCATGTTCTCTTCTTCACGGGCATGACATCGATACGTTCCAGGATTCCCAGATTCAAAGGACTGTCCAGGGTCCCAGGAATCCCACAAGGTCCGCAGAAACGAGGGCCGCTGGATACGCCAAAGCTCATGGAACGCATCCTGAGCCAATCGCATCCTGACATCACTCCCGCGCCGGCTGCCCCTGGCGGCGTTGCGGGTGCGCTCCTCTGCTGCAGGGCAGTCGGGGCGAACGGCTCCGCTTGCCCCGGTGGCAGTGCACACGCGCTTCTGTCTGTGATTGCGCCCAGGGCTCCCGCGCAAGGGGGGCGGGGGTTGCGCCCAACGTTCTGCCAGGCTGGCCCAGGTTCTGGCCGAGTGGCGCGGTATGCGCGCGAGCGCCAAGCTCGGCGTGGCTCCCCCGCTCTCCCCCGCTCTCCCTCCTCCTCCTCCTCCTCCTCCTCCTCCTCCTCCTCCTCCTCCTCCTCCTCCTCCTCCTCCTCCTCCTCATCCTTCCCCTCCCTGTCCTATTCCCGTCCTCCTTAGTTACCCTTCCCCTCATCTTCCCATCATCCTCACATTTGCCCCGCGGACGGAGCCCCAGAAAGCTCATGCTAAATGAGAAAGCTCAGCATGAAGACGAGGGGTCCGAGAGGAAAGGGTCCTGAGAGTTTGTCCCAGATGGTGAGAGTTTGTCCCAGATGGTGAACGCTTTCTTATTCATTATTTTGCCGATCGGCGCCGGCTCTCGAGCCCCCCCCTCCCCCCCGTGGAGTAGATCTTGGCTTTTCTTGGCGCCTGTTTCGAGCAGGCGGGGTCTCCCCCATAGGACGCACAGTTGCAAGCAGTGGCAGTCAGCAGAGGTCCAGAGAGCAGATCCCCCCCCCTTCCGCCCAATGTCGAAACGCCGTAGGGGAAAACGATGACGATTAAGAGTTGATCCCAGAGAAAGCCCCAGGTTCCAGGACCCACTTCCACCAGGACATCTTTTTCTCATGTCAGCGGGGTACATGCACGACGACATGGATACGATGTCTTCGATGCGATCGGCCTTGGCGGATTCATGTCCGTACCCTGGCACGAGGCGGTTGCGAGGGTATGCGTATGCATATGACGCTCTCCCAAGGTCTGACAGGCCCTGGCCCAAATTCTGGAGGGTCGCGAGCAACACGAGTCTAGCACGGTGGTTGAAGTGGAGCGCCCACGTTCAGGATCGACCGATTGCTGCCCGGCCGACCTCTTTCGGCCAGCGCCACGTCAGGCTCTGCGATCCGCCCGCGCCGAGCACTCGACTTGTTTGAGCGATTGTGGACGCTCGGTTCGCCAAGATCATGCTGGGATTCATACATCTCCACCGCTTGGAGAACCGCTCGTGGGCATGGATGCGTTCGGGCCCTCTGCGGCCCGATTTGTGTTCACCGCATCTTAGGGTCCTGGGAGACGGATTCTTCGGGCAGTGGACATGTGCAAATCCATTCATCGCAACCTCGGGCGCTCGATTTTCGACGACCGCTGACGTGCGCTGGGCTCGACGGGTTCTTGACGAACCACCGGCCTGCTTGGCCTGGCCCCTGGGCAGGCGGCTCGCTGGCACCGACGCCCACGCCGTGTGCGCGGACGAGAGCGCAGATGGAGTGAGGTAACCTTTTTTGCCATGGATGCAGGGCCCGGCCTGTGCGGCCAGGCAGCAGCAGGGTGAGGCGGGAGGGTTCGGATCTTGGTGTGAGGCACCGTGCCCGGAAGGTCGCGCCCGCTGGGAGGAGGAGGAGGAGGAGGAGGAGGAGGAGAAGGAGGAGGAGGCTGGATCCAAAGAAGAGGCGGCACCTGCCTGGCCACACGGGCCCCGGGAGCATGCAGCCCCCCGTGCGTGCAACTCCCGCCCCCAAGGCAGCCCCGTAAGTCCGGCGCTTTGGGGGCGCGGTCCGCTTTGGCTGTGAAGTGGCGTCGATATAGCTTTCTGTGGCACTCACCCGATTGATTTGGGCTTCTCGAGGCCTTGTCTGGGATCATTTTTGGGCCCCCTCGCAGCGTTTTGGAGGCCTCCGAAGCCGTCTGCGGGCCGTCTTTGGCCGTCTCGGAGCGCTCTTGGGCCTTACTGTGGCCACTTGGACCGTCCTGGGACCCTCTTGCCAGTTTCTGGGCCCGTTTGGGGACTTCCTGGCCTCTGGAAAAGTCATGCGGGGCGCCCTGGGCGTCACGCGGCGATCTTTTAGAAAACTCGGTCATTGTGTCTTCGGACCTCGTAGAATACGCGATGCCGAGAGCTCGGAGGGACCTGAGGGCACTCCACTCAGTACCTACGGCGCCGTGGCGTAATTCTTCCGGAACACACGCAGGGTGCCCTGGACCATTTTGCCATCCTGGCATCTCTGAATGTCATCGCTTCGTTATCACCAGCTGATTGTGTATTGCGGAGCACAGTATTCATCCGACTGAGCTTCGGTCCTTGCCGTCGGTGTTTGCTACGCGTTGTTGCCGTCAGCATGTCGGTGCCTCACTTCGGCACGAGGGCTCTTGAGCCGCCTCCCGACAGGTAGTAGAACATACCAACTCGCCAGGAGAGTCCCCAGACCCTGGCGGTGCTGGCCTCTGAGCATGGAGGAAGCGGTCTAGCTTCTAATAGCTCGGAAGTGACCCATCGCCAAAGGCATGCTTATACGTCACTTCAGTGAGGGCGGCATCTGGTTCTTTGTACGAGCTCCTGGCCGCGTTTCTGGGGCTGTGTTGGCCCCCGAAATCCCCTGGACTAGGTGAAGGCTGTGCTTCTGACAGAGGTGATACATACCATTCAGAGGTGGGCTTGTTCGGGCGAGGGCAACGTCTTCCCAATGTGTTGCCCCCAGTGTTATCGATATTGCATCAGTCGTTCTTCGTTCGGGTTATTGTGGAGTCGGTTGTATCACAATCGCAGCGTTCTCTGGCCCAGTTCACGAAACCCACCCCGAGATTTCAGCCGGCCGCAGGGATGAGCGCCACAACGAGAGATTGCTTGGATGCTGCCAGCGCCCCTGCCCATGTCCGCTTAAGCTGTAGGAGTTGACTCTGGCATAGGCACCGCGCGTGCCGTGCAACTGTTGATCGTTTTTCCAGGCCCGTGGAGTCCTTTGTTTGGGGCCGTGGCGGACGATCCGATGCTCATAACGCTGCGTGCCGAATGTCAGTGCTCGGGAGAAGTGCTCATCATGTCATGTTCCTTGCGCTCTTGTCGTGCCCGCGGCCTTCCTTCGGGTCGTAGTGAGGACAGAGACAGAAGCCCACCGACCCAAGAACCCTTGGCGGAAACCCTTGGAAGCAGACGCTTTCGCGAGGCACATCGGCTTCACCCAAGCATTCTTCTGCTGCGTGTGCGTCACCCCCAAACGGGCGCGCCGCTCGCGCTCGGAAATCTTAAGGAGTATCTGTTCGGGGGCGGGCGCTTTCTGGCCGCACCTGGCGATGTGCACGAGATGGCTGTACTATCTGATCTGGTCGGACGCTCGCCTCCAAGGAGGACACGTAGGACTCGCATGCCCTTCCGCGTCCCAGACGCAGGCGACCTGCCGTGCTGGGACTCTGGGCTGCGAGCCCGCGCTTGCCAGCAGCTCCCTCGGGGATGGTCCTGGCTGCGGCCGGCGCCGGGCACCGGAGGGCAGAGGTCTGGCCAGTGGCGTGCTCACTTCCCCACGTGGGTGACAGCAGCTGCTGGTTGGCCCTCAGCCAGCGGCTTCCTCCAGATGTTCTCCAGCAGCCTGGAGTGGAACGGGCGGCCCCTGCCCAGCGACTGCAGCTTCGCTCACAGCCGCCGGCAGCGGTTCCGCAGCTGCACTGCCCGCTGCCACCCTCGCCCTGGTCCCCCTGTTCAAACGGGTACTCGACCCTTCCTTCCGAGCCCCCAATTTTTGGTTGTTTCGTCTTCCAGGCGTTGTTGTCTGGGGAGTGAGGTGGTTGGGCCTAGTCTCGCGTGGCCATGGGAGGACTGCTTCGTCTCCGAGCTCGGATCACGGCTACCATTGCTGGCGCACCCCACATTTCCCAGCCCATCCCCCCGCTCCTTCGATTGTCGCCTGTCCACTCCGTCTTCGGCCTCTTCTCATGTAATGGAAACCGATGCAGAGAAATACCTTGCTTGCCGCCAGGGTGCCCTGGGCGTCTTGGGCTTCGATGGTTTCGCTATGGAAAGCGTGCCATTCCCACACCAAAAATCAATGAACGCCCTGGGGTCTCGGGGTTGGGTTTCTTGTGGAAGGTTTCTTGTGGTCGAGCTCCTGCTGTATCCTCTTCACCCGTGTCCTTCTCCTTAGTTCCCGGTCTTGTCCCGCAGTGCCGCTCGATGCGCGAGGGGCGGCTCCGTGGTCGGCGCTCCGCCGAGCAACGCAGAACCCGCTGGTCGCCCCCCGCCCGTGCCCTGCCGTCTTCAGGTACGGCTGCAGCGCCAGGAGTCCAGCTCTCTTTTTTTTGTGCGCGGCGTGCTCTGACAGCTCCCCCGTGCACCGAGGGCCCCCCCCGCCATTCTTCTCCACGTTGCATCTTCGGGGCACCTCGCCTGTCCCCAAGATTGGTGTCTTTTCTTGTGCCTGACGCGGGCTGGATGCGGACTCGCCGCGGATTCGGCGTGGATCCGACGCGGGCTCGACACGGATTCGGAACGGATCCGACGAGGCCGACATGGATCGGCACGGACTCGACGCGGATAGGGCCGCGATGGGGCAGACAAGGCCCCCCCAAAGATGCAACATCACGGAGGGCCCCCCCGCCATGCCATCCTCGGAGCTCTGGGGTGGGGGCGGGGAGGAGCAGGTAGGGGGCCACGTGCGAACCCTGCCCCCTGCCCCCCACGATTTTTCGGAGGGGGAGGGTGGGGTTCACTTCGCCCGGGAGCTCCCGGACGGAGTGACCCCCCCTCCCTCCCGAAAGGGAGAAAATTCACCCTATTTGACTTGGGGTCGTTCTTGCTTGTTTGCGTTTCTTTCTCTGTCTCCGTCTCTTTTTCTGTTTTCCGTTTCTCTTTCTCTCTCTCTCTCTCTCTCGCTCTCTTTCCTTTTTTTTTTTCTCTCTCTCTCTCTCTTTTTCTCTTTTTCTTTTTTGAATCTCCACAAATTGGATCCTTTGGCGGATTACAAGTCGGTTAAATTTGTAATCCTCCCAAAAGGAATTCCATTTGAATCCCAAGGCCAGAGGCCCAGGAGGACACCAGGGAAGAAAGCAAAACAAACAGAACAACTAGGGAAATAGCAAACAACAACAAAAAAAACAACATTCTCTGCGATTTTCAAATCCACGACCAGAATATAATTAACATCAAGTACATGCTGGTGGTAGATTTGAAAAACGCAGAGAGTCTCAGCTTTTTTTTTATTTGTTTTTGTTTTGTTTTTTCCATGGTTTTTCAGTTTTTTTTTTTTTTCCCCTGGTATCCTCCTGGGCCTACCCAGAGCCAGAGGCCCAGGAGGATACCAGGGAAAAAAACAAAAAAAGCAAAAGAACCATGGAAAAAGCAAAACAAGCAAAAAAAGCTGGGACTCTCTGCGGTTTTCAAATCCACGACCAGAATGTAATTGATTTTAATTATATTCTTGTCGTGGACTTGACAATCGCAGAGAGTCTCAGCTTGTTTTACTTGTTTTGCTTTTTCCGTGCTTTTTCTGTTTTTTTTGTTTTTTCCCCTGATATCCTCCTGGGCCTACCCAGGGCCAGAGGCCCAGGAGGATACCAGGGGAGAAAAAAAAACAAAAAAGCAGAAAAACCATGGAAAAAGCAAAACAAGCAAAAAAAGCTGGGACTCTCTGCGGTTTTCAAATCCACGACCAGAATGCAATTGATTTTAATTGTATTCTTGTCGTGGATTTGAAAATCGCAGAGAGTCCCAGCTTGTTTTGCATTTGTTGTTTTTTCCCTGGTTGTTCTGCTTTGTTTTTGCTTTTTCCCCTGGTATCCTCCTGGGCCTACCCAGGGCCAGAGGCCCAGGAGGATACCAGGGGAAAAAACAACAGGAACACCATTGAAAAAACAAAAAAAGCAAACAAAACTGACACTCTCTGCGTTATTCAAATCTACCACCAGAGTGTAATGGATGTGAATTCTATTCTGGTCGTGGATTTGAAAATCGCAGAGAGTCTCAGCTTTGTTTGCTTGTTTTGCCTTTTCCGTTGTTTTTTCTGTTTTTTTTCCTCTGGTATCCTCCTGGGCCTACCCAGGGCCAGAGGCCCAGGAGGATACCATGGAAAAAAAACAAAACCACATAAAAACCATGGAACAAACAAACAAAACAAAAAAAACTGAGACTCTCTGCTGTTTTCAAACCCACGACCAGAATACAATCAAAATCAATTGCATTCTGGTAGTAGATTTGAAAGAAACAGCAGGGAGTCTCAGTTTTTTTGTTGTTTTTTGCTGTTGTTCCTTGGTTGTTTTTGTTGTTTTTGTTTTTCCCAACCATCCTGTGGTGTTGGGTCCTCGCTTTGAAGAGACGGTGCCCCGCGTCTCCTTCCTCCTCCTCTCCTCCTCCGCCTCCTCTCCCCTCCTATCATCCTCATCGTCATCATCATCATCATCGTCATCATCATCATTATCATCTTCATTATCATCATCATCGTCATCAGCATCAACATCATGAACGCCATCATAACCATCATCGTCATCATCACCATCATCGTCGTCATCACCATCATCGTTGTCCTCGTCGCCATCATCGCACGTTTCGTTGCCCCATACGGAGCTCCACCGAAGGTCCCAGTGGGTGTGCCCGCATGCGTCCCGCACACCCATTTTGGCACACCCCTCACACGTTTCGTGGCCCCATAGGGAGCTCCACCTAAGGTCCAAGTGGCGCAGCTCGCATGGCGCCACCGCCCCATTTTGGCACACCCCTCACACGTTTCGTGGCCCCATAGGGAGCTCCATCTACGGTCCAAGTGGCGCAGCTCGCATGGCGCCACCGCCCCATTTTTTGCACACCCCTCACACATTTCGTGGCCCCTCAGGGAGCTCCTTTTGGCACACCCCTCACACGTTTCGTGGCCTCATAGGGAGCTCCACCTAAGGTCCACGTGGCGCAGCTCGCATGGCGCCACCGCCCCTTTTTGGCACACCCCTCACACGTTTCGTGGCCCCATAGGGAGCTCCATTTACGGTCCAAGTGGCGCAGCTCGCATGGCGCCACCGCCCCATTTTGGCACACCCCTCACACATTTCGTGGCCCCTCAGGGGGAGCTCCACCTGAGGTCCAAGTGGCGCAGCTCGCATGGCGCCACCGCCCCTTTTTGGCACACCCCTCACACGTTTCGTGGCCCCTCAGGGAGCTGCACCAAGGTCCCAGTGGTGCAGTTCGCATGCCACCCCTTCACACGTTTCGTGGCCCCACAGGGAGCTCCATCTCAGGTCCAGGTGTGATCCTGGACTGCGGCCGCCACGAGGTCGGGAACGGCAAGAAGGAGGACGACGACTGGTGGCTGGAGCTCTATGTGCTGCTCTCGCGCGCCACGCGCCACGAGGACCTCCTGCTCATGCGGGCGCCGCGCATCGAGTTCTTCCTGGCAGGACCGCCGGAGGGCCTGCGAAAGCAGCTGGAGCAGTTTGCAGCGCGCACGAAGCGGTGCAGGAGGGAGGCGACGGCCCTCGCCAGGGAGCTCGGCTTCACCGAGTTTATCCGCGAGGCCTGACCTGAGGAGCGCCCCCCCCGAGCCGCGCCTTCTCTCGACTGCCCGCATAATTGTTCGGCCTCGCGCCGCGGACGACCCGCGCGCGTCGCTGGGACCCTCTCGGGGCGACCAGCGCGCGTCGCGGGGATTCCGCGCGGCGCTCTGCTCAGCGCCTCGCTCGCCCGTCGTCGCTCTGCCCAGCGGCCGGAGCCTTGCCCGCCATCAGCCGGCCGGCTAGCTCTCTGTGCTCCGCGCAGCGGACGACCTGCGCGCGTCGCTGGGACCCCTCCGCGGCGACCTGCGCGCGTCGCGGGGACCCCGCGCTGCTCTGCGCCCGCAGCTTTGGATTTTTGGAGCGCGCAGGCAAAGAGGGGGGAAAAGAAGGGACGGAAGCGGGTGCGATCCCCGTGAGGGGCGTGCCGACATGGGCGTCGCGGCGCGCGGGCGCTGCCGTCGGGGTTCCCGCGGAAGCTGCCTGCGGCGGCCACGCCCAGTGTCACAAGTGTTCGGACAGGCATGCTCGAGCCATTCACATTCATATACATTTACACTAGGCGTAGCCAAGATCGCAGTCATGCAAATATACTCACTCCCACGCAGACCCATTCACACTCAGACTCTCTCGCGCTCTGGCTCACCCGCGTTCATTCTTTCGTAATCTGACCTATCGTATTCCTTTGCGTTGTGTACCCCGCCATATTTCGGCATGCCCCTCATGCGGTTCGTGGCCCCATAGGGAGCGCCACCGAAGAAGGTACTCACAATTGCGGCACTCACAACTGCATATGGTTGGGTCTTTCGCCAGGATAATTGTTTCCCTGGTCTCCTCCTGGGCCTACCCAGGGCCAGAGGCCCATGGAAAATACCAAGGGAAACCTTAAGACAAACAAAAAAACAAAAAAAACAAAACATAAGCAAAATAAGCTGAGACTCTTTGCGCTTTCCAAACCCACGACCATAATATAATTACAATACATTACCTTACGGTGGCAGATTTGAAAAAAAAAAAAAAAAAAAAAAAAAAAAAAAAAAAAAAAAAAAAAAAAAAAAAAAAAAAAAAAAAAAAAAAAAAAAAAAAAAAAAAAAAAAAAAAAACGCAGGGATTCTCAGTTTTTTTTTTGCTTGTTTGGCTTTTTGTGTTTTTTCCTTGATTGTTTTGCTTCGTTTCCCTGGTATCCTCCTGGGCCTACCCAGGGCCAGAGGCCTAGGGAAAATAACATGGGACCCCCCCCCTCAAAAATAAACAACCAGGGAACACGCAAAAAAAAAAACAGCAGAGATTCTCCGCGTTTTTCAAATCCACGACCAAAATATAATTAACATCAATTACATTCTGGTGGTAGATTTGGCAATCGCAGAGAGTCTCAGCTTGTTTTGCTTTGTTTGCATGTTTTCAATGTTTTTAATGTTTTTGTTTCCTTTGCTTTTTTTCTGCCTCAGGGCCCCCAGGAAGGCCAGAAGAGGCCAAAAACATTGATTTTCCATATGTTGCTGACGGGTGTTGACGTTTCCTTCTTTTCGGCCTTCCGACGGCCCGAGACGGCCCAAGAGCCCCCAAAGATCGCCGACAGATCGCCCAAGAGGCCTCCAAGACTGCTACGATATCCTTCAAGACGCCCACGTGTTCCCCGAAGGCTTTTCAAACCGAATCGGGGAACACATGGTCCGATGGCTTGGCAGGTCTGGCCTCAACGTTCGGCCACACAAGACGGCCATGATGACCTCCAAGACGGCCCCAGATGGCCTCCAAGTCCGCCCAAGATGGTCCAAGACGGCCTCCAAGAGGGCCTCAGAGAGTCCAAGACGGCCCAAGAGGCGGCCCAAGAGGCCTTCCAGGCGGCCCAAGAGGCCCCCAAGAGGTCTTCCAGGAGGGCCCGAAGAGGCCAAAATCATTGAGTTTCCTCAGGTGTTTGAAAGATTTTGGAATTTGTTTCTTCTCGGCATTCCGACGGCTCCAGACTGCCCGAGAGGCCCCCAAGATCGCTCAAGAGGCCCCCAAGAGAGCCCCATGACGCCCCAAGTGGCCTCCAAGATGGCCCCAAGAGGGCCCCAAGTCGGCCCAAGAGGCCTCCAACACGCCCAAGATAGCCTCCAAGACGCCCAAGATGGCCTCCAAAACGGCCCCGAAGCGCCCCAAGAGGGTCACCCGTTGGCCCAGAAAGGCCCCCAAGACTGCTCCCGACGGCGTCAGACGTGCCAGGAACCCACCAAGATGGCCGAAGCTGGCTCGAAGCTGGCCCAAAAGGGCCCAAGAGGCCCCAAAGAGGGCCTCCAGGAAGGCCAGAAGAGGCCAAACACATTGATTAGTCGTATGTTTTTAACGGATTTTGAGATGTCCTTCTTTTCGGCCATCCGACGGCCCGAGACGGCCCAAGAGCCCCCAAAGATCGCCGACAGATCGCCCAAGAGGCCTCCAAGACGGCCACGATGACCTTCAAGGCGCCCACGTGTTCCCCGAAGGCTTTCCAAACCGATTCGGGGAACGCTCCAAGATGGCCTCCAAGCTGGCCCAAGATGGCTTCCAAGATGGTCCAAGATGGCCTCCAAGTCCGCCCAAGATGGCCCAAGACGGCCTCCAAGATGGCCCAAGAGATCCAAGACGGCCCAAGACGGCCCAAGAGGCCCCCCAGAGGCCTCCCAGACGGCCCAAGAGGCCTCCAGGAGGTCCTCCAGGAGGGCCCGAAGAGGCCAAACTCATTGATTTTCCATAGGTTTTTGAAGGATTTTGGAATTTGTTTCTTCTCGGCATTCAGACTGCTCCAGACGGTCCAAGAGGCCCCCAAGATCGCCCAAGAGGCCCCCAAGAGGGCCCCATGACGCCCCAAGTGGCCTCCAGGATGGCCCCAAGAGGGCTCCAAGAAAGCCCAAGAGGCCTCCAACACGCCCAAGATGGCCTCCAAGACGCCCAAGATGGCCTCCAAAACTGCCCCGAAGCTCCCCAAGAGGGTCCCCCGTTGGCCCAGAAAGGCTGAACGGGCTCGTGACCCACAGGATGAGCACATTCCTTGGTGTCCATTGTCCAGAGGAGGAGGAGGAGGAGGAGGAGGAGGAGGAGGAGGAGGAGGAGGAGGAGGAGGAGGAGGAGGAGGAGGAGGAGGAGGAGGAGAGGAGGAGGAGGAGGAGGAGGAGGAGGAGGAGGAGGAGGAGGAGGAGGAGGAGGAGGAGGAGGAGGAGGAGGAGGAGGAGAGGAGGAGGAGGAGGAGGAGGAGGGAGGAGGAGGAGGAGGAGGAGGAGGAGGAGGAGGAGGAGGAAGGGGAGGAGGAGGAGGAGGAGGAGGCGGAGGAGGAGGAGGAGGAGGAGGAGGATGAGGCAGGAGGATGAGGGGAGGAGGAGGAGGAGGAGGAGGAGGAGGAGGAGGAGGAGGAGGAGGAGGCGGGGAGGAGGAGGAGAAGGGGAGGAGGAGGAGGAGGAGGAAAATGAGGATGAGGATGAGGAGGAGGAGGAGGAGGAGGGGAGGAGGAGGAGAAAGAGGAGGAGGAGGAGGAGGAGGAGGAGGAGGAGGAGGATGCGGCGGCGGAGGAGGAAGAGGAGGAGGATGAGGATGAGGAGGAGGAGAAAGAGGAGGAGGAGGAGGAGGAGGAGGAGGAGGAGGAGGAGAAGGAGGATTGCATATGTGTTTATGAATGCATGCGTGCGTGTACATATGTCCGCAGCTCGTACGACGGCTCATGTGTAGATTGACTTGGTCAAAACAAAACTTGTTGCACTCACAGAAAACACCAAGTCAAATAGGGTGAATGTTCTCCCCCTCCCTCCCTCCCCCTTCGAAAAAAACCGTGGGGGGGGGGCAGGGGCCCTGACCTTCCAGAGAGCTGTTTTTCAGCAGTGGAGGCCTGGAAGCCTAAAAAACTCAACGACACGTCCCAAAGCCGAGACGTAGCATGGCCTTGGGGATGGGTCAGGGCTGCAGGGGGCTCGCGCGTGGCCCCCCTGGGCAGGGCACGCGCAGGGCGTCCCATGGGCAGGGCCCCGCCCTCGAGGGGGAGGGGGCGCTGCCGGCGCGCCGCCCCCCCTTTCCCCCAGGGGTCGCAGGCGGCGGCAGGGCGGCAGACACGCTGGCGAGCGTGCACGCTGGGGCGGTCTTTTCGGGGCTCCGGGGGGCAGGGGGGACAGAGCCAAGACGCGGAGAGAGGGAGCAGTTTGGGTGCGGGAGGGGGCTCGAGGTTCTCCTCGGGTTCTCCTCCCGTGCTGCTCCTCTCTTGCCCTCTCGGGGCACGCAGGCGCTTGCACGGGCGGTTTTCGGGGCCCCGGAGCGGGGGCGGTTTTCGGGGCTCTTGAGACGGGGGGACAGAGCCAAGACGCGGAGAGAGGGAGCAGTTTGGGCTCGGAGGGGGCTCGAGGTTCCTCGGGTTCTCCCCCCGTGCTGCGCCTCTCGTGCCCTCTCGGGGCACGGAGGGGCGCCTTTGCAGGGCCACGGAGGGGGCCTCGTGGCCCTGAGCTGGCGTTCCCTGAGCTGAGCGTCCCTGAGCTGGCGTTCCGTCTGGTCCTCTTGACGAGGCGGCCTCGTCCCTGAGCTGAGCGCGTTCCTCGTGACGAGGGGGCCTCGTCCCTGAGCTGGCGTTCCGTCGTCTTCCAGCAGCCCGACGCGCAGATGCAAACGCGGGGGGTCCGGTCGGAGCGCCGGCTCCTGCAGGAGATCCTGCAGGGCCAGGGGTGGGCTGGCCCGGGGTTTGGGTGCAGGATGCCGCAGGATCCTGCAGGAGGGAAGCAAGCGCACAGACACCATGAATCGCCGATTCCCCCAGAAAGTACGGGAACATCTGGGAAGTGGGGGAGGGAAGGCACACACCCAGAAAATATGGGAAAATGTGGGGGATTATTTTATTTGTGTGTATTTTTTTGTGTGTCCCAGGGCCCCTTCAATCTTGCAGGATCTTGCAGGATCTTGCGAAGCCTGAGTGGCCCGGGTCTGGACTGACCCGGGCCCGAAGATCCCCGAGCGCCGTCGCCAGCGGAAGTTGACGGACGCACCACTCGGTTTACAAAGGGGTGCGCTCCAGCGCAAGTGCGCACCCCCGCACAGGCTCACCAGACGCATCCGGGTGTGGTTTCACGGCGTGTATATGCCAGCCTGCCGGCAAGTTTGTTTCAGTTTTCGATCCACGAGGTGGTGAGAGAGCATGCCCAGATTTCGTACATGATTGCGAAGGCCTTACGGCCGGCGCCACCGACCCTGAAGGGAGACGACGACGACGACGACTACGACAACGGCGGCGGCGGCGGCAACGACGACGACACTGACGTGGGCCAGAGTCCTCAGGGATGCTTCTTGGGGTCTCTTCGGAAGTCTCTCGGCGGCATTTGGGGAGGACTTTTGGGGCATCTTGGGAGCCTCTTGGGGGCCTCTTGGGAGCCTCTTGGGGGCCGCTTCGGGCTTCCTGGGGACCTCTTGTTGGCCTCTTGGGGCCTCTTGGGAACCTCTTGGGGCCTCCTGGAAGCCTCTTGGGGCCGAGGGCTCGAAATGTCTGTTCGGGTCCCCCGTCTGGGCACATGGAGCCGTCTTGGGGGCCTCTTGGGCCGTCTTGGAGGCGTTTTGGGCTGTCTTGGGGTCCTATTGGGCTGTTTAGGGGCCCTCTTGGAGACCTCTTGGGCCATCTTGGGGCGATCTTGGGTGCCTCTTGCGCCGTCATGGAGCGGCGGGAAGTGGAAAACGCGAGAATACCCCCCTAAACAAACATTAAAATAAAACCAAAAACCAATGGAGAGTGCTCTTGGAGGCGTCTTGGGGCGTCCTGGAAACCTCCTTGGCAGTCTGGAGGGCGTGAAGGCGTTTTGGACCGATCGTTTGGCGATTGGGGGCGCCCTTGGACCGCCTTGGGGCCTCTTGGGGCACGACCTGTCTTGGTAATTTCGGAGGCCCCGGGGCCCCCAGGGGGGGATGTGTATCTGACCACCCCCGCCCCTCCCAGGCACCCACCCCGGGACCCCCCCCTGACGGGGGAGGAATCAAAGGGAAGGGGCTTCCCTTCGACTCGATTACGACATTGCTAGATTTTTCTCTCGCTGACACGCTTGAGGAGGAGGGTGCAGGGAAAGGGGACGACGGAAACGACGACCGACGGAGACGACGACTCGAGCAGACAAGCCCTTCACACACGCCAACAGGGTCGGCGGGTTTTGTCGCCGAGGGCTCGTTGGGCCTCCCGTCTTGGGCACCCTGTGGAAGAGAGTTGGAAGTCCAGGGGCCTCTTGGAGGTCCCGTGGAGAACTCCTGGGGACTTCTTTGGCTTCAGGGACCGCGCGGGGGTTCGGGACCGCGCGGGGACCGCGCGAGGGTTTGGGAATCGCGCTCGGGAAAATCGTATTTCAGCGGCGATCCCCCCTCCGGACCCCCCCCAGGCGCCCCCCCCCCGGGACCCCCCCTCCCAGGACCCCCCCCGGGACCCCCCCCCCCCAGCGGGGAAGGGATGAAAGGGAAGGGGCTTCCCTTCGTTTTCACCCCTATGTTGTTCAATTTTGCTTTTGGGCGGCGTGTATGAGGAAGAGGGCCCAGGCAAATGGAACAGAGGAGGACGGAGACGACGACACCAACGGAAAAACCCGACTCGAACGGAAAAGCCCCTCACACACGCTGACAGGGTCAGCGGATTTCTGTATGCACGACATGTTTGTGTACATGGATGAGGCAGTAGGTCACAAGGACAAGGGTGAGTGCAGGGCAGAATATCATATTGCGGATCACCAGAATCCAAGTCAGGGGGAAAACACATCAGGTGAGTGCAGGGCACAATGATATTGTGGATCATCAGGCTCTCAGGGGGAAAATCATCAGCAGCTGTTGCTACGGACGAAGAATGCACACGAGAAGGTTGCATGACGAGGTGCATAAGCGATGACCTAGCAATTTCGTTCAGTTAGTGCAGTGGTGACGCGATATCGTCGATAGAGGTCGGCGAAGAGAACAAGCAGGTCAGCGCAAGAACGGGGATGCTGGCAACTCCTTTCTCCTTCTGATAAGATGCCCTGGCAGCCTCTCTACCCTGGCAGCCATGGACGACGATTGGGAGCGCGAGTTCCTCCCTAGATGCATCATCTCTTTGGGATCGATCGGATCCAGGTGCTCAGGTTCGAAAAAGAAAACACAGCATAAACATAAACTGTTGGCCCTCCGTGCGGATTTCTTGGATCCGCGCTGGGGCCCCCCGGGCGACGCCTCCGGCGCCGCCCCTGGCGCGCTCGGCGCGCCAGGGAGGGAGGGTCCAGCGCAGATCCAAGAAATCCGCGCGAAGCGCCAAACGTTTATGTTTATGCCGTTGTTTCCTCTTCTACAGATCGCGCAATTGGAATGGCAGGGCAAAGGATGCTCAGCCTGGGAGTGCTGAGACAGTGTGGCCTCCCTCCTCTTCCTCCCCTGTGCTTCTGTGCACTCCTCTGCCTCTCCGCACCAGCCGCGACTGCGGCGACGAGCCCGACTCACCGCGAGCTCGCGTTCTGGCGCCCGCGCCCCCGCAGAGTCCAGCCTCGGGAGACGGACTCCCACACTGCTCTCAAGTCGGGGCTGTTCCTCTACAGGAGGAGTAATCAGAAGTAGTAAACAAATAGTGTGGGCACGATGGTTTTTCCTAATTTGTATTTTTGTTCGTCCAAGCTCTGCCTGCAGGAGGACACGCCCGACCTTACACTGCTCGGTGGCTCTCCCTCTCTCCTCGAGCCGTCGGGGAGCGACTGCAGGCCAGATGGCAGCTGGCACATCAACTCGAGTAAAAAAAGCGCCATGGACATAAACTTTACGCGCTCCGCGCGGATTCCTCGGATCCGCGTTGGGCCCCCCAGCGGCGCTTGCGGCGCCGCGCGCCAGGGAGGGGGGGGGTCCAGCGCAGATGCAAGCAATCCGCGCGGCGCGCCAAAAAATTGTGTTTATGCCAGTTCTTCTTGTTCCATCAACGGTGTCCGCGGTTCGGTTTGTCCGGCTGGGTCGGGGTCGGTTGCGTCTGGTTGCTTCGGCTCCGTCGGTCGTCGTTGTGCCGTTGTTGCGCCGCTGCGCCCTTCCAGGCTGCTTGCGGCCTGTCGTTTTCGTTCGCTTGTAGTTCGGTTTTCGAGACGGTCTTGCAAGTCGCCGCTGAGGTTCTTGCGCGTCACCCGCGCGACCAACTCGTTCGCCACTCTCGGCGTAGGCGGCGCCCCCGGCCCCTGGCCTGCTCACTCTACGGGCGGTAGGGCAACCAGGAGGGGGACAGCGAGCAGGTGGCGGGAGGGCAGGGGTTCAACCTCGGGTGCCACAGGAGGGTTTGACACGATGGGGCAACAGAAGCACGGCCCCCACACAGCAATGAGCCCAAGAAGCATTGAGAAGCGAAGAACCCCTAGCCCTCATTACACGAGGAAGACGTGGCCACACTGAGGTCCCCGTCTTTGCATTAGGGGGTAATGAATCTGAACGGTTTGGTGCGATACGTCTGCAGCAAAGACCCCCTATCCCTATGTTGTTGCCCGTCCCCCTAACTTAGGTCCCCTCCTAAAGGGTTAGGGGTCCTTCTTTGGTTACTCAAGGGCGGCATGCGATTCTCGCGGGAAGATAGGAGGAAGAAAATGAGGGAGCGGGGAGGGGGATGGACGAGGCTGAAAAGGAGGAGGCCGCACTGCCGACTCGTCGCCCCTCCTCCTGCTCCTTCGTCATCCTCTCTCCTCCTCCCTGCAACTCTCAGGAGGGGGAAAACAAACACACAGACACAATGAACCGTCGACTCCCAGGAAAATGTGGGAAGCTATGGGGGGAGTGGGGGGGGGGGGGAGACAAAAGCACCCGAAACTAGGAGAAAGTATAGGGAAGCCTGGGACGTGTGTCCATTTTTGTCTGCGGCGTGCCCCCTGGGCCCCTCTCAACTTCCGCATCTTCCTCGCTCCATCCTCCCTCCTTCGCCCGTCGTCTTCCTCGCGCGCCCGGCTCGCCCCGGCGGCCGCCCGCGTGCGGTGGCACACTCTGGCCGAGCCCCCGGGCAGACAGCGGGCAGGCGTGGGCCCCCGCCGGGACGGTGACCCCGGCAGTGGTGCCGACATGCGCACTGAGCGCGTGCCCCGTGGGCCCCCAAACAGGGTGGTGGTGACCACACCGCCTCCTCCTCCTCCTCCTCCTCCTCTCCTCCTCCTCCTCTCCTCCCTCCTCCTCTCCTCCTCTCCTCCCTCCTCTCCTCCTCCTCCTCCTCCTCCTCCTCTCCTCCTCCTCCTCCTCCTTCCTCCCTCCTCCTCCTCCTCCTCCTCCTCCTCTCGCACTTGCAAGACTCGGGGGCCCCCAAGTGGGGTGGTGACCACACCGTGTGGTGAGTCGGTGGGGATTCGGGGTCACCGCACGGTTTCGGGGCTCGAGGCCCTCTCCGAGGACGTCTCGGGCGACAGGGGCCTCCGGGGTCCCAAGACCGTGCGGTGACGGACCGTGCGGTGAGGTCTTGGGGGATTTCGAGGTCACCGCACGGTCTGTCACCGCAGCGTTCCGGGACTCCAATGAGACAGGCGCGTGGCTTCCCATAGAGCAGCCGCGCCTGCCCCATACAGGCTGGCGGGGCGCACATGCCCTGGCGCAAGGGCGCGCACAATCTCCCTTCACGCCTGCGCCGAAGGCCCATGGCTACGACAAGACAGCTCGGCCTCGAGGCAAATGCTTGAGAGCCAGCATGGGGAGGCTTGAGCCAAAATGGTTGGTCTTCTTGCTCCTGAACATCTCCTCCTCCTCCTCCTCCTCCTCCTCCTCCTCCTCCTCCTCCTCCTCCTCCTCCTCCCCCTCCTCCTTCTCCTCCTCGTCCTGCTGATGCTGCTGCTCCTCCTCCCCTCCTCCTGCGTCGCGTCCTCCTCCTCCTTGTCACCCTCTGCTCCGTGTCCTGCCCCATCCTACTCCTTCACCTGCCCTTCTCCCACTTCCTGCCCTCCTAATCCAGCCGCCGTTGCTTTGTTGATTCCTCATCCCTCCGCCCATCCCTTATCATATTCCCCCTCGTTCCCCCCTGCCTATCCTGCTTGCCCTCTTGCTGTTCCTCCACGGATTTCATCATCTTGGGCTCTCTCTCGAGGCAATGTTTGCAGCCTTTAGGGGTCGTCATGTCTCTCTCGGTGCAATGTTGGGCAACTGCTGGGGCCCTCTTGGAGCCATCGCACAGCATTTCGGCTACAACCAGGGCGGGCGCTTCTCCTACCGACCTCTTTAATTCCTGAAGCATATATCATCTTAGGGCTCTAGTGGGTAGCTGTTGGTTGCGTTAGGGCCTCTCGTTGGGCCCGCCAGGCCTTCCTTTTCTTTGGACACTATGGTGCAGTGCTGGGTCAACTACGAAGCCTTAAGGCCCCATCGGAGACCAATTGGCACGAAGGCAATCGTCATTGACGAGCGTTGTGTGTTTGTTTGTGTTGGCCTCCCAGAGCATAAGTTGGAGGCTCTGCGGCCATCTCGGGCCGCCCTGCGGCGGTGAATCGCACAACGGAGCGAAATGTGCCCACTACCGTGGCCTGAGTTCTTTATTTCATATTCCGTTCCCAGAGGTTGCGCTGGCCCTTGCGCGGAGTGGCCAGCAGTGCCCCTGCACGGTCAGCGGCAACGCATACACACATAGTCAAAAGGCGTCGCCGTCGTCATCGGAATCCCCAGCGAGCGTGTTAGTGGCCGCGACCTTGTGCCGTGAATTTCGCGCCCAACATCGTTATCCCGTTTTTCTCCTCGCCCTCCTCCGCCTCGTCCTTCTCCTCTTCTTCATGCCCCACCCTCTGCTCATCCCTTCAATTAGTTCTCTCTTTTATATTCGTTCCCCTTGGGTCCGAAGAGACTTGTTTGCAGCGTCTCATGCGCAGTCCTCCGACAGGCCCCTCCGACGTGGAGGCAGGCTCCGCTGCCGTGAGGAAGACGTACCGGCGCAGGTCGCTGCTGGTGCACCCTGACAAGGCCGTTGCGCGTTCGGAGCCCCTGCATCACTTGCGAACATCTCGTCCCTGGCGCTCCTCAGCCGCCTGTCCCTCGTCATTACGGCCATCCTCGTCCGCGCACCCAGACTTACCCAGATGCTCCTCATCCGCCTGACCCTCGTCTGGTCGTCGTGACCATCCTGGCCTCCTTTTTGTTCGCGCTCCTCCACATGCCTGTCCCTCGTCGTCATGGCCATCCTCGTCACCAGATGTGTGGAGGTGCGAACCCGAAGCTCCAGCGGTGCCCAAGCATGAGCCTGAGCCTGACCCCCAGCCAACTGTTGGCCGAGCCTGGCTGGGGCACGTTGCGGTATCGTAGACGGCGTGTTGTTGATCTGGGGTTAAGTGTAAGCCCACTGTCGAGCTTACACTGGAAATATGATTCATTGCTTTGTTTTGATATTACTGCGCACGGTGGACGTATGAACGTAGTCTGGGACGGCGGATGCCGCGATTGAGTCAACGTCCCACATTCGAGTCAATATCCAGCAGAGTTGAATCTTGGTCTTAAGACAAAGCTTACGCGCCAGCGTAAACGTGAATGTACGTACATGTCGACATGCGCGACACCGAAGCTGAAACCGAGTTGCCCTCAAGATGAATGGAGCCAAGCTGTACTCAGTTGTAGCAGGACGAGTTTTGATAATCCATGGCAAGCCAAGGGACACACAAATGCATGAAGTGACAGTCCACAGGAGGATTAAGATGAGCCCATGCGAAGAGGTGCAGTTTAATCCAAATGTTCATGTGAGTTTTCAGCGCGTGGGCCCCAAACAGGGACTCTTCGCAACCCATGTCGTCGTTTTCTTATCCATTGTTTTGCCGATCGGCGCGGGCCCTCGCACCCCCTTCCTCCCCCCCATGGAGTAGATCTTGGCTGTTGTCGGCGCCTATCTCAAGCAGGTGGAGTCCTTCCCATGGGACGCACTGCTGCAATGAGTCGCATCAAGCAGAGGTCCAGAGCCAGACACCCCCCCTTCCGCCCAATGTCGAAACGCCGAGTAAGAAAACGTTCATCAACCCAGGGGACGCAACCTACGGGGCACAATATGTGCAGGCGCAGCCTGCGCGGTGCCATCCGGCGCGCTGCTGCGCGATTCCGCCACCGCGCTGGAGCCAGCCTTTGGGGACTGGCGCCTGGAGGCTCCTTCGGGGGCCTCCTGAGGACCTATCGTTAAGTCGGGCATGTCCCTCTACAAGAGGAGCGTTCAAGAGTTGTACAATGAGCCTGGCGAAAGACCCAACCATATGCAGTTGTGAGTACTGCAATTGTGAATATCCTCTTCGGTGCGCTCCCTATGGGGCCACGAAGCGCTGTGTTGGGTGGGTGAAACGCAGGGAGCAAGGGCCGTGTTGGGTGGTGGCGGACGCATGCGGGCGGTGCCACTGGGACCTTCCGTGGAGCTCCCTACGGGGCCACGAAACGCCGTACTGGGTGGGTGAAGCGCAGGGAGCAAGGGCTGTGCTGAGTGGTGGCGGACACATGCGGGCGGTGCCATTGGGACCCTCGGTGGAGCCACCTATGGGGCCACGAAACGCCGTATTGGGTGGGTGAAACGCAGGGAGCAATGGCTGTGCTGGGTGGTGGCGGACTCATGCGGGCGGTGCCAGTGGGACCTTAGGTGGAGCTCCCTTGTGGGGCCTCGGAACGTTGTACTGGGTGGGTGAAACGCAGGGAGCAAGTGCCGTATTGGGTGGTGGCGGACGCATGCGGGCGGTGCCACTGGGGGCTTCGGTGGAGCCCCCTTTATGGAGCCACGAAGCGCTGCACGGTGGGTGAAACGCAGAGAGCAAGGGCCGTGTTGGGTGGTGGCGGTCGCATGCGGGCGGTGCCACTGGGACCTTCGGTGGAGCCCCCGATGGGGCCACGAAGCGCTGTACTGGGTAAGTGAAACGCAGGGAGCAAGGGCTGTTCTGGGTGGTGGCGGACTCATGCGGGCGGTGTCACTGGGACCTTCGGTGGAGCTCCCTATGCGGCCACAAAGCGCTGTACTGGGTGGGTGAAACGCAGGGAGCAAAGGCTGTGCTGGGTGGTGTCGGGCGCATGCGGGCGGTGCCACTGGGACCTTCGGTGGAGCCCCCGATGGGTCCACGAAACGTTGTACTGGGTGGGTGGAACGCAGGGAGCAAGGGCCGTGTTGGGTGGTGGCGGACGCATGCGGGCGGTGCCACTGGGACCTTCCCTGGAGCTCCCTGTGCGGCCACGAAACGCTGTATTGGGTGGTTGAAACGCAGGGAGCAAGGGCTGTGCTGGGTGGTGTCGGACGCATGCGGGCGGTGCCACTGGGACCTTCGGTGGAGCCCCCGATGGGGCCACGAAGCGTTGTACTGGGTGGGTGGAACGCAGGGAGCAAGGGCCGTGTTGGGTGGTGGCGGATGCATGCGGGCGGTGCCACTGGGACCTTCCCTGGAGCTCCCTGTGGGGCCACGAAACGCTGTATTGGGTGGTTGAAGCGCAGGGAGCAAGGGCTGAGGTGGGTGGTGGCGGGCGCATGCGGGCGGTGTCACTGGGACCTTCGGTGGAGCTCCCTATGTGGCCACGAAACGCTGTGCTGGGTGGGTGAAACGCATGGAAGAAGGAAGAGGTAGGGGAGGAGGGGGAGGAGGAGGAGGAGAAGAGAAAATGACCGCGGGGACTGTCTATTCAAAACGAGGACCCAACACCACAGGATGGTTGGGACAAAGAATCAGGTGACGATATTCCGTGCTCGTTTGATCATTTTGAATTTCATTTGATTATGTTCATTTTTTCCAAAACCCTCCTGTAGGAGGACATGCCCGACCTAAACCTATCGGGGGGGTCCTGGGGCCTCCTGGGTCGTTTTGGGGCGATCCTGCTCCTTCGGAGGCCGTCTCTGGCGTCTCTCGTTGCCGCCCTGGCGACTTCTTGGGTTGCTTTCGCGCCACAGCGGAAGTCTTCTGAGGGCCGCCGATCCTGAAGAAGGATGACGGCGACGACGACGACGACGATGTCGACGACGACGACGACGACGACGACGACGACGACGACGACGACGGCGGCGGCGGCGGCGGCGGCGACGACAGCGACGACGACGACGGCGGCGACGACGACGACGACGGCGGCGGCGGCGGCGGTGGCGACGGCGACGACTGCGACGGTGACGACGACGAACACAGACTTAAAATGTTCGCCAGCGTAGATTCCAAGCCGCGTGTTCCAGCATAGCATATGTGATGCAATGCTTGTCGTGCCATACATACATATCTAACTATATGCATGTATGTATGTATGCATGCATGCATGCATGCATGCATGCATGTATGTGTGTATGTGTGTGTATGTATGTATGTATGTATGTATGTATGCATGCATGCATGCATGCATGCATCCATGCATGCATGCATGTATGTATGTATGTATGTATGTATGTATGCATGTATGTATGTGTGTATGCATGTGTGTATGTGTGTATGTGTGTATGTATGCATGTATGCATGTATGCATGTATGTATGTATATATGTATGAATGTATGGATGTATGGATGTATGGATGTATGGATGTATTGATGTATGGACGTATGGATGTATGTATGCATGCATGCATGCATGCATGCATGCATGTATGTATGTATGTATGTATGTATGTATGTGTGTATGTGGGTATGTGGGTATGTGTGTATGTGTGTATGTGTGTATGTGTGTATGTATGTATGCATGCATGCATGCATGCATGCATGCATGCATGTATGTATGTATGTATGTATGTATGTATGTATGTATGTATGTATGTACGTGTGTATGTGTGTATGTGTGCTGTAAGCTATGTGTTAGCGTCCATGCTTGGCAATCTATGTGGTGCCAACTAGGTGGCGCAATGCAGTTGTGGTGCCACCAAGGTGGTGCAGTCAATGTGGTGCAGCCTATTTTGCGCCACCCCGCCCTCGGACGGTGGACTCGCGGAGGCATGCGGCAAAACGCGCAGCACCCCGCAACGGCGAGGAGGGTGCCCCTCGGGGGGCCGGGGTCCGGGCGGAAAGGAGGGTGGCGATGGCCCCCCTGCCCACGGGGGGGAAGTCGGGAGCTCCCTCGTCCACGGGGCTCCCCAGTCCACGGGGAGACCACCCCCCTGACCTTCCCAAGAGCTATTTTTTAGCACTGGAGGCCTAAAAACCTAAAAATCAGAGCGAAACAGCCTAAAACCAAGACGTAGAATAGCTTTTGGATAGGTTTTAAGTCGGGTGCTATTTTTTTGCCCTCCTGGAAGGTCAGGGCCCCTGCCCCCCCCTTTTCCGCCCGGGGCGGCCTCCCAGGGGAGGGGCCCCCCAGGACCCCCTTCCCCTATACTCCCCCAGGTACCTCCATCGCGCTACTCCAACCCGGGGCGGCCCCTGGGACTGTCCCCGCCCCCACCCCCCTTCTCCACTGCAGGAGCCGTATACATATACATATATATATATATAAAAATATGTTTATGTATATGTACATACACATACACATATATATATAGTTATATATAATATATATATATATATATATATATGTTTGTATACACATATGTACTCATATATATGCACACTTACACACAACGCATGTATTTACACGTATAATATATATATATATATATATATATGGTCGCCCCCCCCCCCCCAAGATCATACCTTTTCGTCTCCTCATCCTCGACTGCTTCTTTTCCTTTTGTTTTCTCTCTCTCTCTCTCTTTCTCTTTCTCTCTCTCTCTCTGCCTCTCTCTCTCTCTCTCTGTCTCTCTCTCTGCCTCTCTTTCTCTCTCTCTCTCTCTCTCTCTTTTTTTCTCTCTCTCTCTCTCTATCTCTTTCTCTCTCTCTCTCTCTCTACGCAATGCTTGGCGCCACCGATGCAAGGAAACGCTGTGTTTTTTTTGGTCTGCGAAGCCACGAAACATTTTTTTTTGGTTTTGAGAGGCGGAGAGAGGGGTGCTGGGAGGGAGGCCGCGGCGGGCACGGGGGCTTACAAACCCAAGAAACAAAACAAAAAAAACAATGTTTCGTGGCTTCGCAAACCAAAAAAAACAAAACAAACAAAAATACACAGCGTTTCCGTTTCCGTGCATCGGTGGCGCCAAACACGGTGCATGCGCGCGTTCTGTCTTGATTCGGGAGGCACAGAGACAGGTGCTGGGGGGGGGGGAGGCGGCAGGGCAGCAACGAGCTCTCTCCCCAAGCTGAGCTTGAAAATAACCTACTACTCAACTCCCTCCGTCTCCAACGCACCACCAGATACTCAACCGGCTCCCTCCTCAAGCTGAACTTGAACATGATATTCTACTCAACTCCTTCCGTCTCCAGCACACCATCCAGTACTCGACACCCTCCGTCTCCAACACGCCAACCGATACTCAACAGGCTCCCTCCCCAAGCTGAACTTGAAAATTATCCCAGAGGAGCCCCGAGGAGTTGAAGCCCCGAGGAGAGCAATATTAGTAGTAACGGTAAACACCGTCCTCCTCCTTCCCCTCATCGTCGCACTTGTAGCAGTAGCGGTAATAGTAGTAGTTGTAGTAGTAGTAGTAGTAGTAGTCGTAGTAGTAGTAGTAGTAGTAGTAGCAGAAGTAGTAGTAGTAGTAGTAGTAGTCGTCGTAGTAGTAGTAGTAGTAATAGTAGTAGTAGTAGTAGTAGTAGTTGTAGTAGTAGTAGTAGTAGTAGTAGTAGTAGTAGTAGTAGTCGTAGTAGTAGTAGTAGTAGTAGAAGTAGTAGTAGTAGTAGTAGTAGTGGTAGTAGTCGTAGTAGTAGTAGTAAAAGTAGTAGTGAAAGTAGTAGTAGTAGTAGTAGTAGGGGTAGTAGCAGTAGAAGTAGTAGTAGTAGTAGTAGTAGTAGTAGTAGTAGCATTAGCAGTAGTAGTAGTAGTAGTAGTAGTAGCAGTAGCAGCAGTAGTAGTAGTAGTAGTAGTGTAGTAGTAGTCGTAGCAGAAGTAGTAGTAGTAGTAGTAGCAGTAGCAGTTAGTAGTAGTTAGTAGTAGTAGTAGTAGTAGTAGTAGTAGTAGGTGTAGTAGTAAGTAGTAGTAGTAGTAGTAGTAGTAGTAGTAGTAGTAGTAGTAGGAGTAGGAGTAGGAGTAGTAGTAGTAGTAGTAGTAGTAGTAGTAGTAGTAGTAGTAGTAGTAGTGGTAGCAATGCTATGATGTGCTGTGCTATGCTATGCTGCGCTATGTTATGCTATGATATGCTATGATATGCGATGCGATGCTGCGCTGTGCTATGCTAAGCTGAGCTATGCTATGCTTTGCTACGCTATGCTATGCTATGCTATGCTATTATGCGATATGCTATGCTATGCTGCGCTATGCTATGCTATGCTATGCTATGCTAATGCTGCGCTAAGCTAAGCTGAGCTGAGACGAGATGTATGATCTTTTGGGGGGGGGGGCAACGATATATATATATATATATATATATATGTGTCGTTCTTCAAGACGGCAAGTTTACTTGCATGGAGGGGGAGGGGGGGCTGAACCTGAAGCAAGCAAGCCGCAAACGACTTGCGCGTGCGGAGATGGCACGTCGAAGGGCACTTGCACGCTAGTGTTCGATTGAAGAGCAGCGAGGGGTGGGGGGGTTTGGGGGGCCAACGCCATGCAAGTAAACTTGCCTGAATCTGAAAGAAAAGGCTCCAGAGGAGGCCTCGCGGGGAGGGGGTCACGAGCCCCTGGAACCCACCCGGGACCCCCCTTCTGCGTTATTCTCCCAGGGGTAGCGGCGACGGCGACGACAACGACGACCCCAAAGTGGGGGAGCGGCGATGGCGACGAAGACCACCCAAACAGAAAAACAATTCACACACTCCGACAGGGTCGGCGATTTATCTTGAGGCCTCTTGGTCCGTCCTGGGGCTCTCTTGGAGGCCTCTTCGGCAGTCTTGCGCTTTCGGAAGCCCGAAACGCCGTGAATATTAACATCTGTTCAAGAATAAGTTTATTATGGGCTCAGGATTTGGGCATCTTCGGGCCCTTCTGGGGGTCCTCTTGCAGGCTGCTTGGGGCGTCTTGGGAGCATCTTGAAGAGGTCGGGGCCATCGCGCTCGGCTTGGAGGCTATCTTGGATCGTCGAGGAGGCTGTCCAGGGCCAGCTTGTCCGACCTGTAGGCCATCGTGGATGCCATCTCGGGCCATCCTGGCCTTCTTGGAGGCCCTTCCGGAGCCGCCACGGGACCGAGGGGGGGGGGGGGAGCGGGGGCCAGGCGCGCTTTGGGGTAATTCGGCTCCTTTAAGTTTTCCCATGCCGTGTTATCGCGATCTTGCGCGCTGTTGGGACATCTTCTGGCGGGAAGTACCCTGACCTTCCAGAGAGCAATTTTTTAGCACTGGAAGCCTAAAAACTTAAAAATCTGAGCGAAACAGCGTAAAACCACGACGTAGAACAGCTCTGGGATAGGTTTTAAAGTCGCTTGCCATTTTTTAGCCCTCCTGGAAGGTCAGGGTAGCAGCAACGCGCGGATTTGGCCAACCAGGTGAACACATGTTAGGCTGGATGCTCCGGGGGGGCCTCACTGGTGCTTCGCGGCGGCAGCAGCGGCACACGCAGGGGCCCGGCACACGCACGCAGTCTTCTTCCAGCGGCCGGGGTGCGGCACCACCCACAGCGAGCATTGGTGCGAGGCGCGCTTAGCGCAGCGACCACCTGGCATTGCAGGTGGGGGTCTGGGTGAGAGCAGGCGCATGCCGAAGAACGCGAGGCCGCGGATGCACGTGGAAAACGCACACGCGCGCACACACTTCTGAGCGGTAGCTGCCTCACGCGCGGCGACGAGGCGGAGTAAGACGCACATGCACACTCACACACCAACCGCGGCAAGCGCAGTGGCGGATACGTGCATTCGGATCGGTGGCCTTCCGACGTTCCATGTTTGTGCCTTTCATCGCTTCTGCTTCAGCCCCTCGACCGAATCAATCATGTTCAGTTGTTTTCTTTTTGCACTTCGGCGACCCGCTATGGTCTGGCCCGGAGCTAAACTGTAGTTCGCATGTTTTCCATTCTTTGCAACTGCACGATAGCGCTCTGAGTTCGCGGTCGCTTCGCCCAATTGCATCCCATTCCCTCCCCTTCCCTATCGAGTTTTCTGTATCTCTTGTTTTCTTACACAAAGACATATACATGTACATCTAGCATACATTCCCCAATCAGTGCTTTCACTGAAGGGGTCCTAGCGGAGATTGAAGGATTTGGCGAAAGTGCCGGGCCGATTTCGGTGGGCGGCCGGGTTCCCAGGTTCCCGGTTCCAGGTTCCTTCCCGGGTTCCCGGTTCTGGGTTCTGGGCCGATTTCGGCGGGCGGCGGGGTTCCCGGGGTCCCGGGTTCCTAGTGGATTTTATTGTCGGTTGGTCTCACCAGGGATTTGATTACCCACCTCTCGATCGATCTCACGATCGTTCTCACAATCGATCTCACTAACGAGCGATTTCATTATCGATCGCACTGTCGATCTCAATGAATATACTTCACTTCCGGTCTTACAATCGACCCTACAATCGTCTTCACTATCGGTTCCACTATCGATCACTTTATCGATCTCACAATCGATCTCAATATCCATATCACTGATGTTTTAACCATCGACTGATTTGGGAATTTTCTTTGGTGTACAATACACGAGGTACAGCGTATGGGGCGCAGCATGTGCGGTGCAATCGAAGTGTGCAGGGATGTGCAGGGCCCCGCAGGGCTTGCAGGAATTCGCAGGGCTCCAAGCGACGGCGACGGCGACGAAGAGCGGCAAGCAGGGCCGGTGGGGAGCGCGAAGTGTGGGGGATGCCCTGCGCCTCACGCGGCGACGACTGCGGCGACGCCGTCGGGGCCCTTCGGGAGCGCAACGCGTGGGGAGTGCCCTGGGACCACGCGCCTGCGGCGGCGTCGGCAGCGGCGAGGGGCGGCCCTCGAGCCCGCTGGGGACAGCGCACGGCCCCTCACGGCGGAGAGGGCGGCGGCGAAGTGCGAGCTGGAGGGCCAGTGGGGGGTGCGAGGTGCGAGGAACGGCCGGGTCCCTGCGCGGCGGCGGCGCCGGCGACGGCGGCCAGTGGGGAGCGCGAAGTGTGGGGAATGCGCACGTCCCCACGCGGCCACGGCGGCTTGAAGTGCACCCTTGCATCTGGCTCCTCAGAACAAAAGTCGGAGCCCCTTGGTGCAGGCATAGTTTTGGGGAGATGTATGGGCAGTGTACTCGGCTTGGTTTCAGCAAAGCTCCGCTAGGCTAGGCCAGGACTGACGAGGCGTATCGTTTATAGTTGTATGAGGTTTCACGAAGATCACGGTTTACCGCAGCAAGGTTCAATGATTTCAAGGCCGACGCCTAAGACACATATTGAAACATGTAGGGTGGTGGTTGGTGCCAAGCAGAATTGATGTAAAACCCATGTTGCATATGAATGTCACGTGTCTTGGCACTTACTTTACAGCCCAGACCCAGACTGCATACGAAGAAGTTGCATCGAATTGCCAAGCTATCCCAACATACATGTAACACATGCTGGGCTAGGCGGAGGCAATCTATCTTAAGCTTATCGAGCCCATAGTCAGGTGGTCGAGGCGAGCTACGCCGCGCATTGATGTGCTAAACTACTCCCACGAGTAAACTCGGTATTCACATGTACCTTCTCCTCGCTCGAATACACCGCCTGTCGTCACCACCCATGTGCATCTGCCCAGTGCACCAACTGAGGAGGGAGCGCACCCGACCTACCTGTGCCCCAGAACAAATGAATCATCGGCGTACGAAGAGGATTCGTTTGCGTAGTACGTGCTCGTTGAGTCAGCTGTAGGTCCAGCTTTTCACATGTGTGCCCGTGAAGTGGGCATCTTCGTCGTTGAGCGATGCTATAGTTCCAAAGGTTGTGTCATCCAGCGCTCCAGCAATACCAGAACACTGCACAGGACTGGTACGGCCCACAACGCGCAAGGACGAGACGCGACAATCAAGCAGCGCACGCACAGTCGCATGGACACAATTTGCGGCGTCATTCGGTTAAACCAGAATGGCATAATTGTCACAGCTTGTGAGATAGTTTTGCGCACTTGTCGCGAAGCCTATGCACGTTCAAGGATCGCATGATGTATGTTGGATTATGTGGATGTCCATCGACAGAGCAGCGCCCTCTTGTTTTTGTTCCCTGCATCCAGGATGTGCCACCACAGCACTCTGGCCGCGGGCTCTGCCCAGGCCGCTGTCATGGGAAGCGCCGCGGCCACGTCGAATATGTTGGGCAAGCTTGTGCGATTCTGGTCTCAGTGTGTTCTCATGGACATACAATGCATCTCACACATGCGCACAGCCAAAAGGCCCCGCTTATGATTAAGAAACCTCCCCCCGAAAAGCTGGCCCAGCGTTTCTTAACCAACTTGCCGGAAAGCTGGATCAGTTTCTTAAGGGGGGTGGTAGCCTTGGATCTTAGAGATGAATGATGTACGCTCCTGGCTTCAAAAGCTGGCCCAGCGTTCCCTCAAGAAACTTATGAAAAACTGGCCCAGCTTTCTGAATTGTTGATCTTCTGAATCATATTCTTGACTCCAGTTCAATGTTGATCTCGCTTTGCCGAATCTTCACGAAGATGACGGCAGTTGGTTTGACTACGTATGATCATGTGCGCGGTCACGCTTTTTGCATTTTGTCCACAGGTCGCGGAGGAGAGAAGAAAGGATTCGACTGCTTTGTTCTCCAAGTTGGAAGCCGCCGCTGACGTAGTCGACGCTTGCCTGCAGGATGGCGGCATGTGGGCGGTGTCATTTGGAAGTGATTGTGCAGCTCGAGTCAGGATGTTAGACTTTAATTCTGAAGCCCCTATGATCTCACCATGGTCAGTGCAAATATTGCAGCAAGAGGGAGACGCTCGTTCGTTTGGATGAGGCATGGAGTCCCGCGCGATGAGTACATGAGGGAGTCAGATGCGAGCAGAATTGGCCATCAGTAGCCATGGCATGCGCAGGATGCGCCGCCGTGAGACCAGATCCGGTTTCCAGGAGAGGCGCTGGAGCCCTATAGATACGCCCGTCCACGGTGCACAGAGATTCGGGGTGGAGCGGCCTGGGGTCTGGAGGGAGAGCACCAGGAGCTGCTGGCGACCTCAGGGGGTTGCCACAGCAGCAGGCGGCCGGAGCCTTCAGCGCCCGGGCCGGAGCGCCACTGAGCCGCCGCGCGGCGCCGTTGCGAGTCTGCGCAACGGCGCCCGGATGAGGTGTTCCGAGGCATCCGGGAGGCATATCTGGGGGCCTCCGGAGGCCCAGCTCTGGAGGCCTCTCCCGACGGTGGACCTTCGCAGCGCGGCGCTCGCCGCACAGCGGCCCCCACTCGAGGGGCCCAGGAGGAGCGAGGGCGCCTGCTGCGAGCAGGGGACACGGATCGTACGGATCCCGCCCGTGCTGCCCGCTCACGCGGCACGGTGCGCAGCGGGGAGGAGGAGGCGGGCCCACTGCTTCGCTAGCAAGACGTGTGAGCCTCGCGGTTCGCGGGCCTTCCAGGGCGGGGTATGCCTGGGTCTTTCTGGGAGAGAGTGATACCGCGGCTGCATTTGCCAGAGGTATTGTTCTCGACGTCCTTCCCAGTCCCCTCCACCCCGAACTGCTGGGAGCCGGAATGCCCTCGCGAGTCCGTGTTCTGAGCGCGACAGCGTCGATCAATGTCGGGTAATCGATGGGACAGCGCCGATTTAGCGTCGACTGGTTTCGATCAGCGTCGATTTAGCGTCGACTAGCATCGGTTCGCGTCGATTCGCAAGCGCCAACAAGATGGTGTGGGAGGCTCCCACCACGAGCTGCCACCGAACACTGCCGTCCAGCCGCCCGAGAGGCCGACGAGCCCGGGAATGGCCCAGCGATGGCCCTCCTCTAGGCCTCCTAGATGAGGTCCGAGTAGATGGGGTCGGAGGGTCACGCCGCATCGCCGATGCCTCGACGATGCGGCTCGATGTGGAGCCCGTGTGTCACCACGCCGACGTCGCCGCCGCGCCGCCGACGTCGCCGACGTCGCCGACGCATCGCCGATGCATCGCCGATACATCGGCGATGCATTGGCGATGCGGCGCGATCCTTCGACCCCGTCTACTCGGGCCCCATCTGGGAGGCCTCTACACATGGCTCATGTCTCTGGGGGGGGGCCCAGATCCTGTCGCTTCTGATGCTGCCATCCTGGGCCTCTTCCTGGCCGGCCACTAGGGGGCCAGGAAGAAGTAGAAACGAGCAGAATTAGAAATGAGCACGATTAGAAATGAACGACGCGTACTCCAGATTTCGTAATAAAAGGGAGGATGTCTGGACCCTCCAAGACAAGCCATTTCAGACCCCCCCCCCCGTGGGAGAACCCTCCAAAACGTCGTCCCCAGACCCCCCCAGGCCCTCCAGGATGGCCTGGAAGAGACCCCCCCCGAAATGAGACCCCCCTCCCTTTTATTACGAAATCTGGAGTCCCTCTTCAGGCCGACGGGCGGCCACGACGGCCGCGGAGCGCCGGGCGCCGACCTGCCCGCGAGTCGGCGCCCTCGGCGGCTCCCCCGCGGGGGCTGCTCCGCCGAGGGCCTCCGGCCTCTCGGCGGCTCCCCCTCCCCCTGGGAGGAGGAGGAGGAGGAGGAGGAGGAGGAGGAGGAGGAGGAGGAGGAGGAGGAGGAGGAGGAGGGTTGGGACACGCCCCCTTTCCCGACCGAGAAAAATGTCTTCACCGGCCGGATGGGACCCTTCACCGGCCAGATGGGACCCTTCATCGGCTGAATGGCTGGTCGGCTGCCCGGCTTCACCGTCTGACCTCGCCTCGCCGGTACGCACATGCTTGTTGGACGCAGAACTCCGTGCACGCCGGCCAGGAGTTCTACCGGAACCTGTGGATTACGAGCGAATCCGACCGAAACCTTCGGATTACTAGCGAATCCTACCGAAACTTTTGGATTACTAGCGAATCCTAGCGATCCATGGGAAGACGTTGGAGCCCCATGGAAATTCGAGAAACGCTGAACCTCTGGGAAAACGTGGAAGCCCCAAGGGGCCTCGACATCAGCATCATCATCATCATCATCATCATCATCATCATCATCATCATCATCATCATCATCATCATCATCATCATCATCGTCATCGTCATCGTCATCGTCATCATCATCAGCATCGTCGTCATCAGCATCCTCATCATAATCCTCGTGATCATCATCATCATCATCATCATCATCATCATCACCACCATCACCATCACCATCATCATTCTCATCATCACCATCATCGTCATGATCGTCATCATCATCAACAACATAATCAACGACACTACCAGCATCACCATCATAATCAACATCATCATCGTCATCATCATAAATGTCATCGTGGTCATCATCATCATCATCATGATCCGCATCATCATCATCATCATCATCAGCATCATCATCATCATCATCATTAGCATCATCATCATCATCATCGTCATCACCATCATCATCATCATCGGCACCATTATCGTCATCATCATCATCATTAGCATCAGCATCATCATCATCATCCTCATCATCATCGTCATCGTCATCATCGTAATGACCATCGTCGCCATACGCATCATGATCATCGTCGTCGTCGTCATCGTCACCATCGTTATCATCGTCATCACCACCAGAACAATCATCATCATCGTCGTCGTCGTCATCGGCATCATCATGGTCATCGTCACCAGCGTCGTCATCATCATCATCATCGTCGTCATGGTCATCGTCATCGTACGCTATCATCATCGTCATCACCATGCCGATCACACTTCGCCCGCCTCGAAGCTTCTCCTGCTCCTGATCATCTCGTTATGCTAATGATCAGGTGTTGAAATGGCGCGACGGCGGGAATTGCCGCAGGCAGCTGCGCGGCATGGAACAACATCCTATGCCATCACAGAGAAGGCAAAACAGCCATGTGCCAAAGTTTACCCATCCAGTGTGCCTGTTGAAAAATGGCTATGTACATGTATCGCACGCTTACATGAGGTACCCTTTGGCATGATACCTTACCTCGGGGAGAATTCCACCGACCTCCCGTCCATATTCTTCCTATTCTTCCCTGCTCCTACGCAGCCTCTTCCTCCTCCTCGTCCTCCTCCTCCCACCATGCATGCCACGTTGGTACACGACCAGAATTGGTCTCTTCACCGGCCTCCAAAAAACAACAAAAAACAATTAATTGCAGAAACGGTTGTGGCAATCCTTACCACTCCACACTCGTTCTTGGTGGCGTAAACGCGAACACTACAATCAACTTTTAATTGAAAGACGTAGCCGGTGAAACACCCAATCAGCCGGTGAACGGATCAGCCGGTGAAGGGTCCCATCTGGCCGGTGAAGGGTCCCACTTGGCCGGTGAAGAGACCAATAGCTTCCCCGACCTTCCAGAGGGCTATTTTTTCCTAGCACTGCAGGCCCAAACACCTAAAGCAACGGCACGAGACATCCTAACACCAAGACGTGTGCCAGCTTGGGGAACGGCTTTTGAGCCCGGTGCCATGTTTGAGCCCTCCTGGAAGGTCAGGGTTCATCTCGGCACATGCTCGGCGTCACCCCAACATACTTCTACTATATGTGCGTCGCCCCCCCAGGGGCGACGCGCGCACCGAGAAATCTCATGGTACATGCGTCGTGACGGGCGCTTTCTGGCCACACCGCTCGGGAAACGATGTGCTACAAGATGCGTATACTGGATGTTTGGGTCGGACGTCCGCCTCCAAGGAGAGCAGATAGTACTAGTATGTCTTTGTGCGTCCCAGGGCAGCCACGCGGGCCATGGCCAGGATGTCGCGGGATCTCGTCGGCTCGGGTTACACTTCCGTCGGGCGTGTCCCCCCTACAGGAGGATGCGTCAAAAATAGTCCAATCGTATCCTGTGGGAGGGGATTGTTTCGGTTATGTTCGATGATTGTTGTGACTCCTTTTTTACGCTTCGTCCAAAATCCGTCGCTGGGAGGACATGCCCGACCTAAGGCTACACGTAAGAGTGACCTTTCGCCAGAGTGACATCTTGGTGCGGGCCCAGTGGGGTCCCCCGATCGCCGAGTGCGATGCGACAGTGGCGTCTTGTGCGGTTGGGTTTGGTCCTCCCGCGGCTCCACGAAAGCCCCGCACCAAAGGTCACTCGTGCCTAGGGCCACTCTGCGTGTAGCTGATCGGCCCTGATATAATGGTTGTGGTCCATGCCGGCCATCGCCGATTCGCGAGGATGATCCACGAGTCGACGGTCACCGAGATGGACTGTTCATTCTTGGTCATAGTCATCGCTATCGTTTCCTCCACTTACCCCTGCCTGTCAGATTTCTGACACACCAGTCGGGGGTTCAGAATTTGAAGGGTGTTTGCAGCACAGTGGAAACCTCAACGGGAGGGCCAGAGCCCCAGGTCGAAAGGACCAGCAGCGGTAGGGTTCGCCAGTGGTCGCAGGCACCACGCACCATCGTCCTCTGCCGTCCTCCCTCGTCCGATGGCTCCTGCCGAAGCTCCCCACGGGGGCGCCTCCTCCTCATCGTCGGGGGCGTCCTCCCACCATGCTCCCTGCTCTCCACCCCCCCTGTCTCTCTCTCCCCCCCCCAAGTGCCGTGCTGGAGCGAACAATGGGGTGCAGGGCCCCTTGGACGGGGACGGTCGATTGTACCCCAGCCATGATTCACAGCAAGGCACTGGGGGGGGAGAGACAGAGGGAATGGATGTAGATTTTGGTCGGGGCAGGGCTTTTCTCTCTCCTTGGCCGGTCCGTCTCCGTGCTTCGTGGGACTCCGCGGGGCGTGCCTGGAATTCCGAGGCTGCGTCCAGCGACTGCTGCTCCTCCAGCCTCCGGTGACTTCAGCGTCCCTCGTCCGTCCTCCCGCCGTCCCCCACTCCTCCTCCCCTCTCTCTTGCCCTTCCTCCCCCTTTTTCGTTCCTTCATTCCTTCCTTCCTTCCTTCCTCCCTCCCTCCCTCCCTCCCTCCCTCCTCCCTCCCTCCCTCCCTCCCTCCCCCTCCTCCTCCTCCTCCTCCTCCTCCTCCTCCTCCTCCTCCTCCTCCTCCCCATCTTCCGCCTCCTCCTCCTCCTCCTCCTCCTCCTCCTCCTCGTCCTCGCCCTTCTCCTCCTCCTCCTCCTCCTCCGTAGCCATTTTGGCTCAAGATGCCTAGTTCCACAGGGGAACAAGTGGATACCGCTAGTCCGCGGCCAGTGCCAGGGCTCTTGAGCCCGACAGCTTTGTTCAACTCTCCGTGTGCCTCCTGCAGCCCGCAGGTGAGCTTCCTCAGTCCCTCTCGTCCATGGCGCCTCCGCAGCAGCGCAGCGCCTATGTCAAGTGCTACTCCTGCTCGTACTCCTGGAACTACAAGACCAACCAGACGTGCTACTGGTGCAGCAAAGCCTTGGCACCGTGGACAGACTCTCCGCCTCCAGTTCAAGGTGCCTGGGCGGCCCGCGCCAAGGCCGCAGCCCAGGCCGACTCCAGCTGTACCCAGCAGCCCAGCCCCGAGACGGGATGGGAACCGTGGTCGTCATGGCCCAAGTCCCGCCGCCGCCGAGGCAATGGCAATGGCAAGAACCAAGAGGACGACTGGTGGGCCAACAAGAACGACACCCCCAAGGTGCGCTCCGCAGAGGACATCCTTGCGGAGCTCCAGGCGATCGCCCCCCACATCGACAAGGCAGCCATCGACGGTATCAAGTCGCAGATCCCGCCGCCCCAGCCGCAGAAGCCAGCCGACCTCAACGACATCTACAGCCGCGCCCAGGCCACGGAGCGCCGCTGCAAGAACAACCTGGAGAGGCTGCTCGAGAGTGAGCAAAAGGCGCTCAGCTGGTACACCGAGCGCAAGGCGGCGTCGGAGGAGGCCGCCTACAAGTTGGCAGAAGCCCAGGCCGAGGCCCAAGCCGCTCTCGATGCCCTTCAAGTCGCTCGCAAGGGCGGCACGGCTACTCCCACGGCCTCGCAGCAGAACCCGACGTTCAACCTCACCAGCCTCCTCGAGGACGGTGACATATCCATCGAAGCGGGTTCGGCGTTCGATCTCCAAGGCCTCGACATCGACGACAGCGATCGCCAGGCATGGGAATCCCTTCAGCAGCGCTTCGCCACTGAGCTCAAGGCCAAGGTCACCGAGCTCTTCGGCAACACCGCCAGCCGCATCAGCCAGCTCCGCACAGAGGCCAGCACCATGCGCACGCGCTTCGCCGCCAAGCGTCAGCGGGCCGACGAGGACGGTCACGCCCGAGAGGGAGGTGGATCTCCGCCCGCAGCCTCGGCGGCAGCAGGCGAACCCCCAGCGGCAGCCGCAGCGGACGCTGATGGCTCTGTGGCCTCATCGACAGCGGCGCCAGGCGACGAGCCTCCCGCACCTGCTGCTGGCGCTACTTCTGACGGCAGCGTCGCTGCACAGCCTGTACCAGCGATCAACAAGGACCCTGACCTCGAAGACAAGGCACAGAAGATGCCCAGCCAGATGCGCAAGCCCACCGCTACCGCCGCGGCTGGAGCGCAGCAGCCTCTTTAGCCGACTACTACCCGACCCTGGACGGAATGGTGAGACGGGACGCCTACCGTCAGAGACCATGAAATACGACAACCCACCGATCATCAACACAATGGACGCAGTCCTCGACCCGTTCGACGAGCTGGCCGAGTTGGACGCCCACATCGATTTCGCAGCCACAATTCAGTTTGCTACCGCCCCACCCGAGACGCTGTCCTCGGCTGGGGGCGATGAGGCGGCACAGTCCGTCGACGCAGTATTATGGGGCCCAGGGCAGCCGCAGCGTGCCGCGCGAGCCGACCCTGATGCCGCTCCGCCCGGGACGCTGTCCTCGGTAGGGAGTGATGAGACGGCCCAAGCTGTCGACAAGCAGCTGGTGCAGGAACCAGGGGATCAGGTGCCAAAGGCACACCCTGATGCCGCCCCGCCCAAGACACAGTCCTTGGTAGGGGGCGATGAGATGGCGGAAGCCATCGATTCGACCGCTGTGGAAGGCCCATGGAAGCCCAGCAGCCCGAGACCCGACCCCAGACCCGTCCACCAAGACGAAGGCCCTACGAATCCCACGCCGTCAGATCACTCCCTTTTCTTCTCCAACATTACCCAGTGGGGGCCACAGTCGGAGAAATGGTTGGCAGGACCAGGCGAACAATATCAGATGGTGGCATTGGTTGAAACACACATCTCGCACGGTAAGGCCCCTCTCATCTACGACAAGCTAGCAGCAGATGGTTGGAGGATATCATCGACTACAGCCACGCCGACCAGCAGATCCGACGGAGGCAACACGGGCGGCGAGATTATACTCTCCAGGTACCACGTCCAGGCCACAACCTTCAACCACCTCCGCGACCTGGCCATCTCCCAGCGCAGGCCCGACCCGTGCCGAGGCTTCACGCCCATGGCATGGCACAGACGCTCGGGCAACCTGGTCGCTATTGCAGCATACCTGGAACCCCACAGGCAGATCGAGGGTGCAGTGCACGATAAGCTACTTTCGCTGGGGGCCTCCGTTACTATGCTCACTGACCCTTGGATCATCCTGGCCGATTGGAATATGACTCCTGAGCAGCTCGCAGCGACAGAGTGGCCCGCCAAATGGGATGCTACCATCGTGCGAGCGCCTGGATCTGCCACGTGCGACAAGGGCCAGGGGCTCACGCTCGACTTCGCATTGGTCAAGACTGGCATCGAGCACACGATCTCCATTCGTCAGTGCCCCACCGTTCCCTGGGCCACCCACGTGGGCCTTGAGGTTCGAGCAGGCAGTGCAGACCCCTGGTGGTATCAGTCGATCCATACCCCCAGAGCATTCCCCACAGTGGACAGACCCAGGATCCCACCCGACCCCAACAGCAAGTCGGCCATCAAGAGACGCAAAACAGCAGAAGCTCGAGCAGCACGCCTACGCGAACTACCTCCTGAACTCCAACAAGCAGCAGCACAACTCCAGCCTCAAGACGAGCCCGCAGCACAGGAGCCCATCCCTTACGCTATCCCGACCGACCTCTGGGAGGAGCAATGGCAGCAAGCAGTGCCCACACGTTGTAAGCAGCCCCACGCGCACTTCGTGTACACTCACTGGACGCACGACGCCGACGACCTCAACCTCAAGTACGCCAAATGGGTCACGGCGCTCGAGAACACCATGATCAGCCACCACCAGATAGACCCCAAGGAAGCCGCAGCTTTCACAGGCCGTGCCCAAGGCTACCAATTGTCCTGGAAGAAGACGGCCGCCGCCCCAGGCCGCGTTCACGTACATGACCCTCAGTCAGAATGGTGGGCAATCACGCTCACCCTCATCAAGCGCTACGCTGCGCTTCACGACAAGCCCAAGCACACAGCGCTCATGCAGCAGCAGGCCTCCATCATCCATCAGCGCGCGGACCACTTCAGCACTCACTTTCACGACCTCCAGTTCGAGAAGGACGAGGACACCATCTTCCGCTGGTTTGCACTCGTCTGGGCCCCGCACTTGGACAACGAGGACACCGACGACTTGGTCACCATTACTGCTACTTGGGCCTCCAGAGCGCTTTCCGCCGCCCTCGCCAAGTCCAAGAGGGCCTACGGCGCCTGGCTCGCCAAGCAATGGAAACACCGCCCTGGAGTACTACACGCCCATGTCAAGCCAGCGCCCGTGCGTCACATCGAGGCCTACACGACCAACCTGACCATCGCCGACCCCACCGTTATCATGGACAGCAAGAAGCAACAATGGCAACAAGTATGGCAGGCCACAGAGACCCCTGACGACATCCTACAGGCGCTATCAAAGGCCAAGGCAGCAGCCGCACACCAACCGCTCGAGCCCATCACAGCCGAGATCGTGCAGCGTTTTCACGGCCGCATGCCACCCAGTAAAGCACATGGAGTGGACGCACTTGGACCTCGCGACCTCCATCGACTACCAGAACCAGCAGTCGAAGCCTATGCGGATATCCTCAACGCAGTAGAGCAGGCAGGCATTTGGCCACTACAGATCTCAGACACTATTGCAGCCCTAGCAGCCAAGAAGTCTGGAGGCGGCAGAGTCCTCGGCATGCTACCTCACATGGCCAGACTCTGGTCTCGTATCAGATCGACGGCATCTACTTCCTGGACCCAAGGACTGGATGACTTTTGGACTACAGCCATCAAAGGCTCCTCAGCTCTCCAGGCAGCCCTGCACAGGGCCTTGTTAGACGAGACAGCCTCAGCACTTGGCATACAGTCAGCCACTTTGCTATTGGACATCCAGAAGTTCTACGACAATATCAAGCTCGCCAACCTCGTCATGGTCGGCCTCAACTGCGGCTTCCCACCCATCGTTCTACTTCTGGAAGTACAGCTATACCTCGCGCCCAGATTCTTGCGCAGCCGACAATGGGTGAGTATGCCTATCTTCGCCTCCAAAGGCATCATCGCAGGCTCCCCGCATGGCACGACCTTGGCGCGACTCATATTACTTCCTATTCTACGGCAAGCCCAAGCCCAGGCTGAGCTAGCCCAGATGTGGACCTTCGTAGACGACACCGTCCTTCGAGTCGAAGGAGTCCTACGCACACTTCAGAAGCACCTCCCCCGTGCCGCCAAGACGCTCTGCGACGGTCTAAAGGAGTTCGAGCTGCCCATCTCTGACAAGACGGTCCTCATCGGCTCCACCCCCAAGGTCCGCAAATCGCTTGCCAAGAAGTTGCGGCAGTACGACATCCCTGTCACAGCGACCGCCACGGCCGTTGACCTCGGAGTCGACGCGGCCGCGGCTACTCGACGAGTACAAGCAAAAGCCAGGAGGCGACAGAGCCCAGCCGCAGCTAGGTTTCGCAAGATACACCGACTACGGAGCACTGCACAGCAGGCTCGAATCTCAGCAGGACTGTGGCGTACTGGCGCTCTCCCCGAAGGAGTCTTCGGTCATCAGGTGCACGGCCTTGCCCGACACGCTCTACTACGATGGCGCCGTCCGGCCGCCATCGCGGCCACGGGGGCAGCAGCGGGCCGATGCCTCACCTCCCTCCTCGGCGCCACCTTCGACGGCATGGACCCAGGAGTTTCCCTAAGAATCGAGTTCATCGAGGCTTGGCTCCAGCACTGGATACGCCACCCGAGCACGCACGCCAGGATCATCAGAGCATGGCCAAGGATCAAGACCAACTTGCTAGCCGCAGGCCCCAAGCTGTGGTGCAGGGTCAAGGGGCCCACTGGCGCGGCCATCGCGACACTGCTGGAGGCCAGCTGGGAGCCGACCTCAGCCACCACGTGGAGGCGCACAAAGGACGGCTACATTGAGGAGTGGAACCTCCCCTCTGCCCACGACCCTGACCTCCCCGACGCCGACATCCACACAGTATTGCAGGACCTCAGCGAGGATTTGCACAGGCTCCTTTGGACTCAGGCCGCTACACATGACCATGGCGACACGCTGGCTGGAGGAGCGGACATGGTCACTATCCGCATCGAGCAAAGGAGGTTCCTCGCAAACGGTGATTTCAGCGACTGGGCCCTCAACAACACCGTCATCAGTGGAGGACAATGGACCAGGGACCGCCTCCACAACTCGGGCTACCAGGTCGACAGGAACTGCGACCGATGCAGCGCAGGAGTTCCTGAAACCCTGTTTCACCGTATGTGGCAGTGCGAGGCGAACGTGGGACCTGAGTTTGAGGCCAGTGACAAGCTAATACCGCGAGCCGTGGCGGGGGCCGAAGCTGACCCTGCCCTGTGGCTCCGTGGCATTCCCTCCGCCGCTCTCACTACGCCCGCGTTCGAGCCATTGACTGGGAGGGACGGGTGGGAGTTCGTTGGTGCGGTGCGGGATGGGTTGCCGTCGTGGGAAGGAGCTCGTAACGCTGAGGGCGAGTTGTTTCTTTTTGGCGACGGGTCTGGCGGCGCCTTTTCCGACGACGTCAGACGAAGACGCGTTGGTTCTGGCCTCGCTGCCCTCCGATGGGACCCTCCCTCGGCCTCCTGGGCCCTCCATGCTGGCCTCCTCGCCCCCCTCCCAGGCCCCCGCCAGACTGTCCCAAGAGGCGAATTGCATGCGTTTTGCCTGGCTCTCGAAACGTGCCAGCAGGATTTCACGTTTGTTACTGATCACCTAGCCCTACAGCGCGGCTGGCAGAATGGCAGATGTCTCCGACCTGGCAGCCTCAGAGGCAAGAATAAGAATGGGGATCTCTGGCTGAGAATTCGGCACCTCGTGCAGGATCGATCTGGCGGCTGCTCTTCGGTCTCGGTGCTCTGGACCCCATCTCACGCCGATCCCCTCACTTTGAATGGTTTCCAACAATTTATGGCTCTCGGCAACCAGCATGCCGATGAGCTCGCAGGAAGCGCAGCCCACAAGTCGGCCACCCTTGCCCTCCCGCCTGTCCCCAGGACTGATGAATATGACGCTATTGCAGCCATCGTCCGACAGAGGGCCCGACTGATCTTACGTTCCTTAGGCAAGAATTCAGAGCCTCGAGGACAGTGGCCAGAAAGGCAACCCACCCAGGTTGCAGCCCCCCGCTCTCAGTTGCAGACCGCGATCGCGGCTTCTCAGCACAAATTCGAGCGGTGTGCAGACAAATGGAGATGCCCTGCTTGCCTCATCATCGTTGACGCGTGCCACGTTATTCCAGCTGCCGCCACTGAGTGTGTGCCGCCTTGCCCCCTTCCCGAGTTCGCCGCGTGTGGAGAGGTGCTGTGGTCGAGGGGTCCCCGCGTGATCAGTGGCAAGTTGATCCACCCCTCCCACTTTTTGGCCACCATCCCCAAGTGGCAGTTGTTCTTTTGTGTGAAGTGCGGCCATACGGCCACGCACCAGGTTAAAAGCCTTCTTTTGCCGTGCCCTCTCTCCCACCAAGTGGGAGAGCGCAGGGCCCTGGGACCCACTGGCAAAGGCCTCGAGAACCTCAGCAGGATCAGGCGAGGCCTCCACCCGTCCAGAGCGGGTCCCAGCAAGGCAGTGCTAGAAGCTTTGCACGTTTCGGCAGCCGAAGCCCCGATCGGTTCCTTCGCGGCGGGTGCTGCCACCGAGTAAATTTGCGAGGCCAGGGGGGCCTGTCGCGGTGGGCCGTGGGATGTCGCCCCCCACGGCCCTCCGAGAAATACTGGATGGCCCCCCTGGCATCCCTGGGTTCCGAACGGACTACGTCCGATTGCTCCACTCCACTCCTCCTCCTCCTCCTCCTCCTCCTCCTCCTCCTCCTCCTCCTCCTCCTCCTCCTCCTCCTCCTCCTCCTCCTCCTCCTCCTCCTCCTCTCGCTCCTCTCAGCAGGCCCCCCAGCCAGTCTGACGAGGTCTCGGCCAGGGGTGTTGAGACTGCCTCAGAGGCCTGCTGAGGCCAGCTGGGACGACTCGTGGGGCATGCTGAGGTCAGCTGGGGCCACCTGGACGCGCGCTGTCTGTGCGCAGCCCGAAGCCTCTCCACACCCAGAGATCCGATGTGGTGTTTTTTCAATACCGGGTCCCCGGAAGTCTCGACCCGTTCCCCATGGACCGGTTTTTCATCCTAACTCGCTTTTTGAAAGTCCCGGGGCCCCGCGATGGCCCCTGTAGAGGCCGAAAGTTGCGAAAAGCCTCCGCCTCGATATTGTTCAATGCGTTGGATGACCTCTGGGTATCGTGCGAATGCCGAAGCCTTACCGAACCTTCCCTCCCGATGTTCCCCACGACGCGGCGATGATTAGGCCCGTGCAAAAACAAATGACAACAGGAGGACGCGGCGGCCACGAGGCTGCTGGCCGAGATCCACGCCGCCTGCGACGAGGGCCGCGTGGCCGCGGAGCCCGCGGCCGCGGCCCGGCTGCTCGACGTCCACCCACCGGGGGGGGGGGCTGGGCCTCCCTCCTCCTCCTCCTCCTCCTCCTCCTCCTCCTCCTCCTCCTCCTCCTCCTCTCCTCCTCCTCCTCCTCCTCCCCTTCCTCTCCTCCTCCTCTTCCTCCTCCTTCCTCCTCCTCCTCTCCTCCTCCTCCTCCCTCCTCCTCCTCCTCCTCCTCCCTCCTCCTCCTTCTCCTCCTCCTCCTTCCTCCTCCTCCTCCTCCTCCCCTTCCTCCTCCTCCTTCTCCTCTTCTCCACCTCCTCCTTCTCCTCCTTCTCCTCCTCCTCCTTCTCCTCCTTCTCCTCCTCCTCCTCCTCTTTCTCCTCCTTCTCCTCCTTCTCCTCCTCCTTTTTCTCCTCCTGCTCCTCCTGCTCCTCCTCTCCTCCTCCTCCTCCCTCCTCCTCCTCCTCCTCTCCTCCTTCCTCCTCCTCCTCCTCCTCCTCCTCCTCCCTTCTCCTCCTCCTCCTCCTCCTCCTCCTCCTCCTCCTCCTCCTCCTCCTCCTCCTCCTCCTCCTCCTCCTCCCCTCTCGCAGCGACAACAGTGCAGTGGACGCGGAGCGGCGTGGCCGCTTCCGCCCCAAGACAGTGGAGCCTCATCGCTCGGGAAGACCCAAGCGCTCCAGTGGCTGGGATGCTCGTCCTGATTCAGATCGTCGTCCGCCTGCTCCTGCTTCCCATCGTGGATCGGACCCTGGCGCCCCTGCTGCCTGGATGGCGGTGCCTGCTGGGGGCCAGTCCCTCTCCGACAACCAACAAGCCAACATCCTGCAGGCGGACGCCACCCTCCCCACCCCAGATGAAGTGGATGGCACCCCTCCCGACCCGTGGGCACAAGCGGCCGCTCGGCTTCCTCCTCGTGGCGATGCCCCTGCTCGCGCTGCACAACCTGTTCGTGCCGAACCTCAGGTGTACCACATTGGCGCGGACGACGACGTGGGGGACCCTCCCGGGGGGGCAGGGGGGGAGGGGGGCGAACGCCATGCCAGAGTTTTACTTGCCCGAACCGTT
>CAUYUJ010005722.1:0-2500 GCA_963575745.1 Prorocentrum cordatum | reverse complement strand
CCCCTTGCAGTCATCGACTGGTTCTGGCTCGTGTGCTTCCGCCTGCTCCAGCCCCGGGACGGCACCAAGCTGGTGCCGGGGCGAGACTTCCGGGTGCCGAGCTCCCTGGAGGGCAAGGTGGCCATGATCACGGGGAGCACGCAGGGCATAGGCTTATGGTGCTCCAACTTACTCTAGCCTTGATCACCAGAAGGAATTTCGAGCCCCCCGGAAAAATACCGAAACTTGAGGGTTTCCACACGTCGGGCCCTGGGAGACACCCGTCCGAAACTCCTTCGACACTCGTTCGACACTCTGGGGACACTTTTTTCTGGGTGCTCGAAACTATGTCTGGGATGTGGTCCTGAAGTACGTTCGGAGCAGCATAAGCATAGGCCTGGGCATGGCCAAGCGCTTCCACGGCCTGGGGGCCGACGCGGTCCTCTCGGGCCGGTCCGCCAAGTCCTGCAGCAAGGCTCGGGCCGGGCGAAAGGGGGGGATTGGGAAAGGGGGGGTTACCAAATTTGCTGCATGCAGCTGGTTTCGGCCACACCGAGGGGCCCATTCCTCGCTACATAGCCGCATCTGGCGCTGGGAGGCGCCGGGAAAATCAGCTACGTGAGCTGATTCTCAAACCCCCCCTTTGCTATCCCCCCCTTTTGCCCGACCCGAAAGGCCGTGGCGGAGGTACGGATCGCTACTGACCGCTGGGGGCGCACGGCGTGCTTCCCCGTGGACCAGGCCGATGCGGGCAGGCCGGCGCCCAGCGCCGCCGAGGGCTTGCCAGCTTAGAGCATACACATATTGTTCATGTCTAAGTCTTCGAAGATTCGTTGATATTTGGGGGGGCCACGATCCTCTCCCTTCTAACTGTTCTGTCCTGGGCCTCTTCCTGGCCACTGGAGGGCCAGGACCAATCAGAAACGAACAGAATCAGAAAGGAGCGCGACCAGAAAGGAGCGACGTGTTGCCCTATTATCCCTACGCTTTGGCATCACCTTGCCGCGGTGCTGATCCTGAGGATGCCCTCGGTCTCTGAGGGCACGTCCCTAAGATTGTCCTCGCCCTGGGCCTGCCGATCTTAGGAATACAGTCGGGGCCCTGAAGAAGGAACCCTTTTCGTTGGGGAGGGGCTCCGCGTTCCTTAAGTGTTTCACAGCTTGCCTTATGTTTTCGATAGGAAATCGAAGTTTAACTTATGGAAAAAAGGGGCCTCGTTCCTTATTTAGGGTTCCTTAGGTCAACGCCCCGACTGTAGGGAGACTAAGTTCGAGGCTGGCTACGGGCGGCCCCGCCCGCGGAGAAGAACGAGCGGACCAGCGCCTTGCCATGTCTTCGCGGACCTCCACAGGCGGTGGATGTGGATAGAGTCGGCCCCCCGGGGGCCAACATGTACCAAAACGACGCGAAGATCGGGACAACATCGGATCGGGATAACTCGAAATCTCTGAGAATCGGCGGGTTTGGAGGATGTATTGGGCGCCGCGGCCGCTCCAGAGCGTTCCGGAACGCTCTGAGAGCGCTCCGGAACGCTCTGGAGCGATTTGTCCCGATCCTAGCCCTGTTTTAGATACCCCTATCCACCGCCCGCTGGGGCACCAGGACGTCGTCTCCCAGGCGGTGGATGTGGATAACTCCCCGCCTCGCAGCCCCGGTCCCCGAGCGCGAGCGTCCCGAGGAGTGCCCGTCCCCCCCCCCGCCCCGCGGAGCGGAGCGACGCGCTGTCCGCTCGCAGGCCACAGCGCGTCGCTGGGGCCGCCACCGCGGCACGCTGAGCCGCCGAGCAGTAGTTTTAAGTCGGGCCTGTTCCTCTACAGGAGGAATGTTCAATCATATTTGTTTTCAAGCCGGGGGACGATTGTTTGACTTGTTTCGATGTGTGTAAGTATGGTTTGACCGAATTCTATTTGTCGTCCAAAATCAGCCTGTAGGGGGACATGCCCGACCTAACAATAGTTCCTGTCCGCAGCAGAGGGTTGGTATGTCCTCCCGTCTTCTGCTCTCCTCCTCCCCTCCAAGAGGGAGAGGGCGAGGGGAAGCGAGGGCCGAAGGAGGGAGGGGAGAGGGGGGGCAAGTGGGGTGCCAAGGGCGGGACCAGGTCAGGGCCAGCCAGTCGTGCATGATTGGGGATGCCTTCTGGTGCAGACGCGGGCCTCCCGTTCGATCAGCCCGACCGATCCCCTGGAAGCGTGCCATACGGTGCCTCAGGGGGAGCGCGAGCGCAGCAAGACGACCAAAGACCCGCACTCGAAGCGACGTACATCTCCCCCTCCAGCAGTCGTGAGGCCAGGCGTGTTGGAGCAACGTGCCGAGGTCCCCGGTAGGCCCCCGACGTGCCCCCGAGGTCCTCTCCGGCCTTCAGAGGCCTTTGCCGCCGCGCCAACCTCGCGACGGCCAGTGGCCAGTTTGCTTTCTGCAGTGCTCTGCCGCCGCGCGGGCCCGCTTCCCAGCCGCCGGGACCGCCGGCAAGACTGCTCGGGGCAGAAGGCCGCCCCCCAGGGAGGGGGTCGAGGTCCGCAAG
>CAUYUJ010005721.1:40000-59110 GCA_963575745.1 Prorocentrum cordatum | reverse complement strand
TGCTGATGATGATGAGTATGAGGATGAGGATGAGGATGACGATGAAGGTGATGATGATGCTGATGCTGAGGATGGTGAGGATGAGGATGAGGATGGGGATGATGATGATGATGATGATGATGATGATGATGATGATGATGATGATGATGATGATGGCGATGATGATGATGATGATGATGATGATGATGATGATGATGATGATGATGATGATGAGGAGGAGGAGGAGGAGGAGGAGGAGGAGGAGGAGGAGGAAGCGGAGGGGGCGGAGGAGGAGGAGGAGGACGTGGCGGAGGAAGAGGATACAGAAGATATTGTAGCACCCCGCAGATGCGGATCAGAGTGAGGGAGCGGTGGAGACGTCGGCAGTTCGCGAGTCTCTCGGGCAGCCCGCCGCAGGCGCCAACGTTCCACACATTATACAACGAACCCGCCGCAGGCGCCGATTTTGTCGTTAAACCCATGTGGGTCGGTCGCGGGTGGGTCGCAAATGGGTCGCGTGTGGGTCGCGGGCGTGTCGTTGTTGGGCCGCGGGCAGGTCGCGGGTGGGTCGCGGGTGGGTCGCGGGGTGGGTCGCGGGTGGGTCGCGGGTGGGTCGCGGATGGGTCGCGGGCGGGTCGCGGGTGGTTCGCAGGGTGGGTCGCGGGTGGGTCGCGGGTGGGTCGCGGGTGGGTCGCGGGTGGGTCGCGGGGTGGGTCGCGGGGAAGGTCGCGGGTGGGTCGCAGGAGGGTCGGGGGGTGGGTCGCGGGGTGGGTCGCGGGGTGGGTAGCGGGGAAGGTCGCGGGGTGGGTCGCGGGTGGGTGGCGGGTGGGACAACAAACAGCAGCAACAGCACCACCAACACCAGCATTGACAGCAACATCAACAACACCAACAACAACACCAACAACAACACCAACAGCATCAACAGCACCAACGACAACACCACCACCGACATCACCACCACCGCCGTCACCATCAACAACAGTAACACTCACACAACAATAACAACAATACCGACATCATCAGCAACATCACCACCAACAGCACCAGCAACAACACCACACCAATAACACCATCAGCACCACCACCAATACCACCAGCACACTCACATGAACATCAACACCAACCCCACCACCACCAACACCAACACCGCCACCAACAACACCACCACCACCCGCACCCCCACCAGCACCAACAGCACCAGCACCAGCAACGCCATCATCACCATCACCACCACCACCAACACCAACACCAGCAACACTAATAACACCAGCACCAAGCACACCAACAACAGCAGCACCCACAACAGCAGCACCCACAACAGCAGCATCAGCACCACCAACACCAGCACTAACAGCAACATCAACAACGCCACCACCAACAACAACAACACCAACAACATCAACAACACCACCAACGACAACACCACCACCGACACCACCACCAACAGCACCAACAGCAGTAACACTCACACAAGAATGACAACACTAACGACAGCATCAGCAACATCACCACCAGCAGCCCCACCACCACCACCACACCAATAACAACATCAGCACCACCACCACCACCACCCGCATACTCACATCACCATTAACATCAGCACCACCACCACCAACACCACCACCGCCACCAACAACCAAGCACACCAACAACGGTAGCACCCACACCAGCAGCACCCACAACAGCAACACCAACGACCGCGCGACACGCATAATCCTCACCACGGATCCCCACTTCAGCCACGCACCCATGGACGAGGAAAGACCGTTCGGCCACCTCACTCGGACCTACGAGACCGAGACTAATGACGAGGAGGATGAGGAGAAGGAGGAATATGATGATGATGATGAGGAGGAGGAGGCGGAGGATAAGGAGGAGGAGGAGGGGAGGAATATGAGGAGGAGGAGGAGGAGGAGGAGGAGGGGGAGGAAGCGGAGGAAAAGGAGGATAGTCATGCGCAGGAGCAGGGACAAGATGATGATGATGATGGATGATGATGATGATATGATGGATGATGATGATGATGATGATGATGAGATGATGATGATGTATGGAGGATGATGGATGATGATGATGATTGATGATGATGAGGAGGATGAGGAGGAGGAGGAGGAAGGAGGAGGAGGAGGAGGTGGATGAGGAGATGAGGATGAGGATGAGGAGGAGGAGGAGCAGGCGGAGGAAGAGCAGGAGGAGGCGGAGGAGACGGAGCGGAGGGGGGGGAGGAATTATGAGGAGGAGGGGGAGTGGAAGAGGAGGAATATGAGGAGGGAACAGGCGAGGACAGAGCAAGGATGAGGAGGAGGATGCAAGGAGGCGGTGAGGAGGAGGATGAGGAGGAGGAGGAGGATGAGGAGAAGGAGGCGGAAGATGAGGAGGAGTCGGAGGAGGCGGAAGAGGAGGGGGATGAGCAGGAGGAGGAGGAGGAGGAGGAGGAGGCGAAGGAGACGGAGAATGAGGAGGGGGGGGGGGAACATGAGGAGGAGGGGGAGGACTATGAGGAAGAGGAGGAGGAACAGGCGCAGGAGCAGGAACAGGATGAGGAGGAGGATGAGGCGGATGAGGAGGAGCATGAGGAGGAGGAGGATGAGGAGGAGGAGGCGGATGAGGCGGAGGCGGAGGCGGAGGAGGATGCGGAGGAGGAGACGGAGACGGAGGAGGAGGGGGAGGAAGAGGCGGAGGAGGAGGAGGGATGTGGATGAGGATGAGGCTTGAGGCTACGGGTACGATTCATATTACGAATGTTACGACCAGTCATATTAATCTGGAGACCCCACATAAGCAGAACGCGGCCATTGAGGGCTAATACTGTTAGCCCTTCTAATACTATTACTACTACTACTACTACTACTACTACTACTCCTGCTGCTGCTGCTACTACTGCTACTACTACACCAGCTACTACTATGACTACTACCACACTACTGCTACTGCTACTACTACTCCTACTGCTGCTACTACTACTACTACTAAGGCCAAGACTGCCACTACTACTACTATTACTACTACTACTACTACTACTATTACTACTACTACTACTGCTACTGCTACTGCTACTGCTACTGCTACTACTACTACTGCTACTACGCCTGCCACTGTTACTGCTACCACCACTGCTGCTGCTACTACTACTACAGCCACCTACTACTACTACCACCACCATCACCACCCTTACTACTACTAGTACTGCTACTTGCACTACTACCTCTACTACTACTACTACTACTACTGCTGCTACTACTACGGCTGCCATTACTACCACTCCTACTACGACGACAGCGGCTACTACTACTACTACTACTACTACTACTATTACTACTACTACGACTACTACGACGACCACTACTACTTTTACTCCTGCTGCTGTTACTACTACTACGAGTACTGCTACTACTACTACTACTACTACCTATTACTACTGCTCCTGCTACGACGACCAGTGCTACTACTAGTGATCCTAATAGTATTACTACTACTACTGCTACTACTACCACTACTACTACCACCTACTACTACTACTACTACTGCTGCTGCTACTACTACTACTACTGCTACTACTACCACTACTACTACTACTACTACTACTACTACTACTACTACTACTACTGCTACTACTACTACTACTACCTACCTACCTACCTACCTACCTACCTACCTACCTACCTACCTACCTACCGACCGACCTACCTACCTACCTACCTACCTACTACTACTACTACTACCACCACCACCCCCCCCCACTAATACACTAGTTACTCGTAGTAGTAGTAGTACTACTACTACTACTACTACTACTACTACCGCCACTACTACTACTACTACTACTACTACTACTACTACTACTACTACTACTACTACTACTACTACTACTACTACTACTACTACTACTACTACTACTACTACTACTACTACAGACTACTACTACTACTACTACTACTACTACTACTACTACTACTACTACTACTACTACTACTACTACTACTACTACTACTACTACTACTACTACTACGACTACTACTAGGACTACTACTACTACTACTACTTACCCGCGGGCTTTTTTACTTATTTTTGCATTTTTCTTTTCTCTTCTTATACTACTTACGTACACTACTATACGACTACTACGACTACTACGACCAACTAACGACCTCTTTTAAGTATTTACTAACTACTTAATACTTCGACTAATACTGTACGCCAACACTAGTATTACTATACCATTACTACTACTACTGCCTACTACTACTACTTTATTACTACTACTATTTTACTACTACTATACTGCGACTACTATATTTACTTACGTACTTAATACTACTACTGGAGGAGGAAGATCTGCCTACACTGCTACTACTACTAGTAGTATAGTAGTAGCAGTTAGTAGTCGTAGTAGTAGTAGTAGTCCAGTAGTAGAGCAGTAGTAGTAGTAGTAGTAGCAGTAGTACTACTACTACTAATATACTACTATACTACTACTATATCACTACTACTACTACTACTACTATTACTACTACTACTACTACTACTACTACTACTACTACTACTACTACTACTACTACTACTACTACTACTACTACTATCACGAATACGCAGCCTAATACCAGATCCATGACTAATTATAATGAAAAGGGGGTTGAATTGGTTTTGCAGGAGAAGGACGAGGCGGAGGAGGAGGATGAGGATGAGGTGGGAGGAGGAGGAGAAGGAGGAGGAAGAGGAAGAGGGAGGTTGTGGAGGAGGAGGAGGAGGAGGAGGAGGAGGAGGAGGAGGAGGACGAAAGGAGGAGGAGGAGGAGGACGAAGAGCAGCAGGAGGAGGAGGCGGAGGAGGAGGAGGAGGAGGATCATGGCTGAGGTGCTATAGACTCTGTAGCGCCCCAGGTTGTGCCTATGAGGAGGAGGATCTGGAGGAGGACGAGGAGGAGGAGGGGGAGGAGGATGTGGTAGCTTCAGGAGCTCCTCTCCCTCATACAGCGCGCGTGCCCGAGCGCGTGAGGCCTGGTTGCCTCGAGACCGCACGCGCGAGCCCGATCCTGCGCGCTCGCGCCTGCATCTCATGGGCCTCTGGCGGAGACTGCCACGAAGCCTCCCCAGACTTTCGCGGAGACCTCCAGATGCCTCTGCGGATCCTGTCGATCGGGGAGGGCCCAGATTTGCGACAATTGTTTTTCGTCAATCTGTGCCTCCGGGGCCAGTTGTCGGGCCCCAGTGACCATCAAAAAAGGGTCTGGGGCGAAAAACTGGCCCCAAGGCAAGGGTCGGAACCTATGGGGTCGCGCATCGACAAAAATCCGATCACACCCCTTACAATACCGCCTGCTCCATGCGGGAGGGGGGCAGGGCATGGATGAGAGACTCGACTCCATTGGCAGGGCTTTGATTCCCAACTTTTTGCAGGGTTTGGGCGTGAACAGGGTCGTGGACAAGATGTCGATCGTGGAGCGTCGTCGACGGGAAACTCCGGAGGGGAAAAAAGCACGGACACAACCGAACGTCGACGCCGAGGAAACAGTGCACCATGCGGGCAGCGGGTGGGAAGACGGAGACCTGAGATGTTGTCGGGGGTGGACAGAACCCCCAACAGTGGCACGTCGATTAGTGAATTGTCCGTTTTCGGTTCTCGAGAGGGCGCCGTGGCCGTTCCAGGCTCGCGCCCGCCAGGTTTGGGCCTCGGGTCGTTTTCACTAAATCACGTTTTGCTGAAGGGGGGTCTGTCCATCCCCGATGTTGGGAATCCCGAGATCTGCGTGTGGGTTCACTTGTGTGCCCCTGGGCCCCCTGCCGAGAGCTCGGCCGTGGCTCTCCCCCGTGGATGCCAAAAGGGCGGCTCCGCGGGCCTGCCCCCCGCGCGGGGAGCGCCCTCTCTGCACGGGGAGCCGCGCGTCCAGCGGGCCGCCCGCGCCTCGGCGGCCCGACCGCGAGGGCGGCGGGGTGCGGACCTGCTCGTCTTGCAGTCGAGACGCTGAGATTATCCAGCCAGGATGCGTCACACAGTGAGTGAGGGAGCCGGCACGTCGTAATTACTTGATTTTCTTATGTTTCACATGCATAGTTGTTGAATCTACGATTACATGTTGCATTTCTCCTTTGCCCATCCTCTGTTTGGACCTACTCGTCTTGCAGTCGAGACCGCGAAGGAGCAGGGGGCCGGGGCCGGGGGCACGGCAGAGGCTGAGGCAGCCTCGCAGGGGATCACACCCAAGCCGTGTGACGCGCACGCGAATGGAGGCCAGGGCAGCACCCTCGGTGGGGCCGCAGCGCGTGCTGTCTTCCGCGCCATTGACCAACAAAAAAGGGAGCAGCATGGATTCGGAAGGGGCTCGCTGTTCCTGAGGTCCTTGCATGGCCGTCCCTCCAGCCCTCCTCGTGAACGGGGAGGCGGTTTTGGGGCCAAAAAGGGGCTTCACTCCTTGTTTAGCGTGCCTTATGATGTCAGCGGCCCGACTGTACCAGCTTGAAGCATCTTCCTACGGGCGTTCTCGAACGAATGCCCAAATACAGCCGACTAGAAGATGGCGCAAGAGCGCCCCGAGCGCCCCTCATTTCAATGTGCATCTCATCGCGCAGGCCGCGGTTTGCAAATGTGGTCGGTTTTTTCAACACGACCCTCACTCCCCCGCGTCGAACGCTCCGACCTTTGACATTGGGTCCGGGGGTATGGATGTGCTCGTCTTACCAGCTTGAACCATATCTCAGCGGCGAGCACGGGGGGGAAGTGAGAAGGAGAAGGCCTTCTCAGAAGCCTCGGAAGCCCCCTGGTCTCCTGAGAAGTTCTCTACCCGAAGGCACAGCAAACTCCTCAGAAGGCGCGAGAGCTTCTGAGAAACCCCGCTACCTTCTGAGAAGGCCTTTTACATCTCACTTTCCCCCTCGCTCGCCGCCACATATCCCTATCCCCATGTTTGACATCACCTCGCCTCGGTGACGACCTTGAGGATTCCCATAGCTTCCGAGGGCACACCGCTCAGATGGTCGTCGCCTTGGGTCTGCCGATCTTAGGGATGGAGGTAAGTCCGAGGCCGGTTATCGTGTGTTAGCCCACTGTGTGTGTGTGTGTGTGTGAGTGTGTGCGTGTGCGTGTGCGTGTGTCACCCCGTTCGGCCTGTGTCGGCCATCGTTGCACCACCTTCCTCGTGCTGAAGGGCTTCGGTGGACCGGCACGCGTCGGCGCCGACGCGCGTTCTGAGGATCCTCGGCCGCCGCTCGTGGCCGCAGCCCGCCGACGACGCCCGAAGCCCGCCAGGGCACCTCCCACTCGTTCGGCCGCCTGGGCCTCGGCGCGCTGAGCCCCGCGACCGCGGCCAGGCACCGGCCCCCCCCCCGCCGCCGGCGGCATCCCTCGGCGACTGCAGGGGGTTCTGGCTGCGCCGGGGTGTGTGGTTTGCGATCGGCACCGCTGGGGCCTGGGGGGGGGCACGACACGGTCCTCGTCGGGCCTCCTCGGGGCGCCGCGGGAGAACGCCGTTGAGGTCCCCGCGCGCCCCCCAGGGTGCCCCCCAGGATGCTCCCCAGGGTGCTCGTTGCAAACCACACCCTTTGGAAGCCGCACCCCTTGGAGTCGGCGAATCCCGCTCTGGCGGCCGCAGTGGTGGCGGCAGGGGTTCACCAGGGTGAAGTCGGGCGTGGCCCTCGACAGAAGGAAGATTCAGAAATGGGCCAACAAAACTAGTCTGGGGACGATTCGTCGGTTATTGTTGACTCCTTTTGAGTATTTGTTTGACTATTCTTCATTTTTGTTCTTCCAGAATCCGCCTGCAGGAGGACGCGCCCGACCTAACACTAGGGGGGAAAGCACGCCGACCATGACCAGGATGTCGCGGGATCTTGTCGACAACGATCTTGGTCATGGTGCATACTGGCCGTCGCCCGTTCGCGATCGTGATCTACGAATTGACGCTGGCCAAGATGGACCGGGTCCAGAGGCGAGGGGGGACACCGTGGCAGCACAACCTGCGGTCCCACCCTTCTCGCAGAATGAAACACGGAATACAGTCGATACCGATGGTAAGAATTGGTGACTTTCTCAAGGGTTTTCTTGCATCCTTGCCTCTTCGGTCTATCAGCGATGCTTACCAGCCTGAAGCATACCCTTAACCCTATGATGGGCATCGCCTCAGCTCGATGTCGATCTCGAGGATTTCCTCAGTTCTGAGGACGCATCCCTGAGACTGTCGTTGCCTCTTGGCTTGTCAATCTTCGGGATAGGGATCATATCGAGGCTGGTTAGTCGGGGGTGGGCAGAACCCCCAACATGACACGTCGATTAGTGAATTGTCCGTTTTCGGTTCTCGAGAGGGCGCCGCGGCCGTCGTCATTTTCCTGGCTTGCGCCCGCCAGGTTAGGGCCCGAGGTCGTTTTCACTAGGCCACGTTTTACTGAAGGGGGCTCTGACCAGCATCGAGGTAGATGCTGGGACACCGCCCCCTCGCGATTCCGCTTCGATTCGAGGTCGGACTCCGATCTGAATTCTGGTGCCTCGATGGAGGCCTTACCAACCTGCCGATTTCCGCCGATTCGTTTTCTCCCGACTTGGCGGCCGGTGTCCGCCGATCCGCTTTATTTCGATCGCCGATCCGACTTGTCGATTAGATTCTGGGCTCTCTGGCCCGCCCAGCGCGCGAATCCTCGGCGCACTTTTCCAGCCACTGAGAAGATAATTGGGAGCCCTGGTTTGGCTGCTGGCCAAAGCGTAGCACGATGGATGCGCTGTCGATCGCACGCCGTATGTTCGATGCAGCGCAGAGCTCGCAACACTCTGGCCTAGTTGCTGTGTTTTTGAATTTTGCAAAAGCATTCGACAGAATGAGCACGCAATGCTTTGATCAGAGCTTTGGAAAGATTTGGTATCCCAGAGTCCATACTGAACATCATCTCTGCGATCTACCAAACACGTTCTTTATGTTGAAAGACCGGGCAGGGGATTTCTGCATCAGGCAACAAAAGTTCAAAAGGGCGGGCATCGCGCAAGGCGGCTTTCTGTCCCCGTACATGTTTGTTCTTATTCTCCAAACGGTTATGTTTTCCGACGTCGCCCGGCTAAACAAGAGTATGGGTAATTAAGAATTGCCAGGAGCCAGACGACGTGGTGTGCAATGACATCTTGTACTCAGACGACACGATACTCGTGTGCGCCGACCAATTTGACTTACAATGCCTTCTGGGTCTGACTATCGGCATGGGGAAACAGTGCAGGCTAGATTCGACTTGGGATAGAACTGTGGTCATGGCAATCAGCAGCCCCGGGGTCATTCACGGTTCGCCCATGCAGCATATCAAGAAGGTACAGCAAGCCGTACATTGGGTGGCTTGCTTCATGACCGAGCCGAAAGCAAATCACGAGACGGCTGGAAGAGGCCAGAGGGGCCTTTCAAAGCGTTGAACATTTTCTGGATACATACGGGCATCAGAAAAGACAGGGAACTGCGCCTATTTGATGCGATTGTGATCCCGAAGCTCTTGTGCAATGTAGATTCTCTTTGGTTATTGCAGGCAGGCCTTGCCATAATGGACAGTTTCCAAGCATCGTGCCTCCGAGTAATATTAAAGATCAGGCATTCTTACTATTCCAGAACTGCGAACGCCATTGTGTTATTCAAAGCGAAAACTGTTCCTTTGAGTGAGACGCTCCAGAAGCGACAAGTACGAACATGTGAAAAATAGTGAACCCTTCCGAAGCAAATTGTTTAGGAGCACTTGTGTGTTAGCCAGGAGGGAGGAGTCCAAAGCAGTCGCGCGTGCACCAGAAACGCAGCCGCCCAACGCTATCATGGCATGGGCTAGCGTATGGCTATGGGCTAGCGCATGGCTGTGTTGTTGCTGGTGTTATTGTTCTGAGGCGAGGCGGCGTGGAGTTGGCCATGCTGTGGCACGCGTCTCATGTGCCACCCGAGGTTCGAGTACCCGAGAGTACTCAACTGCCGAGGCCGACGCCAGTCGAGATTCGCAGCGCGTCCAACAGTTTTTGAAAGCTAGCAGGCGCGTTTTTTTTCGGGTCCCTTTAAGATCCTCGAGGTGTCGCTTCGTTTTCCTCCATCGAGGGGGGCAGAGACCAGAAACGGCCAGAGACCGTCCGCTGTGAATTGTGTTGCGACGCGACGGGGTCTGGTTCCTCCTCCTTTTCTCCTCCTCCGCTTCCTCCATTTCCCAACATTTTTTGGTGTTATAGGCCAATCTTTTATGTCGCGCCACCATACGTATCGGCAAGGCGGGTCGGGTGTGCCGCCTGAGACTTCACCATTCGTGATCTTGATGTTTGAAGTTTGAAGCAATTTAAGGATGGAGGGCGGGTGGTTTTCAAAATGTGGCTCTCGCATAAGCGCCGTTCGCATTTGTTTTCCAAGCACAACCGCTTCACGGATGGAGTGCTGGTGGTTTTTAAAATGTGGTTTTCGCCTTGGCGCCGATCACATGTGTTTTCTCAAGCATGCAACCGTTTCAAGGACAGCATGTTCAAGGATTTGTAGGGTTGAAGTCCTTGGAATGGTGTCCTGGAACGATTTAGGGTTGTCAGGACGTAACAGTCACGTTGACTTGCGGCGTTGGAGTCCAAGGGTTTGTGCTCTGGCACGATTGAGGAGTGCCAGGACGCAAAAGGTCTGTTGGGCCGCGGCGTTGAAGTCCCAGGAATTACGTTTTGGCACGGTTGAGGACTCTCAGACGATTGTTCTTTAGTGAGTCGTTTCTTTCGGTGGACATACATAATTGCACAGATTTGTAAAGACGGACTTTGGAGGGATGCTTTATTGCAGCGTCGTTGATGCGTCTTGCTTGGGCTTGTGCTGGTCCTCCTCCTCCTCCTGCTCCTCCCCCCCTCCCTCGATGGGAGGGTCCTTGCACCGCGAGGACCAGGAGCTCCGAGTGCGTCGAGGAGGTGGCGCGCCTAGGCACGCCCGACGGTGCACCTGGTGGGGTTGGGGGGGAGAACTTCTTCACCGCTTGACCGTTCCGTCGCCCGCGGACCGCCTTGTCGCCGGAGGACCGCTTCGCCGGCAGACCGTTTCACCCCGCTCGACCGATTCGCCCGCAGGGGTCCGCCGCAGCTGTCCGCTGGCGAAGCGGTGCCCATGGAAGCGGTTCGCTGGTGAAGCTGTCCGCTGGCGCAGTGGTCTTGTGCCTGGGTTCGGGGGCGCCAGAGAGTTCGGCCACGACCACGCAAAACGACAACGACCGACGACGACGACATTGACCGACCGAGCGACCGACCGACGACCGACGACTGACGACGAAGTAACTGAAGGAACTCGTCGCCAAGACTGGACGCCGAAATGCGGGGTTCCAGGGGCAGATTTTGACCGCGTTTTGGTCGGACGGTGGGTGGCGGCGACGGCGACGAGGACGACGCAGGCGGCGACGGCGACGACGACGACGACAACGACGCAGGCGACGACGACGACGACGACGGACGACGCGAATGACGACGACGGTACTGCACTCGTCGCCAAAGCTGGACGCCGAAATGCTCCCGGGGAGGGGTCCAGGGGCAGGATATCACCGCGTTTTGCTCGGATGGCGACGGCGACGACGACGACGCAGGCGACGACGACGAAGTCGACGAGGACGACGAGGACGATGAGGTCGACGAGGACGACGGCGACGGCGACGGCGAACAGATCACGACGCGGGCGGTGCGGCTCTCCAGAGTGCCTCCCGTAGCCGTGCATCAGATGGTCCCTGCTTTCGCGGGCGCACCTCTGGGGCTTGAATCGAAAGCTGGGCGAGGGCTGCTAACACCGTGGCTGCTAAAACGGCCCTCCGGAAGGAAAAAACAACTTCCCGGAATGAGGCGCGGCACGCGAAACAGTCAACGGGCTTCTTCCGGGAAGGACGAAGACAACTTCCCGGAGGTCGATTGTAGCAGCCACGGATTTAGCAACCCTTGCCCGGCTTCCGATTGAAGGAGGCAGCCCTTTTTTCATCTTCTCCTGCGGTTTGGACCGAGGTATAAGATCGAGGTCGGTTCGGGGAGAGTCTTCAGCTTGGCCGGCGGAGGGCCTCATGTTCTTGTCCTAGGTCCGACTGTATCTCTCTCCTCTCTCTCTCTCTCTCTCCTTGCTCCCTCCTTTTGTACCTTTCTTTCCTGCTCTGCCCTGCCTTTCCTCTCCATGTCTTGTATCCCTTCTCTGGAGGTCACTGGAGGTCTTCAGGAGCGCAGAGTCCTTCGTGCAGGCTTCAAGATGACACATCATCAGGAATAACTGTGGTCCTGGCTTTGAGGATCGTGCGAGGAGGAGGAGGAGGAGGATGAGGAGGATGAGGAGGGGGATGAGGAGGAGGAGGGGCAGCAGGAGGACGGGCAAGAGGGGTGGGAGGAGCAGTAAGAGGAGGAGGAAGGAGGAAAGGAGGGGTGGTGGTGGTGGTGCTGCTGATGATGGTGATGATGATGGTGATGATGATGATGCTGATGCTGATGCTAACGCTGATGCTGATGCTGATGCTGCTGCTGATTATTGGTGGTAATGATGATGCTGAGGCGAATGATGATTTTTATGATGATGATGCTGATGCTGATGACGATTCTGATACATGCGATGATGATGATGATGATTGATGATGATGCTGCTGATGATTGTGATGATATTGATGATGACGATAATGCTGATGCTGATGCTGATGATGATGCTGATTCTGATCATGGTTCTGCTGCTGCTGCTCCTTCTGCTGCTGATGATGAGGATGATCATGATTCTGATGATTCTGGTGGTGGTGATTTTGATGATGATCATGCTGATGATGCGTATGCTGACGATGCTGATGCTGATGCTGATGATGATGTTGATGATGCTGATGCTGATGCTGATGATGATGATGATGGTGGTGGTGGTGGTGATGACGATGATGTTGATGGTGATGGTGATGATGCTGATGCTGATGCTGATGCTGCTGCTGTTGATGACGATGCTGCTGCTGATGATGACGATGATGATGATGGTGATGATGATGCTGGTGATGATTATGACGATGATGACGATGATGATGATGCTGATGACGATGATGATGATGATGATGATGATGATGATGCTGATGATTCTGATGATGCTGATGATGATGACGATGACGATGACGATGAGGATGCTGATGATGATGATGATGATGCTGATGATGCTAATGATGATGATACTGATGATGATGATGATGATGATGATGATGACGATGGTGGTGGTGGTGGTGATGATGATGATGATGATGATGATGATGGTGATAGTGATGGTGATGGTGATGGTGATGGTGATGGGGATGGTGATGATGATGATGATGATGATGATGATGATGATGATGATGATGATGATGATGATGATGATGCTGGTGATGATAGCCACCGCGCGCTCAATTGCAGGAGTGGGGGCGGTGGCGAGGACACTTTTAGACTTGTGCCATGTGCGTCGCTGGCTGCCGCAGGCGCGGGGGCAGGTGACGAGCGCGGGGGGGCTGTGATGGTGCCGTCGAAAGTCCTGCGGGTGATCGGTCTCAACCAGCTCTTCGCCTCCACGACCGTGAGGCTGGCGGAGCTGATCTTGGCGACCAGGACGGCAGATGCGTTCTTGTTGGCGGGTACGAAGGCCGCGTACAGAGAATGGCGAAGAGCGTTATGACAGAGAGTAGAAGGGCGGCTGCTGGTGCAGGCGGTGCACCACAAATGGCCCTTACACCAACAGGCACGCGGGCTGCGCGATGGTCCTGCGTAAGGGCGTGCAGGAGAAGCACCTTCGGCGCACGTGGGGTCTCCACGTCTCCACCAGGTGCCGAGGGACGTGCGCTCGCAGTCCGAATGAAGAGGGTCGCAGGACACGGTGCTGGGGGTCATTTGCTTCCCCGTGCAGCCGTCGGAGACCAACGCTGTGGGCTTGTACAGGCAGAAGGTGAAGCTGCTGACGCAGTGGTGGCGCCAGATGCTGCAGGAGATGCCGCAGCGCACCGTGTCTGTATTCTTTCGCGGACACAAGCGACGGCATCGGCATCTCGAAGGTGGTCAGTGAGTGGCGGCAGACGGGTTGCGATGGGCTGGGGCGGGCTGTTACGCGCGAGCGGCGACGTCGAGGACCTGGAAGGCGATTTGCCACGTGCTGGACGAGCAGTTCACGGCCGCCCCGTCCACGTTTCGGGCGACGCCCGAGCCCGCGTACAACGCGAGCGACATGGGGGGCATGCCAGGGGGATGCAGTGCTTTCGACTACTTCTTTATTCCGCAAGGCTACCTGGAGCGGTCGAGAGGGTCCATGCGATGGGGCACGTGGGCGCGCAGGGGGAGGTGACTATGGGGACCCCGCCGCGCGACCACCTCCCCCCCCTGCTGGACATCGCGCGCCAGTTGCATGTGGGGGGCAGGTCGAGCAGCGGCGTGACCTGACGTTCGACCCGACAGCGATGATAGAGGCTCTTCCGCGGCGCCTTCTATCGCGGTCAGCTTCCGGTGCGCCGCGCCAGTTTGGCCCCGCGTTATTGGCGCGGGAGGCGCGCGGCGGTGCTGGGCGAACCCGGCGGCGCGGCAGCGGCGCGGAGCGAGCGCGCGATCCACTGTCTTGCTGGCCTGGGCAGGGCCTGCTACGCGAAGCGGTTCAAGTTCGGGCCCTTTTTCAAGAGCTACGGCTTCGTGCGCGGGCGCCGACGGGCAGGGGCCACGATGGCGTCGCAGGTCCCCTGCGGGCGGCCCAGCCGGGGAGGCTGGAGCTTAGCCGTGGCGATGAAGGACTGGCGGCGCGCGTTCGGCTCTGTTGGCCGGGGGGCGCTGGGCGAGTCGGCCGGGCGGGCGGCGGACTGGCTGGGCGAGGACCTACGCGGTGGTGGACTTGCCGACGCGCGAGGGCGCGCGCGCAGTCTACGTGGGCGATGTCATGCTGATGGCCGACCCGCTCAGTGTCGAGGCGTTTGCGAAGGCCTGCTAGTCACCGACCACCAAACCACCCCGACCCAACCCGAAGCCCTCAATTTGCCTTCCATTTCCAGTGTGGGGGGGGGGGGGGGTCGGGGAACGTTGAAAAAAACACATGGTATCCGTGCCCCCCCAACCCGAAATTCGTTTCAAATTCGGGTCTTCGGGTTGGGTTGGGGTGGTCTTGTAGGTAGTCAGCTAGGGGCCCGCGCAGGAGTGGGGGTGGCGAGTGCGCGAGCGACGCCCAACGGGGCCCTTTGCTGGCGCGCGAGCGGGGGCGCCTGGGCGACGTCGACCATGGCTGCCGCCAGTGCGCGGGCGATCCGATCATGCGCTACCTGCTAGGCGCGGGTGCTTCCATGGAGGACATGGAGGCCGATGGCGAGCTGGGAGGGGCGCCGGGCGAGCTCGGGGCGAGGCAGAAAAGGGGGAAGCAGGTGGTCGGCCTGATGGTATTTGGCGCGGGGGTCACAGCCTGCTGGAGGCAGATCCGCGAACGTGGGCGGGGGCCCGCGGGCCCCGGGGGAGAGGCGGGCGACGCGGCGCGCTACTTGGCCCCGATGATCCCAAGGGAACGGCGGAGCGCGGTGCGCCGAGGAGGTGCGGGGCGGCGAAGGTGGTTTTCTGCGCCGCGGGCGGCTGCTGAAGTTGGAGCGTGCCGCGTCGGTGGAGTGGGCGGTTTTCCATGGAGCTGTGCTGGGCGCGCTGTTGTCTGGCATGGATGGCGCTGCGCCCGGGGCGAGTCAGAGGTGTTGCCGCGGCGGAGCGGGCCGGCAGCCAACGCGGGGGCGGCGTCGCCGAGCCTGGCGACGAGCGAGGTGCTGGCGCACTGGGGCCCGCCGGATGCGGGGGCCGAGCTGCTGGTGAGAGACTGCGGCGGTGCCGGGGCTGGGCGCGAAGGGCGATGGCGCAGGCGCGGCTCGTCTCCGGGCTGTTCGCGGACCTCCCTGGCTTTCAGGCCCCCCCGCCGCGCGCAGGGGCGGGGCTTTCTGAGGCGGCCTCGCATTGGGCTCTCCGAGTTGGAGGCGACGCGGGCGAGGCGGCGAAGGCCGGCGAGGGCGGCGCTGACTGGCCGGAGGAGTTGAGCAGAGCGCTGTGGAAGCTGGCGGCGGACGGGGGGCCGGCGAACGAGCTCGCGCTGCTTGACCTTGGGTGCGATCCGGCACGGCTGCGACTCAGGTCCCGCCGCCGAATGCAACCGCGCCGATTGAGATGGAGGACTGCGCGGAGCTGGGCGAGGAACATCAGCGTCTGCAGCGCGCCGTTAGCAGAGAGCCCGCGGCGCGCGGCGCGCTCGCCGCGCGCGGGCGAGTTTTCTCGGTGCAGAGGGCGACAGCTTAGCGTCTTCAAAGGGGTGCGCGAAGAGGATTGTGCCGGGCGCAAGAGTCGGGCCCTGCGCGGGCACGAAGTCCCCGCGGGCCTGAAGTGCGACCGCTGCGAGTTCGAGGGCGCGGATTGGCCTGCGCTCGGGCGGCATCTTGGATCGAGCCGCCTGCCTTTGCCAGTTATGGGGCCGCCGCCGAGTGACCAGAAGAGCAGTGGGGAGCGGCGTCGCGCCGACGTGGCTCTGGCGCCTCGCGGATGAGGCTGCGCCCTTGCATCGGTGGGACGAGCGGCAAATGGGCCGCGAAGGACCAGGACAACAAGGGGCGGCGGCGAGGGCGGCGGCAGAGGCGACGTGGCGGAAATGTGCACGGCGACGGCGAAGCTCGCCATGGCCGCTGCGCGGCTGGCGGGACTCCTCGAGGGCGCGGCGCGCGACTCGACGCTGGCCGCTGGGGGCGAGGGCGATCTTGGCAACGAGCTTATCTGCGCAGGCGCGGAGTAAGACGCGGAGAGCAAGCAGATGAAGGAGTTGCAGAAGTAAGGCAAGGAAGTGGACTGCCGCGCGCGTGGGGGCCCGCGCACGAGGGCGTTCGTGAAGGCGCGGCGTGGATGTTCAAGGGGAGTGGCCAGGGCGGCAAGCTTCCGCGCCCGCGCCCCGCAAGGAACTGCAGGAGTCCTGGGCGGATATCGCGTTGGAGAGCACGGCGAAACAGTTCGGGCAGGTGGTGAAGCAGTTCCGCGGCCAGATGTCGAAGGCTTCGGGGCCGCCGAAGCTTGGGGCCCTGGCGCTGCACTTCAGCGGCCGCGGAACAGGGGCCGTCGTCGGGAATTCGATGCGGGAGTGCATCGAGAATTTGGGGAAGGCGGACACGGTGTCGGGCCTAGCGCCCCGCGACCCACGCGAGTTCGAGACCGCGCGGTGCCTGTCAGTGCTCGGGGGCGCGACGGCCTACGGACGAGCGCCAGGCTACAGGTGCTCATCGCCAGAGGGCTCTTGCCAGCGAGCGTGAGGCCTGGGCCTGATGGCGACAAATGCGAAACCTGTCTTAACCCTCTGCTGCTGCAGATTCATGTAGCGGTCCTAGGTCCTGGCAAACACACATTGGAATAGAGGCAGGGGGACTGTGCGTGGTCGTAGAGGTCCCCGTGGGGTGTGTGGGGGGGGAGGGCGGCAACCAGAAGCAGGGGGGGGGGCTCAGGTCACCTGGGGGCTCCTGGCCTGGGCCGTGCATGTCGGATGCCGTTGGTCACCACCCACCAAACCACCCCAACCCAACCCGAAGGCTCAGATTTACCCTCGATTTCCAGTGGGGGGGGGGTCGGGAAACATAGACAAAAACACAGGTGGAACCCTCACCCCCCCACCACCCGAAATTCGGGTCTTCGGGTTGGGTTGGGGTGGTTTGGTAGGTAGTCAGTTGGGGACCCAGCGCGCGTGGACTAGGAAGAGGGGCCTCAGGCCGTCAGATCTCCTCCTGGAATGGCGGTCCCCTTAAGCGGGGCACCCACCCGGCTGCGCGCCGTGGCGGTGGGCCGCTCTGTTTCGGGGCAGCGCGGGCCTCGGGGCCAGTCGGCCTCGTTACAGTTTCCCCTCGTCGCGAAATGGCCAAACGGCGATGCTCCAAGGCTCCCTGGTCCGCGTTTCCCCCGAGGGCCTGCTCAGCGCCCCTCGGAGCTCGTTCCGTTCGATCTGATGAGGCTGATGATGGTGATGACGATGGTAATTGTTGTGTTGTTGATGGTGATGATGATGATGATGATGATGATGATGATGATGATGTTGCTGCTGCTGATGCTGCTGCTGATGATGATGAGGATGGCACTGGTAACGATGGCGGCTAGCTTTTGTTGCTTTTTTTTTGTGGCGGCGATGACGATGATGACGAGGATGATTGACGACGGTGCTGAGGATGATGATGCTGATGATGATGATGATGATGCCGATGCTGATGCTGATGTCGATGCTGCTGATTATGATGATGAAGCTGGTGATAATGCGGCCGGTGATGATGCTGATGCTGCTGCTGATGATGATGACGCTGATGATGCTGATGATGATGATGATGATGATGCTGATGATGATGATGATGATGATGATGATGATGATGATGATGATGATGATGATGATGCTGATGATGATGATGCTGATGATGATGATGATGATGATGATGATGCTGATGATGATGATGATGATGATGATGATGATGATATGATGGTGATGCTGTGCTGATGATGCTGATGCTGCTGATGTGCTGATGCTGATGCTGCTGATGATGCTGATGATGCTGATGATGATGATGATGATGATGCTGATGATGATGATGATGATGATGATGATGATGATGATGATGCTGATGCTGATGATGATGATGATGATGATGATGATGATGATGATGATGATGATGATGATGATGATGATGCTGATGCTGATGATGATGATGATGATGATGATGATGATGATGATGATGATGATGATGATGATGATAATGATAATGATAATGATGTTGATGCGGATGCTGCTGCTGCTGTTGATGACGATGATGATGCTGCCGATGATGTGGATGAGGATGAGGATGGTGAGGATCGTGAAGATGGTGATGATGCTGATGCTGCTGATGATGCTGATGCTGATGATGCTGATGGGGAGGAGGAGGAGGAGGAGGAGGAGGAGGAGGAGGAGGAGGAGGAGGAGGAGGAGGAGGAGGAGGAGGAGGAGGAGGAGGAGGAGAAGGTGGAGGAGAAGGAAAAGGAGGAGGAGGAGGAGGTGAGGAGGCAGAGGAGCATGAGGAGGAGGATGAGGAGGATGAGGAGAGGAGGAAGAGGAGGAGGAGGAGGAGAGGGGAGGATCAGGATCAGGAGGAGGAGGATGAGGATGGGGGAGGAGGAGGAGGAGGAGGAGGATGAGGAGGAGGAGGAGGAGGAGGAGGGAGGTTGGAGG
>CAUYUJ010005721.1:27500-35000 GCA_963575745.1 Prorocentrum cordatum | reverse complement strand
GTTGGTAGCCCGTCATCGTGATACTCCTTCGTTTTTGCCCGAAGGCCCTGCGTTTCTTCACAAGAAACACGTCGACGGGCTCCCCACGGCAGCGTTTCATAGATACTGCTTTTGCTCCGCGATCGTTGCCCCCCCTTTCCCTGGGTCGCTCTGCAAGCATGCCTGCGCAGGCGGTCACCACCTCGGCGCCGCCACACACCAGCGCGCTTCTGCCATCGCCACTGCGCCGTGAGCTCCTTGGTGTCCGGCTACCGGCCTTCCTCCTCACCGTTGCCAGTTGCCATCTCCGCAGCATGTGCTTCCCGCAGCCCGCTTTCACATACTCTTCTCGATGAATTGTGTCTTGCATGGTGACCCTGGGCAGGATTTCCTTCATCAGTGCGCCCTTCTCCACGCAGTCCAACCTTCATTCTCATCGCAGTGTGAAATTGATATGCTTGCTGCCCGTGCATATTCATCGTGATTGCGGTGCCATATCTCTGGCTGAGGACCGAGTGTAGGTTTCCATACTTGCGAATCGGGTCGCCGTGTCCGCGCTCTGGATTTGTGGATCCCCAGTCCGTCCGTTGTGAAGCCTGGCGTCGTCCTCGGGCTTTGTGCCTAATTCTAAAAGGCAGTGTGGCTGAAGGCCTGCCCGTCAAGGAACAACATTGTGCTATTGTGCGTGTGTGGATGTGTATATGTGTATATATATATATATATATAAAAACATCTACGTGTTTGAGCGCTCTTGCCTGTGCGCGACTGCCACCACCCAGTCTACCCATCTGCTACGCCAGGTGGAACTTCGCCTAAGCGCGTCGGGGCTCAGCGCTTCGCCGCGGTGCCATCACTTTGCCGCTGGAGGTGGCACTGGCGCTTAGACGACCCCAGCTTCGCACCCGAAAACACACGGGCGCTGCCCTGCACCTTCACGTGGGCTCGAAGGAGAGCCCGCCGAATACGACCACCGTGAGCGGGGCCGCCTGCGCCTGCTCCCATCGGAGCTCTCGGATTCACGCCGACTCGGCCCTCTGGTCTCGCGCCGACCCGACAGGTGGCCACTGCAACCCCAGCTCGTTGACCAGACAGCGCCGTCGTCGCCCAGGAGGGCCCAGAGCGGTTCGTCCGCAGCCAGGTTCGACGACCGCGCTCAGAGCAGCTCGAGCACGGCGTCGCCCGCTTCGGTCGCCGCAGGCGGCGTGGCAGCAGCAACGGCAGCGGTCGCAGGCGCTGGGGGAGCCGTCGGCTCCTCGGGCGGCACAGCCGCCAGTTCCAGCACGTCCTCCTCCATGGCTACCTGCACTGCCGACGGCGCCGCACGCGCCACCACATCAGCCCAGCTGTGGTCGACACTCGCGTGTGAGGGCTGCCCCGCGGGCGCGTCAGCGCGAGGTTCGTGCCGCCTCCAGCCGCAGCTATTGGCGGGAGCGTGACGCGTGCCATATCAGCCCGACCAGCACCCGCAGCAGTACCAGCGGCGTCCCGCGGCCGCTGCGCCAAGCACTGACGGTGTCGGCGGCGCCGCTCCAGCTTGACCGCCGAGGCGACAGCAGGAACAGCAGCATTACGATCGGCTCCAGGGGGCGCCGTGGCCGCTGCGGGCGCTGCTGGCCGGTCGCGCAGCGCGAGAAGCTCGGCGGTGACGGCCGAGCGCGCCACGACAGCCATCGGGTGCCTCGGGGCGTTGACGTTCACGGTCCCCGGCGCCGCCGCCTCGACGACAGCGGCTGCGTCCGCCATGAGAGCCCCTCTGGGCTTGTGCCCGCCCCGTTGGGGGGCGCTGGACCGCGCGTTCGGTTGAACACACACACGCACTTTTAATGTAGATGTATAGATGTAACTATGGATCTCTATATACGAATATGTACTTAGCCATGTAACCGACGCCACAGGGGCCGCCGAGGCCGAAGTTGCGGCCGAGCCTGGTGATGCTCGGGCCGTCGGGCGCGTCACGCCCGCACCCAGAGAGGTGCCCTTCCCATCAGTCGGTGTGCCGCTCGTTCATTTCCACGTACCCACGACTGGAGGCAGCACGCTAGATTACCACCTGCGGCACACCGCCCAGGTGCTTAATTTGTCGCTGGTGGACGAGAATGACGAGGCACTGCGAACAGACTGGGCCACGGGAGCCTCTTACAACCATCCGCCCAGCGAGTCGACTTTTGACAAGGCGCATGTGTGCAGAAGAACTGATGGTTCCAAGGATGAGAAAGGGCAGGAATTCCGCGCGTGCCCGGCGTGTGCACGCATAGTGGTGGGCCATTTTAGAACAAGCATATTGTTACCAGTTTTGAGACACATGGATATAAGTCCCAGCAGTCTTATGGAACGAAGCGCTCGCGGAGAGAAGTGTGCGGAGCAATTGGAGATCGCGGCGTTTTTGCCCAGATGCACCACGCAGTGACGTGGTTTCCTCAGCGTTCGTGAATTCAAGGTGCATCGTTATACTTCGAGAGCCTCTTGCCGAACACTTTCGCATTTCTATCATTTTGATTCTTTGCGCAGGAAGGAAGGAAGGACCTTCAAAGTGTGAGAGCGTTTTGAGAATGACCGAATGCGGCTTGTTTTCGCAGTTGACATTCGCCCAACAGTCAAAAATAATGCGGACACGGAACATTCAGTTATCATGGCTCGATTCTGCTGTTCGGAAGAACCGTGTGGGAAAGCCAAGTGCTCAGTGGGTAGATGACGTCTGGGACACGCTGTCACGCTGCGTACTTCTCATACTGGACAGGTGGATCGATAGCATTTCAATGTTCAACAAGATGTTGCCATGGGCAGTACCTCTTCAGAGCGCCCAAACCCAGCAGCCCAACCCGCTCACGAAGCAGACTCCCCAAGAACACAGAGACGATCAGAAAAGGGTTACCATATGAGCTGGAGGTGCTGATTAAGTCATGTTCGTTGCCACACCTATGTGAACGTCTGGCGCCTGTCTTTTCATCCGGGCGAACGCGTGGTTCGATTCGATCTTCCGAAACATTGGCAGAAGTCCGGCCTCGGAGAGGAGTTGCTTTCTGCGAAGAGCACCTTGGCAACTCACGTTCTTTGCGCGTGCTACCAAGTTGATGGCTGGTTCGGGAAATCAAGTGCCCACCGCTCCGTTGGCAGATGTGCGGAGGTACATTTAATAATGATCAAAGTAGTGATGCGAGCGCATCGCCTGAGTGTTAACAGTTAATCCGTTGCGCGACCGCGCACGAAAGCAGGATTGCGAAGAGACACCGCAAGAAACAACAGCTCCCAGGAAACCACAAGGCCCCCGAGATGCCCCCGAATAATTGCGCGAGTCTGCTTGTCAAAGGCTAGGGCGTGCTAGAACCTAAGTGCGCGCGAAGCGCGCGTGTGTGTGTGTGTGTGTGTGTGTGTGTGTGTGTGTGTGTGTGTGTGTGTGCGTGCGTGCGTGCGTGCGTGCGTGTGTGTGTGTGTGTGTGTGTGTGTGTGTGTATGGAGTAGCAAGAGGTATCGTTTTGGGCGCCTTTGGTCCTCTATGCTACAGGCTACTGGGAAGGCCTCCTTGAGTTTCTCGGAGCCTCTAGAGGATTCTCGGGAACGTCTTGAGGCCCCTGGGGCGTTTGGCTGCCGTGAGCCTGCCTAGGGCATACTGCAGCCTTCTCGAGTTCATTCGGCAATCTCCGGCGGTCGTGGGGCCGTGAAGACTGACCAGAGGGCGACGCGTAGGGTCCCGATTTGAGAATTTCTGAGGCATGGGCGCGGCGAGGGGGGGAGGTCGCCCATGGAAAGCCACCCCTGGCATCCTGACGCTTCACCGTGCCATTGGCACGGCGGCGGCTCAGCAGAAAGCGGCGCATTTTCCATGATTCGGTTTGAAACGTTTGCGTGTGCTGTTTGTTTTGCTGCTGGGAAGTCGCCATTCTGGAGGCCATCTTGGGCTACGTGGACCATCTTGGAGCCATCTTGGTCGCTCTGGCTGCTTCCCGGCCCTGGGCCCAGGGCATGGGCATATGGGGGAGGAGGAACCCCGTCTCCGGAGGGGAGGAAAGGAGATTGCTAAACCGCTTCCACCCAGGAGGCTGGTGGGATTAGCCCCCCCCTCACGTTGCAGCGACCAGTGTCACTTTCCAGCCGCCACACACCGCCGCCCACCGCTCGGACCCCCCAGACAGCCCAGGACCATACCCCCCCATGAATGCACCCCAAACGCCCCAGGCCCCGCCCCCCCAGACCCCTTCAGACGGCCCAGGAAGCACCGAAAAATGGCCCCGCAGGAGCCCTTTGCGGCTCCAGAGCGTCCCCCATTCTCTTTCTTGTCCTCCTCTTCCTCCTCCTCCTCTTCCAGTCTTTTCCCTTATGAATAACTTGTACCTGTCGCACCCCAGGGCCAGTTTTTAGGGCGAGCCGGGCGTTTCGCCTGCGACTTCCCCACCCTTTTTATGATTCTGAAGCGTAGAAAAGCAAGAGTTTCACGGATTGAAGGCGGGTGCTTTTCAAAATGCGGTTCTCGCTTTAGCGTGGCGCATTTTGGCTTAAACAATTTCAAGAGTTTCACGGATTGAGTGTGGGTGGTTTTCAAATTGTGGTTCTCGCCTTAGCGCGGCGCACATTCGCTTTAACAAATTACAGGAGTTTCACGGATAGAGGGTAGGTTGTTTCCCTTCTTTGGTTCTGGCTTCAGCGCGGCGCGCATTCGTTTTAAACTTTGCAAGAGTTTCACGGGTTGAGGGCGGTTCCTTTTCAACATGTGGCTCTATAGTCAGCGCCGCGCACATTTTTACAACATTTGCAAGAGTTCCACGGATTGAGGGCGGACGGTTTTCATCATGTGGTTCTCGCCTTAGCGCAGCGCGCATTTGTTTTAAGCATTTGCAAGACTATAACGGATTAAGGGTGGGTTGTTTTCAAACTGTGGTTCTCGCCATAGCGCGGCGCGAGCTTCACGGATTGAGGGTGGGTCGTTTTCAAGATGTGGTTCTCGCCTTCGCGCGGTGCACATTCGTTTTAAACATGTGCAAGAGTTTCACGGATTGAGGGCGGTTCTTTTTCAAAACGTGGTTCTAGTGTCAGCGCTGCGCACATTCATCTAAAACATTTGCAAGGGCTTCACGGGTTGAGGGTTGGTAGTTTGCAAACTGTGGTTTTCGCTTTAATGCGGCGCACGTTCGTCTTAAACACTTGCAAGCGTTTCACGGATTGAGGGTGGTTCCTTTTTCAAAATGTGGCATGTGGCTCTCGTGTCAGCGCCGCGCACATTCGTTTACAAAGTTTACAAGAGTTTCACGGATTGACGGCGGGTTGTTTTCAAATTGTGGTTCTCGCCATAGCGTGGCGCACATTTGTTTTAAACAAGTTGCAAGGGTTTCATGGGTTGAGGATGGGTCGTTTTCAACATGTGGATCTCGTGTCAGCGCCGCGCACATTCATTTACACATTTTACAAGATTCACGGATTTCCATCATCAACGTGTCAGAAAAGGTGTTTTGACAGGATTCAGGATTGTGCGTGTGCAACAGTTGTGTTGATCCGCTGTGTTGAATGAAGTCTCAGGAATGGCGTTCTGGCACGTTTCGGGATTGTCAGGACGCAGCAGTCAGGTCGATCCGTGGCGTTGGAATCCCGAGAACAATGTTTTGGCATGCTTCAGGGTCTTCAAACGGTTGTCGTCCGAAGAGGCAGTTCCCTCAATGACAAGAAACCGTTGTAGGGGCCTATGAAGTGGGAGCTTGGATGGGGTTTCCACTGGTCCTCCTGCTCCTCCTCTTCATTCTTTACTTCGGTCCGCTCGCCCATCGCGCGAGGGCACAAGGATGCGGCAGCGAGGCGGTACAGAGGCAGCGTGGGCGGCAACATGGCGAATCCCGATACGCTCATCCAATTTTAGTGTAAGCTGACTAAGAACACCTAAGTGCAAGCATAGTTAAAGAGGATACCCAGGTACCCACCACGATTGGGAATCATGATATACGCACCTATGTATACAAGCATACGGATGTACATCTCTTAATAGGTATGTATGGTGTACATCTATATACACATATGTATGTATGTACGTACGTACGTACGTCTGTCTGTCTGTCTGTCTGTCTGCCTGTCTGTCTGTCTGTCTGTCTGTCTGTATGTATGTATGTATGTATGTATGTATGTAGACATGTGTATGTATGTATGTATGTATGTATGCATGCATGCATGCATGCATGCATGTATGTATGTATGTATGTATGTATGTATGTATGTATGTATGTATGTATGTATGTATGTATGTATGTATGTATTTATGTATGTATGTATGTATATATGTGTGTGTATGTATGTATGCATGCATGTATGTATGTATGTATGTATGCATGTATATGTGTGTATGTATGTATGCATGTATATGTATGCATGTATGTATGTATGTATGTATGTATGTATGTATGTATGTATGTATGTATGTATGGGTGTATATATATATATACATATATGGGGGGGATCTGGGCCCTGGGGCCCCATACCAGCCCCTCCCTTGTATATTATTGTCCCCCCTGGGTGGTTCTCCTGGAGGCCCCCGAGGCTCCCGGACCTTCCGAGAGCGTTCCAAGAGCGTCCAGGATAGTTTCCAGACCGCTCAAGAGGCATCCAGGACGCCCCGAGAGAGGCCCAAGAGCGCTCCGAGACGCCCCAAGATGGCCTCGAGAAGATTCAAGAGGCCTTCCAAAAGGGCACCAGGAAACCAAAATAGCCCCATTCCCTTCGGAAAACGTTCATTTACCTAACAGCGAAGACTGATAGGTTTCTAGTTGACTCAAAAGAGCTCACAGATCACTCCACAGGGGGGTCCGGGCAGGCGTTGGGAGTTGCCGGCCGGGCCTGTGCCGGGCTCGTTTTTCACCAACAGTCACACACTTCGTGCTCGTCGACCTCTCAGAACCCCATTCCCAGGCCACATTCTGAATAACCGGATGCAACAGTCACACACTTGGTGCTCCTTGACCTCCCAGAACGCCATTCCCGGGCCACATTTTGAATGCCCGGAGCCAACTGTAGGCCACTTCGTGCTCTTCGACTTCCCAGAACTCCATTCCCGGGCCACATTCTGAATGCCCGGAGCCAACTGTAGGCCACTTCGTGGTCTTGAAGTTCCCAGAACTCCATTCCCGGGCCACATTTTGAATGCCCGCTGAGGCAGGCTGAGGCTGAGGCTGAGGCAGGCTGAGGCTGAGGCTGAGGCTGAGGCTGAGGCAGGCTGAGGCTGAGGCTGAGGCTGAGGCAGGCTGAGGCTGAGGCAGGCTGAGGCTGAGGCCGAGGCCGACGGGGAGGCTGAGGCTGAGGCTGAAGGCTGAGGCTGAGGCTGAGGCAGGCTGAGGCTGAGGCTGAGGCTGAGGCTGCAGAGGCTGAGGCTGAAGGCAGACTGATGCTGAGGCTGAGGCTGAGGCTGAGGCTGAGGCAGGCTGAGGCTGAGGCAGGCTGAGGCTGAGGCTGAGGCAGGCTGAGGCTGAGGCTGTGACTGCGACTGCCGTTGCCACTGCGACTGTCATCGCGAATGCGACTACGACTGCGAGAACAGCAGAATTCTACAAC
>CAUYUJ010005721.1:15000-22500 GCA_963575745.1 Prorocentrum cordatum | reverse complement strand
GCACACCTTTATCATACACGCAACTATGTATCGGCGTTACGAGCGCATTGGGAACATCGCCGCAAGGTGGCGGCAGCAGTGGTACACGGGGATGGTTGTGGAGTCTCTGCGTTCGGCATCGCATGTGCAAGAGTGTACCAATACAGCCATTCACACATGTACGCATCAAGTTCTACATCTACACGACACACATAGATGTTTGCGACCATAGTTTTATGTAAACATACATCTGTATGCATAGTTGTATGTACACATGGATACTGATGTATGTAATCCAGTGTATACACATATGCGCTGCTTGTTTATGGACATGCCGAATTGCGCATTGTATGCGTTCATGAAGGCACCGTTTTGTTCAATCACGCTGGCAGGTAGGAGTGGCCGCGCGCAGAATCTTAATTCTATCCGGATCAAAGCGCCCGAACATGCATGAAGCACGCTTGTGCTCAATTTTTCAGTTCTATTCGATTCTGCGCGAACCAGATTCCGTGTTGCAGCGCGATTGATCAAATTGGCGCCTTAGTTGTTATAGCATTTCGTGCGAGCACCACACACAAAGCACACATAACCAGACACACAGAGGCACGCGCAAGCATACAAGCGCGACCACAGACACAAGCACAGCCACAACTACAAACACACGCAACCACAAACACCATCACACATAATCACACAACGAAACACACGCACGTACAAACACAACCACAGCCACACGCACGAACACAAGCACACGCGCAACAAAACAAACACACACATGCACCCAGGCGCAACAGCGAACGCAGGCACAAACGCAACCACAACTACAAATTAACACAAGCACGCGCACGAACGCAAGCACATACGTAAACACAAGCGCAACCACAACCACGCGGGCAAGCACAACCGCAAACACAAACACAATCACAGCCACAAGCACAGGCCGAACCACAACCACAAACACACACACACGAACACAATCGCATACACAATCACAACAATAAGCACATGCACAACCAAAAGCCACAATCATAGGAGCAGCCACACACGCGAGCACGCGCAGACACAAGTGCGCGCACAAGCACAACCACAACCACACACATAAGCACACACGCAACCACAAACACAAACACAAACACACGCACAGTCACAGCCGCACACACAAGCACAGCCACAACCACAATTACCAGCGCAACCACAACCACGGACACAAGAGCAGCTACAAACACAAACTACCACAAGCATATTCACAAACACGATAACAAGCGCAACCACAAACATAAACACAAACACAGCCGCACACATACTAACACACGCACACGCGCAAGCATGACCACAATCACACAAACGCAACCGCAAACACACACACAACCGCAACCACATGCGCAACCGCAACCACAGGCACCAGCGCAGGCATGCGCACAGACACAAACACTACTCGTAAGCACAGGCACCCGCACAAGTACACACACACGCACAACCACACATCAATACACACACAACCACAGTCACACACACAAGCGCACATAGAACCACAAACGCAACCACACGCACACAACCACACGCGCACATGCACACACAAACTCACGCAAACACACGCAACCACGCAACACACGAACACACGAACACACACACACACGCGCGCACAACCACAAACACAAGCACGCACGTGACTACATACGCAACCGCAACCATAAACGCATGCATAACCATAACCACACACTGACTAGTGTACACAAACACGAACACAAGCACAACCACAATCACATGCACCAGCACTACCAGAAACACACGCACAACCGCACCACACGTTCAACCACAAACGCAAACACAAACACAAGCACAAGCACAAACGCACAAACACCAGTTCACTCATACACAAGCGCACAATCACAACCACAATCACTAGCACACGCACACGCACAGCCACAAGCAAACTCGCACATGCAAACATAACACAAGCGCACGCCCAAGCACAGGCACAAGCACAGCCACACGCACACGAGCAACCACACACACAAGCACAACCACACACGCAACCACACACACGCACAACCACAAACAAGCACACGCACACACAACCACAAACCAAACCACAACCACAACTACGAGCACGAACGCAACTACACACAAACGCAATCACAGGGGCAAGCACGATCACAGCTACGCACACAACCATGCACAACCACAACCACACACATGAGTCCAACCGCACACACAACTACAACACAACCACAACTGCACACACAAGCACAACCACACACACAACCACACCCAAACATACGCACACCGCACACAACTACAAACACAAGTACAACCGCACCCAAACCACAACCCCATATACAATGCGCAAACACCTACACGAACGAACGCACCACCACAAGCACGCACAAGCGAAAACACAAGCACCTAGACAACCTCAGGCACCATCACAAACACAAGCACAACACCACACACAAGCACTGGCACAAACACAATCACAGGCACAAACACAACCACTCACAACCACGCACACACAATCACAACCACGAGCATAACCACGACCATAAACACAGACACGAGCACGACTACCCACAAACACACGGACATAGCCACCAGCTCACGCGCAAACACACGCACAACACAATCCCGAACAGAAGCACAGGCGCAGCCACAAACACACGCACACATCTAAGCACAAAAACGCGCACAAGCACAAGCACAATCACACGCACACACACGCACACACACAATCACAATCACAACCACACACACTCCTACACACACACACACACGCAGTCACAACCACATAAACAACCACAAGCAAACACACGCCCACATCCACACGCAATCATGCACACAAACACCACACACAGCCGCAACCACATGCGCACACATACACAAACACAAGCACAGCACGCACGCACGAACACAACCACGAGCACACGCACACACCCACACATTATCGTACACACGCAACCACAACGACAAGCCCAACTGCGAACACGCCTCGCAACGTTCAGGCAGACACACAAACACACAACCACATACATAACCACACACACAACCACAGCACGCAAACACAAACACAACCACAAGGACAAACACACGAACACACATACAAACACAAACATAAACACACAGTCACAAGCACAAGCACAACCACAAGCACAGCCACTAACACACCCAATCATGAGCACACAAGGGCCACCACACACCACACAAGCGCACGCACAAGCACAAACATTATGTTTGTGCTCGTGTGTGCGCTTGTGGCTATTAGTGACAGGCACAGACACAAACACATACAACCGCAACCATTTACCTTTTGGCGGTCGCGGCCTCGCTCGTGGCGGCGAGGCGGAGCAAGTCGAGCAGTTGGCACCGAGCAAGCGCTCGCGGCCAGGCCCTCAGAGGCGCGACCATAGTGGATCGACTGGACACAGACGTACACACACCCGCACACACAAGCACACAGACACACCCACGCCCATGGCCACGCCCACGCCTGCACACACCCAGACGCACAGTCACACACACACACACTCACACACACTTTGGGCGATCGCGGCCCCGCGTGCAGTGACGAGGTGGAGAAAGGTCGGACACTCACACGCACGCGTACTCACGCACTCATACCCACACGCACACGCGCACGCCCGCACACGCACAGACACACAGACACACAGACACACAGACGTACAGAGACATTGAACAACAGACACAGACGCACAGACACACATGCGTACAGACTCACAGACATACATGCACATGTACATACACTCTCGGCCTTGGTCTCGGCACGTGCCTGAGGCCACTGGGGGGGCAAGCACGAGCAGGCGACGTTCGTCGCAAGGCCATCTTAAATCCCTCTAGCCACGCCCCTCCCTACACGCATACACATACACATGCGCTTACGTATACACATACACCTGCACATACTCATACGCACACCACATCATAGCCGTACGCACACGCACAAGCACACACGCACGCAGACGCAGACGCAGACGCAGGCGCAGACGCAGACGCACAAATATACAACACGCACGCACTCACGCACGCACGCACACACAGACGCAGACACACACACACATACGCTCGCACGCAAACACAACACAACACAACACAGCACATCGCATCACGACACAACACAAGACACGACAACGCAACACGCACATAGCACAGCACGGCATCGCACAGCACAGCACAACACAGCACAGCACAGCCCAACACACCATAACACAACACAGCACAACACAACACACCACACCACACCACACCACTCACGCGCTCACACACACACACACGCGCGCTTTTGTTCCTCCGCCGGCCAGGCAAGGCCACCGTAGCGAGTGATAGTATGGGGCACGCGCTATCGTGGATTCAATAGGGGTTGGAGGTGGTGGGGTTGCAGGGGGAACGCCCAACTCAGTGGGTGGGCAGGCGAAGCCTGCGCATACAAAATATACATAGTTGCTCAGGCCCGAGGCTGGAAGAGGCCTCGCACACGCACCACTACTGGCACCGCGCTTCCCGAGGGGTGCCTCCCCCCAGACGCATATGCTTTTGGGAATAACGCGGGCGGCCCACCTCCACGCCCACGTACACGCGACGCGGTTCGGAATCCGTTTCCCAAGGTGTTGTCATACGTAGTCATGGTATTGCTTCGAGTCCCTCGGTGGTCTGGGCACGTCCTACCGGTGGCTTAATCGGTAATCGGCAGGAGGCTGGATCGTGTAGTTTGGACAGCAAGGATCAATCATGGGGTCGCGTTTGGGCTGTGCATGGGTTGGGCGGGGGCGTCTTTACTGAGACGTCGTATGAGCTTGCGGGGCGTCTTTTTCGTCTGAGTTCGAGTTGGTCGTCCTAGGAGCGAACTCGCTCGCATCAGTGCCCGCAGGGATTCTGGGGTTTGTGTGGTTTTCTCAGTATGCCTCGGGGAGAGTGTGTCATGCAGACCGAGGCGAATTGGCGAAGCGTCAATAAACGTGCCATATTCTACATCCCTTTCGGACCCATCTCATGCTTGGCATCATATCTCGCCGGAGTGAGATGTATTTTGCTGTGCGGTCTGATCCAGTTCAACGTGCTGCTCTGTATCCAAAACACGTATCTTACGTTTCTCTACACGTGCACACCATCGGAGCGTCAGGCTTGCGGGTGTTAGTGTCTGCTATCTTGAGTATCGTTGCATGACCTCCAAACAGTGCTTACCACGGGGAGTGGGGTTCTTCTGACATGCAGCGCCACATGCAGCGTCACATTGCGTGCCCGTGACGATGATGTGGTGGCACTCGCGGGGTGTAGCCCAGGATGCAGCACAAGATGCCCCGCTTGATCTCGAGCGCTAGCAATTCTGGGTCGTCGGAGAACATCAAGGAGACGGGCTGCACAGCGCAGGCGTGATGTCGGGAGGATGCTTGACGATGACGTTGATGATTCAGACGCAGTGGCTGCACACTCCCTTTCGCTCATCTTGCACGCGCACGCCAACCACGAGGTAATCGTGCTTCTGTTAGGTTGACTATGCGATCTGGCGAGCCATCAATGGCACGAGGGAAGATGGTTCTTGATTGCTTTAACGTAATGCTGCTGGGCTGGCCGTTTTTTACCAGCCAGATCAGATTTGCTGCGTGAGACACCTGTGCGCGAATTCTAGGATTGGATTGGCCTCCGTCACAACGCCCTTTGAAATGCCACGAGTAGGCATAATGACACACACACAAACACGCACATCAGGTGAACCACAAGACAGCTCGCCGCTTGGGCCCACCGCCAGCCCAAGCGGCGAGCATAAATCAGGCGTAGCCCCGCACGCATTCGTATGCTCACACTTCGTCTACTCGTATTCCTCCCCGTCCTCCTCCCCATCCTGATCGTCGTCGTCGTCGTCCCCCTCCTCGTCCTCCTCATCCTCCTCGTCTTCCTCCTGCTCCAGCTCCTCGTCGTCCTCGTCTGAGACCTCGTCCTCGTTTCTCCTCTTCCTCCTCCTGCTCCTCCTCCTTCTCCTGGCACCTAGGTTGCGCCATAGGTTGCGCCATAAGTTGCGCCCTCGGCGGCCAAGAATAACACTGCGCCCTCGGCGGCCGAGAATAACACCGTCTCCTATCGGTTGCGCCATAGGTTGCGCCCTCGGCGGCCGAGAATATCACCGTCTCCTATCGGTTGCGCCATGGCTTGCGCCCTCGGTTGCCGAGAATAAGACCGTCTCCTATGGGGTGCGCGATAGGCTGCGCCCTTGGCGGCCGAGAATGCAACCGTCTCCTATCGGTTTCGCCATCGGTTGTGCCTTCTGCGGTCGACAGTAAAACCGTCTTCTATCGGTTGCGGCATGGGTTGCGCCCTCGGCGGCCGAGAACAGAAGCGTCTCCCATCGGCTGCGCCATGGGCTGCGCCCTCGGCGGCCGAGAGCAGAACCGCCTCCCATCGGCTGCGCCATGGACTGCGCCCTCGGCGGCCGAGAACAGAAGCGTCGCGCAACGTGCGCGACCAGCTCGGTCGGTCTACCCCTCGCGAGAGAGAAAGTCGGGCCGCGCTCGAGCTGACTGCATATATATATATATATATATATATATATATATATATATATATATATCTGTATACACACACACACCCGTGCTCGACGGCCTCCCCTGGCTCTCCTCTGCGCTCTCTTTTTCTGCCGCTAGCCCGTGCTGTTTAGCATCTCGCTCAGTTCTTGATCGCTAGGTTTATGCGCTCCTTTTCTCTGTTCAGAGGAGGAAAAGGTACCGATACCGCTACCCTTCGCCCGTTTTCCTTTTTTCGGCCTCCTCGGAGGCTCTCGTTGTCACCGCTGGATTCGCCTCGAAGTCCTGGTCAGAGCGCACCCCGGGAGAGGTCTGGGGAGTAGCGGTATCGGTACCTGTTGGTTTCCCCATCTGTATCCATTTTTTTTTTTTTTCTCTCTCTCTCTCTCTTTCTCCCTCTCTCCCTGCCTCTGTCTCTATCTCGCTCTCTGTGTCTCTCTCTCTCTCTCGCTCTGCCCCCCCCCTCCCCTGCCCGGGCATCCGACCCGTACGGGTCCCCCATTGGGCGGGTGTTCCGGCGCGGTCTCGTGCCGCCCGGAAGCCCGAAGCGGGCCCCCCAGCGGCTGAGAAAATCACCCACCAGACCACCCCAACCCAACCCGAAGGCTCAGATTTACCCTCGATTTCCAGTGTGGGGGGGTGTGTGGAACCCTTACCCCCCCCAACCCGAAATTCGGGTCTTCGGGTTGGGTTGGGGTGGTCTGGTAGGTAGTCAGAAAATGACGAGAGCTGTCCGTGCCGATGTCTTCAAGACGTGGGAGGTCTCGGTCCCGGGCGGCGCGCACAGAGGGGCAGGGCGAGGTTGACGGTCTCCTCGGAGGCGTGGCATTGCTCGGACGTGTGCATTTTCCTCGGCGGGGACCATCGGGGAGCATCTGGGGCTCTCGCGAAGAAATGTTCGCACGACGCCGAAACATGCACGGGAAATGGACTTCCGAGCGATGGCGAGTCTAAGAGGCGTGGGGATGTTCACAAGGGCTCCGAGGCTTCTAGC
>CAUYUJ010005721.1:0-10000 GCA_963575745.1 Prorocentrum cordatum | reverse complement strand
TTGGAGGATCGAAGGGGAACTCGCTCCTGCGGCCTGAATATTCTCTTTCGACTTGCCCACGTCCAATTGCTGGCCAACCTTGTCGTCGTCGGCGGGAGAGGGAACTTGAAAAGGTTCACTCTCCCGCGTTCGTTTGGGCTGGGGAGGGAACTTGAAAAGGTTCACTCTCTAGCTGCGGGAGAGGGAACTTGAAAAGGTTCACTTTCCCGTTCGTGGCAGGATTGGGCTGGAGAGGGAACTTGAAAAGGTTCGACGTCTCTAGCTGCGGGAGAGGGAACTTGCAAAGGTTCCCTGTCCCCCCTTGTCGTCGGAGTGAAGGGGGAACTTGAAAAGGTTCACCCTTCATTCGCGGGAAAGGGAACTTGAAAAGGTTCACTTTCCCTTGGAGAGGGAACTTGCAAAGGTTCACTCTCCAGCAGCGGGAAAGGGAACTTGCAAAGGTTCACTTCCCCGCGCGTTCCAACTGGAGAGGGAACTTGAAAAGGTCCCCTCTCCAGTTTTTTTCTGACCCCCCCTTTTCCTAACACCGATGTTTCAATGGACTAAGGGGTCACTAACGCAATTTTTTTCTCGGGCGTCGGGGGAGGAATCGCGTTGGCCGGAAACGGAGCTGAGCCTGGCGCGGGCGCTCGATGGAAAACCCTCACGAAACGCTTTGAAATCGATGATTGCGGATGACGAGCAGCACATTTTGCAATTTCCCCATAGGGGGATGGAACGCAATGTACGTTTTTCTTTGGCATGCGTCACGAAAACGGCCCCTCGAGAACGCACGACGTGCAGGACGTGCAGGAGTCCACCTACAAGAGGCCGCACCGCCACTTCGGCCGCGTCCCCATCGTGTTGCACCTCGGGGATTTCCTGCAGCTGAAGCCCACCGGCAGCATCGGGCTCCTGACGGACGTGAACGAGCTCCTGGACGACGGGTCGTACAAGTACGCGGAGCCGCCGACGGTGGAGATCCAGCACGCCATCAGGGTATTCTCTCAGATCCCCTGCGTCTTCGAGCTGGAGGGCACGAAGCGCTTCGAGCCGGGGGACCCTCTGATCGCGTTCTTGGGCTGCTTGCGCGAGGGCAAGCGCTTCCCACCAGAGGTCTGGTCTGCCTGGGAGAAGACGTTGGCCTCTGACAACCACGGCGTCCTGGACCCTCGGCACCAGCACGAGAACTTTCGGCTCGGCTACGGCATGGGCATCTACTGGGAGACGCTGGCGAGGTGGATCAACACGCGCGCTCGTCGCGACGCGCGGCGCCTCGGCGTCCCCCTCGTTTTCCTGCAGGCCGTAGACGAGTGCGGCACGATTCAAGGCGAACCAGACGCAGGCCGGCGCCTCCTGAACGTCCCGAACATGCACAAGACGGGGGACATCCACGGCGTCTTACCGGCACACGTCGGCATGGAGGTCCGGTTCACGGCCGTGCAGGAGGAGCTGAAGAAGAAGTTGGGGCTCGTGCAGGAGCAACGGGCCACCATCGTGTCCTTCGAGTTTCACGCAGACGACGAGCGGGACTACGAGGAGTGCGCGCCGGGCCAGCTCTTCCGCCCCCGCTTCCTACCGCAGGGAATCTGGCTGCATGTGCACGGCTTCCAGGAGTCCCCGATCTACAAGGAGGTCGCCGAGGTGCTGCTGCAGGGCACCGAGGGCGCTGACGACGACGGCGAGGCCCAGGCGCGGGCGAGGAGCTTGCTCATGTTCAGGCCCAGCGAGCAGGAGTTCACGTGGCAGAGCTCGGGGGCGCACACTGTGCGCCGCTCGGGATTCACGCTGACGCACGCGTCCTACCTGACCTCCACGCTGTCGCAGGGCCAGACGCTGCGCAAGGGCGTCACCATCGACTGCGCCAGGGATGAGGACGCTGGCCGCACGGGCATGTCGGACGATATGTGGTGGCTGCACCTCTACGTCATGTTCTCCCGCGCCACGTGCATGCGGAACATGCTGATCCTGCGGCCGCCCGCGCGAGAGTTCCTGGAGCGCGGGCCGCCGGCGTCACTGCGGAAGGCGCTCCAGGAGTTCGACGAGAGAGCGGTGGACTCCAGGGCTGAAGCGGAGCAGCTCGCGGCAGAGCTGGGCTTCGTGCTGCCGCCCGCCTGAGCGCCGCGGCGCGCGCGAGGAGGCCCGCGGGGTTGTCCCAACGGCCTGGCCCGCGGGGTTGTCCCGACGGCCTGCCCTCGCGCTCCGGCGGCCCGCGGGAGTGCCCCGCAGGCATGGCTGGCCCGAAGGGTTGACCCGACGGCTTCGCGATCTGGCCGTCGGCAAACGCGCGCGTTCTGACCGAGGCGGCGACGGCGCCGAGGAAAATCGACTTGCTTCCCCCGACCGGGGGGGAAGGGACGTGCACGTGGAAAAGAGGCAGGAGGAGGATGAGGACGGAAGGGGTATGGGGAGGGCGATGATGAGGAGGAGGTGGAGAGAGGAGGAGGAGGAGGAGGAGGAGGAGAAGGAGGGGGGGGGAAATAGAAGAAGAGGAAAAGATGGCAGAGGAGAGGGCGATACGAGGGTGTTTGCCATGGCCGGGAGGAAAGGGATAAGGGAAAGTTAAACAGATTATCATGTGGGGTCCTTCCGTCGGAGTAATTTTTTTTCCTCTTCTGGGGATACCGTTTTAACAGGCACGGATTTGCCAGCCCTCGCCCAGCTTCCGACTCGGAGGAGGGAGATGCGACACCAACACCACCAGGGGGCCCACCTCCAGCGAGGAGGTCCACGATGCCTCCCCGAGCTGGAGGCTGGGCATGTCTCGCATCTCCTCGCCCTGTTGGTGTTGGTGCCGCCTTCCCTTGTTCCTATCCGACTGGGGCCCCAGCTCCCCGCGGGCATAGACAAAGCCTCCGCCTCGCAGCTTCGCCCGCGCTCCCCGCCCGCCGGGCCTCGCGAGCGCTGCCGGTGCGGCGCCGTGCGGCGCCCGGCGCGATCGGCGGGCCCCCCTTGGGCCCGACGGGCCCGCGAGCAGCAGCGCGTTGGCGGGATGCCCCTGGGGGGGCAGGGCAGGGCTGAACCCAGACGGTGTTTTTCGTTTTCGTTTCGTTTTCGTTTTCCCTCGTTTTGTCTTCGAGTCGCCTTGGCCGCAAGACGACATCGAGACGACAACGGCCCACAAAATGGCCAAAACATCGTTCAGGTCCAGCCCTGGGGCAGGGCGCAGCAGGTTGGAAGTTCAGGCCGCCCCGATGGCCGGAGACCTCTGCGGAGACCTCTGCGGAGACTTCTGCGGGGACCTTTTGTGGAAGCTTTGGATCAAAGTAGGGCCAGTCGAGACAGCGGCAGCTGGCTGTCGGTTCCCCCCCGTCGCCACGGCTGGACGCGGGTCGGAAAAGTGATGCGCTTGGATCCCAGGAGGGGTGCGGGGAGTCGCCCTGCTCCGATTGGAGACCTTGGCAGGCTCTGGAGGTCTCAAGAGACCTTTCTCTTTGGAGAGCGCCTGTCCACCGCCCTCAGGGGGCCGCAGCAGATGTGGTCGGATGGTCGTTCCGCATCTCCCGTGTGTCGGCGATGCGGCGCGATCGGGAGCCTGATTTGCTCCATCCCGACGTAGCTGGTGCATGAATGTCGTTGCATCGGCGATGCGGTGCGATCCTCCGACGCCATCTACTCTGGTCCCAATTCTGAGAGCCTCCAGCACGGGCACAGCCCTCCGAGCTGACATGCCTCCCGCGCACCAGACCTAGCCACCGATGACAAGCATGTCCAGCCATGCATATCTCCTGTAAATTCAGGAACCGAAATGGCGAAACACAACCGACTCAGATTTTGGAGTTGCTGACGGTTAGTTGTCCATCTCACCCTCGCTCCCCTGTCAGATGGCCTTCGATGGCCTTCGGCCTTCCTGCGTGGCCAGCTCTCCGTCGTCGTTGTCGTCGTCGCCGTCGTGCTTCTGAGGCTGTTGGCGAGGCCATGGACTGTGCGGGCCACGAGGTCAATGCGCGGACTGCAACAGACTTCAGGACAGCCAAGCGCCTCGCGAACCCCCCGAGGGAAGCAGACGCGTGCTGCCCCAGACCTTTGGCGACAGGATCAAGTTTCGCTGGAGTTTTTTGTGACTCTCCCTCTGGAGGCCGTTTCCACCCTGGGACTGCTGAAGCAGGATTCAGGATGAACAGCATGTCTAGATGAAGGGGTCGAGAGCTCCATAGTGCCAGCGATTCGAACAAGTCTGGTCGTTGGAGGCCTGAGGTGGATGGAAGAAGGGAGGAGGAGGAAGAAGACCAGAGCAAACCCACGACTCATCAACAATGTTTTGAGTATACCTTCCCTCCAAGCTCCCTCTTCATAGGCCCCATACAAGGACTCATCTCCACTGGGAAGTGCCCCGTTGGGAGACAACCGTTTGAAGATCCTGAAGCGTGCCAAAACAGCATTCTCATGCCTTCAACGCCACGATTCAACCTGACTGCTGCGTCTTGACGATCCTGAGTCGTGCCAGAACACCATTCCTGGGATTTGAACACCGCGAGTCAACGTAACTCTTGCGCCCTGACAATCCAGAGCCGTTCCGAGTCATCATTTCTGAACCAGTGAATCTCTGGTTAGTTTTAACACCGAATGTGCGCGGCGCTGAGGCGAGAGCCACATTTTGAAAATGAATCGCCCTCAATCTGTGAAGCTCTTGCAATGTCGATACGACTTTGCGCGGCGCTACGGCGAGAGGAACATTTTTACAACGAGCTGCCCTCAATCCTTGAAGCTCTTGCACAGTTTTAGAACGAACGTGCGCGGCGCTAAAGGCGAGAGCCACATGGTAAAAACCACCTGTCCTCAATCCGTGAAGCTTTTACGATCTTGTTAATCGAATGTGCGCGGCGGTCAGACCAGAGTCACATTTTGGAAGTGGCCCGCCCTCCATCTGTGAAGCTGTTGGCAGTTTTTGCGTGAGGTTCATACATGGTAAGGAATTCTCAGGCCAAACGCCCGGCCCGCCCTTCCGACTGGCCTCGGGGTGCGAATGGGATGAGTTATTCACAAGGAAGAGCACGAGGAGGAGGAGGAGGAGGAGAAGGTGGAGGAGGAGGAGGAGGAGGAGGAGGAGGAGGAGGAGGACCTGACGTCCCCTATGACCCATTCTTTGAGGGGCATGGTTGGGATCAGTTTGCTGCAGTTTTCAGGTCAATCGATTTGACATCCTGAGGCGTGCCCTGTCGCCATCCCCCCCGGCTGGAGGACGAAAGGATGGGCATGCCTCATTTCTTTTCAGCGGCGCCCCCAAATTTCACAGGGCCTGTGTCCTCATGATTACCTACACCCTTCGAATCTGAGCATTCGCTGTGGTAGTTAGGTGCGCAGCAGGAGGGCCTGACGTCATGGCGTCGCGGTCCGCATCCGCATTCTTTCTTCAGTTGGATTCTGCTGTCGATCACTTCACGGAGGCCGGCTGTGGGACCCAGCGGATCCAAGCACGCATCCCAGGGCATTTTGGGTCCTCGTGCTCCGGGGGACTTCCCTGGCGCCCGTGGCACACCCTCGAGCTCTTCGCGCGGCGGCGGCTGGCGCGGTACGATATGAGATTGCTCAAGCGGGTCCGCGCTGAGCGCGCACTTCTGGTGTTGCCGCCTCTGAGTTCTTACCCTCTGGCGCGGGCGCGGGCCGCAGGGCTGCGCGCATGGTGGAGTGGTGGTTGGGCCACAGGTCAGGAGGGGAAACACACACAGACACAATTAATCGTCGATCCCCCAGAAAATATGGGAAAATATGGGAAGTGGGGGGGAGACAAAAAACCAATATAGGAAAGTATGGGGAGTATTTTTATTTGTGTGTATTTATTTGTGTGTCCTGGGGCTCTGGGTTTTTCTCCAGTATCATTTCTCATCAGAGGTCGTCTTGGGACGGAATAGGAGGATGAAGGAAACGATGATGAGAGGAGGAGGAGGAGGAGGAGCAGGAGGAGGCGCAGAATTAGGAGGAGGAGGAGGAGTATCGTCGTGGACGAGTGCGATGCTGAACACCATGACGGTGATGGTGATAATGTTGAGGCGGAGCTCATTTTTTGGGCCATCTTGGGGCTTTCTTGGGCGCCTGTGGTGCAGTCTTCGAGGCCCCTTGGGGACCTCTTGCACCTGCCTCTCTTGCGCCGTCTTGGGGCCATCTTGGCCGTCTAGGTGGTCCCTTGGGGCCGCCGTGGGGCCGTCTTGGGGCCGGCTTGGGTCGTCGAGTGTCCATTTTTATTAAAGGCCGTCTTGGGTCCTTCCAGAGGCCCTCTTGGGCCAGCTTGGGGATATTTTGGGGCAGTCCTTGGCCATTGGGGCCCTCATGAAGCCGTCTTGGAGGATCACTGCGCCCCTTTAGGGCCCTCTTCGGCCATCTTGGGGCCATCTTGGAGGCCTCTAGGGCCGCCTGACGCTGATGGCAGCCGGACAAGACGAAGTGGCCCAAGTATGTGAAGCATTTTCTCGGATTTGCAGGCAGTTGGACAATCATGAAGGTTGGAGTTTATGTCTGGCCTTCCGCTATCACTTCATTGCTAGCACGTGCATTCCTGCGCAATAACAGCTTGTGTCCTGGGTCATGTTCTGGTGGTAGCAGATGCTTCCCAGATACTTGGAGCGAGGAAGGGCAAGCCTGCGAGGTGGGACTGCCGCGTGGTTCGTCCCCTTCCTCCCGGCTGGCTCTGTGGCATTCGGCAGTCTCCGTCTTTGCGGAATGTAGTCTTCGAGATCACCAACGCATACGTTGCATTTGCTGATTCGGTGATGGGTACAGCTTGTGGTTGTTGGATCGCCAACACCGCGATTCCAACGAGTGGCACACATGTTGGCACGGCTAATACGATCCGTGCTGGGCATTCTGGTTGGGAACGTGCAGGTTTTGCCGCCTGGATCTGGGAAAACCTCGTCGGCCTTATTCGCCCTCATAGTCGCGATGGCAATCTACCTCGTTACCTTTCATTGCGAGGCTCCACGGTCTCTTTGGGCTATCTTCCAACGTCCGTGGCACCGGCGGAGGCACGTGCTTGTTCTCTTGAGACCGTGGCGGTGAAGCCGGAGGCTCCTGCGTGCAACGCCGGGGCCGTCGCTGAAACATTTGATTCAATCGATTTGCCCATCAGCTGTGCGCTCACTGCCTTCGAGCTGGTGCCGCCCAAGTGTCAGCCCGTGGCCCAACATTTGATACCGATATCATTTTTGGGATGTGATAGTGGTCGGATCGATGTCGATTTCCCGAACTTCACGTTCCCAATACTGTAATGATTGACCCGTCAACTAGCTGTACGTCAGAATGAAGCGCGGTTCTCAATGCATGCGTGGTCCTCCATGGGTGTGGTCAGGGGTTCATGCCGTCTTCATTCATTAACGACGTCGCGGACATCCTTGTGCATTCCGCCATGTTTGACAGCCTTCTTTTATCATGCGCCTGATATTGTGAAGGTTGCCGTACCGTCTCCGGCGGGGCACCGTCTTCGGGCGGTCCCAGTAATTACTTTTACTTTGTGGGCTCGTCATTTCGACATTGCTTTTGGGAATTGTTGAATGCGGCAAACACTTTGTCCGACGATTTCTCACTTGCGGTGCGCGCGCTATCGGGCTTAATTGTCGCCAATGCTTCGCATGCAGGCTGGGCAACAAATGGAATGCCGATGCGCGATCAACGCTAACCGAATGAGCCAGGACATCAGACTGCAGTGAACCGTTTTCCGTGGCATGCCCACGCCGGTCCCCGCATCTCTTCACGGTTGCACTTGGGCGTTCGGATTTTTCCTGTTGGTCAGCGATTGGGGGACTGAGTCGCGAATTCAGTGAAATTGTCTGCCTGGTTTTCGCAGCCGTTACTTCCATGTCGTGTCGGGGCTTGTGGGGGTCGTCTGGCGATGATTTGGGAAGGATGTGATATACCATTTCTAAGCTTCAAGATGTGACAAGAGGACGGCAACCTCGGCAACCTCGACGGTTGTGCGGTCGATGCGATTTGGTCGCGAGGAGCCTATGGACATTGCTTGCGCCAGTGCACTTCTTCGGGACGTCGCTCCTGCGCTGCGCATTTGCTGATCGCTGTCGCCGCGTCCGAGAGGTGCTCAACGAACATGTGTTCTTCAGACTGGTCGGCCATGGCTCGCGCGGTCCGGGCCCCGGTAAAAGCTGCGCGTTGTTCCGAAGTGGTCTGGTCGCTGAAGTATCTCAGGCGGGGCGTCAATGCGATGCTGGAAACACAGGCTGTGCCACCCTCGCCCTGCTGCGTCGGCCGTTAACCACCACTTCCTGGTCTGCTCCGAGCAGCCTCAGCTGAGGTCTGTTGAACCGAGCATCGTCGCGTGGGGTTGGGGGCCGCTGTTTACAGGGGAGCGACAAATGATATAAACGTAGCACCCCGCAGTTGCGGATAAGACTGAGGGGGCGGCGAGGACGTCGTTAGTCTGCGAGGCTCTGAAGAAGCCCGCCGCAGGCGCCCTACTTTCGCAAATTATGCAGTGAGCCCGCCGCAGGCGCCGATTTCTTCGTTAAAGCAATGTGAGTGTATCGCGGGGTGGGTCGCGGGTGGGTCGCGGGTTGGCGGCGGGCTGAGTCGCGGATGGGTCGCGGGTGGGTCGCGGGTGGGTCGCGGGGTGGGTCGCGGGGTGGGTCGCGGGTGGGTCGCGGAGCGGGTCGCGCGGTGGGTCGCGGGGGGGGGGTCGCGGGGTGGGTCGCGGAGTGGGTTGCGGGTGGGTCACGGGCGGGTCGCGGAGTGGGTCGCGGGTGGGTCGCGGGTGGGTCGTGGGGTGGGTCGCGGGGCGGGTCGCGGGCGGGTCGCGGGGTGGGTCGCGGGATGGGTGGCGGGTGGGTAGCGGGCGGGTCGGGGGGGCGACGACGACGACGACGACGACGACGACGACGACGACGACGACGACGACGACGACGACGACGACGACGACGACGACGACGACGACGACGACAACAACAACAACAGCAACAACAACAAACATATCCCCACCACGGATCCCCGCTTCAGCCACGCACCCAGGGACAATGAATGACCGCTCGGCCCCTTCACTCTGACGTGCGAACTCGGAGGTCCGCGCGGATTTCCCAGATTCGCGCTGGACCCCCTGGCGCCGATCTGGGAAATCCGCGCGGACCTCCTAGTTTTGATGCTTATGTCCTTTTTCGTTCCCCTAGCTCGACAGTGCCAACTACGTGCTGCGCCAGGCTCCCGCAGCGCCCCGCAGCGCGGCGGGAGCACGCGCAGCGGCGACGACGCGGCCCGTGGATCGTCAGCGTCCTGGAAGGCATGCGGGGGCGCGCCCGTGCAGGCCAGCCCTCGCGGGCGCGGGGCGCCTGGTGCGCGTCGCCGATCATCTCCGGCGACCTGTTTGAAGGTTTCTGAGTTGTTTTGCAGCTTGCCTCAGGCTTTCCTTATGTTTTCGATCGGAAATCGAAGGTGAACTGATGGACAAAAGGGGCCTCGTTCCCTATTTAGGGTTCCTTAGGTCAACGCCCCGACTGTACGTCCGTCTACAGGGGGAATGTTCCCAACCAGCAAGAGATGGTCGGGGGACGATTTCTCGCATACTTTTTTGGGGGACTATTTTGAATATTTTTTGGTGGACCATGTTTCAATTTTTCGTTGGAAGTCTGCCTGTAGGGGGACATGCCCGAACATCAGACATGTCGCATTTTCCATTTGTGCATCCATATTTTCCGCGTTCGGCCGCATTTCCTGTGTCGCGTGGCATTTCGAGGGGAGGTATTCTGACGCGTGCTCATGGCGGTTTTGCTGGGGGCGCGAGGGCGTCGCCATCCGTCGCCCCCCTCTTCCCGGAGAAATGCCAGCTCGCCCCGCGTTCGGCGCGTGAGGTGCTGTCTCCGCGTCGTTCTGTGGTGGCTGTATCCTGCCAGTTTTGTCTGTCCGACGCGCATCTGGACATTTGTGCAGCTTGGTTGTGGGATCAACTTTGAAGGGCCTTGGGTTCAGGATGGGGGACTCGTAGGACCTCAGGGATCATTGCAAGTCGTGCGTCAGGGCACGGTGGCGGATTTGTATTCCATGATACTTCGAAGGCGTATGGGGGCTGCTAGGAGATTTTGTCAGATGT
>CAUYUJ010005720.1:0-59114 GCA_963575745.1 Prorocentrum cordatum | reverse complement strand
GAGCCGGAGGGAGGGAGGCAGTTCGGGAGGGCGCCTCGATGTCGGACCCTCTGCCGCACTTGTCTCGGGTGGGGGGGGGGGGGAGGCAGGCGCGCTGTCAAGCACTCTGTTGCCTGAACCCTCCGCTTTTCTGAGATTTTACGCCGCTGCTCATGTTCTTGCCAGTTCCCCCGCCCTTCCTCGGCAGGAGGCGCCGCCGCCCGGGCGGCGGCGCCGGCCGCAGCAGCCCGACGCCGCGGCGAGGCCCCAGCGGCGGGCTCCGGCGCAGGACGCCCTCGGCCTTGTGCAGCTCCACCGGTGGCACACAGCTTGTCGGCCGGTGCACCGCCTGCGTCTCGTGATGTCGCTTCGGTGGGCATGCACACGTTGGCGCTACGGTCGGTCCGAGGTATCAGATCGAGATCGGTGCGGGGAGGGTGCCCCAATGTTCTTCGTTGTTGTTGGGTGTGTTTGTGCATCCTGGGGGAGGGTGCGCTCGAGGGATCTTGTGGCTTGGGCCGTTTTAGCCGGCGGAGGGTCTCATGAATTCGAAGGATTATCTTCTGTACTGGGTCTGGTCGTAGCACACAGCTTGTCAGCTACTACACCGCCTGCCTCGTTTGGTGGCGGTATCGGTATCGTTTAACCGATCCCCATCCCCATCTCCATCCCCTTCGAGACCCCCACCAAATTACCACCCTAGTTGGGGATACACAACTCGAAACCCGAAGGGAACGACCTATATCCCCATCTAGGGGGGTAAATCGGCCAGTGGGGCCCAGGCCACGCCGCTGGTGATGGGGATCGGTTAATCGATACTCAATGCACACGTTGACACTAGCTCACGTTTCGAAGGTCATCGATCGAGGAGGAGGAGGAGGAGGAGGAGGAGGAGGAGGAGGAGGAGGAGGAGGAGGAGGAGGAATGGCGGACGGCCAGGAGGCATTTCTCGCCTGCTTCCCCGCTCGGTCTCGCCCCCTTCCACGCTCAGACCCGCCCGCCCTCTCGCCCTCCTCCCTCGGGCTCCCCCACCGCCCTTCCTCCTCCCCCCCCCGTCCCCCTCCCTCCACCTCGTTCGGCCTCTGCTTGACTTTGCGGCGGGCCTCCAGCTCAGCTCGCCCGCCCCGACGGCGCCTCTCGCTCCGAGGCGCGGCCGCCCCGCCTCGTGCCCGCGTGCCCTCCCGCCTCCCTCGGCCTCCTCGAGGCCGACGGCCGCCCGCCCGCCCACTTATGGCGCCGACGGCGGCGGCGGCGGCGGCGCGCGAAGGAGCCCCGCGCGCCCGCGGCGGACGGGGACGAGGAGGCCCGCGGCGCGCCCAGGCCGGGCCGCGCGCGCCCCGCCCTGGAGGCCGCGGAGGCGACCGCGGGGGACGTGAAGCCATTGGGGGGCCGCGGAGGCGACGAGCACGATCGCGAGGGCCTCCGCGCTGCCGCTGGTGGCGGCGGCGAGCCCGGGGGCGCCTTGGGGAGCGGTCGTGGAGCGTCTGGGGACGCCTGGGAGCGCCTGGAGTGGGAGAGGATCCCGTTTGTGGTGATGGTGGGAATGTTGCGAAGGCCTTGCGGCCGGTGCCGCCGACCCTGAGGTCGGGGAGGAGGGTGCGAAACATGGGGAGGAGGATGAGGAGGGGGACAGGAGGAAGAAGAGGATGAGGAGGAGTAGGAGCTCAAGGGGTGGGGGGGAATGATCAGGAGGAGAGTGAGGCGAGCAAGGTTTTGGAATTTTGTGGAGCCACGGGATTCCCGGGAGAGGCGTCGTATCTGACCCAGGCCCCCCCCGGGACTTCCCCGGGATTTCCCTGGGACACCCCTCCCCCCCCCTCCCAGCGGGGAAGGGATGAAAGGGAAGGGGTTGCCTCGACGTCTTTCTGGAATTTTGTGGAGCCGCGAGATTCCCGGGAGAGGCGTCGTATCTGACCCGGGACTACCCCGGGACATCCCCGGGACTTCCCAGCGGGACTTCCCCGGGACTTCCCCAGGACCCCCCCCCCCTTTCGGCGGGGAAGGGATGACAAGGAGGGGCTTCCATCAACGTGATTTTTCTGGAATTTTGGGGAGCCGCAGGATTGATTTCCGGGAGCGGCGTCGTATCTGACCCGGGACTTCCCCGGGACCCCCCACCCCCCGGCGGGAAAGGGATGAAAGGGAATAGGCTTCCCTCGACGTCTCTCTTGAATTTTGTGGAGCCGCGGGTTTCCCAGGAGAGGCGTCGTATATCTGACCTGGGACTTCCCCGGGACTTCGCCGGGACTTTCCCGGGACACCCCCCCCCCGCAGAGAAAGGATGAAAGGAAAGGGGCGTCCCAGCGATCAGTCCCAGGAAAGAGGGGTGAGCGACGACGACGACGACGAACAGGAGGCAGACAGGACAGCCTCAGAGAGAACAGAGAAAACCGAAAAGCCTCTTCCACACGCCGACACAGGGTCGGCGGATTTGGGCCGTCTAGGTTGCCCAAGGATTACCACCAGCATCAGCATCTAAGATCCCCCCCCCGTTGAAAGCCGCCTCCAACGTCTGGGCGGGGGGCAGGTTCAGGGTGGGAGAGGCATCGATCCCCAATCGCCCATGGATCGCCGATTGGGGGCCCGACGGCCCCAGCCTGCCCAGCCTCCCCAGGGCGGGCCTGGCCCGGCGATGCGGGAGGTGGTGTGCGCGGACGCGCTGGAGTGGCTGCCGAGGCCCGGGTCGCTCCCGGACGGGTCGCTGGTGCTGACGTCGCTCCCCGACGCGTGGTCGGTCGGCCGTCCCGAGGGGCCACGCGCCGAGAGGCGGAAGCCGAGGGGGGGGGGGGGGCCAGCAAGAGGGCCGAGGCGTGCGCGAGAAGGACGGGGCGACGCTGCTGCGGAGGGGTCCGCAGGGCTCCGCCGCAGCGGGCCGCAGCTCGGTGTGCAGCCCGGCGGCGGGGCAGCGAGGCGGGCGAGGGCCACGGAGCGTGCGAGGGGCGTGCCGCGAGCGGCGCGGTGGCGCACGCGGTTCCCGCCGCACGGGGCCTCCTGCGGAGCTCCCCACGGGGCCACGAAGCGTAGGATTAAGTCGGCGGGATATTCAAAAATTGTAAAAAATAGTCTGGGGATTATTGTTTAAGTATTTGGATCATTTTGGGGTATTTTTGATTTATATATATATATATATATATATATATATATCGTCGAAAATTCCCCTGTATAGGGGGACAGGCCCGACTTAAGCGTAGGAGCGGTGTGCCGAAAGGGGCACGGCCGCGCGTGCGATTCTTGCCAGTTGGGTCTCAGGTTGAGCTCCGTGTGGGGCCACCTGCGAGGAGCGCGCCGACGTGGGCGCGGTCACGCATGCGGTTCGGGCCGGTCGTTTTTTTCGGCGGAGCTCCGTATCGGGTCGCGAAGCGTAATTATGCGGGGTGTGCCGAGATGGTCTGGAGAAGGCATGCGAACGCAGCCATTGGGGCCATGAAACGTGTGGGCGGTGTGCCGACAGGGACACGGCCACGCATGCGTTTCCTGCCAGTGAGGCCTGAGGTGGAACTCCTGATGTGGCCACGTGTGAGGGATGTGCCGAACTGGGGGCTGTCACGCATACGTTTCTTGCCACTGGGGCCGTGAGGTGCAGCTCCCTGTGTGCCACGAAACGTGTGAGGGATGGTCTGGAGAAGACATGCGAACAATCGTCGGGGCCTTAAGTGGAGCTCTCTACAGGGTCACGAATCGTGGGAGGGGTGTGCCAAAGTGGGGTGGCGATGGCGTGCAGGCGCAGCCGCTTGGGCCTTAGGTGGAGCTCCCTTTTGGCCACGCAACCTACGAGGGAGGCGCCAAAGTGTGTCGGCGGCGGCATGCAGGCGCAACCACTGGGGCCATAGGTGGAGCTCCCTACGGGGCCACGAGGCGTGTGAGTGATGTGCCAAAGTGGAGTGGAGATGGCACGCGGGCGCAGCTGCTTGGGCTTTAGGGGGCGCTTCCTGTGGGGCCACCAAGCGTGCGATGGGGTTCGCCAGAGTGTGTCGGCGGCTGCCTGCAGGCGCAACATCTGGGGCCTCAGGTGGAGCTACCCATGGGCCCACGAAACGTGTGAGGACTGCGCCAGAGTGGGGTGGCGGCAGGGGCGGGCGCAGCCACTGGGGCCTTCGGTGGATCCCCATGGAGCCACGACACGTATGATGGATGCGCAAAAGTGGGGTGGCGGTGGCATGCGGGCGCAACCACTGGGGGCCTTGAGTGAAGCTCCCTGTGGTGCCACAGAGCGTATGAGGGTTGCGTCAAAGTGGGGTGGCTGCGGCACGCGGGCGCAACCACTGATGTCTTAGGTGGAGCTCGCTAAGGGGCCACGGAACGTTTGAGGAGTCCGCCAAAGTGGGGCGGCGGCGGCCTGCAGGCGGTTATTCTGTGAGCTCCAAATGGGGCCACCAAGAACGTGAGGGAGGCGCCAAAGTGGGATGTCGGCAGAGGCGGGCGCAACCACTGGGGCCTTAGGTGGAGCTCCCCATAGGGCCACGAAGCGTGCGATGGGGTGTGTCAAAGTGGGGTGGCGGCGGCATGCGGGCGCAGGCACTGGGGCCTTCGGTGGAGATCGCTATGGGGCCTGGGGCTGTGAAACCTTTGAGGGGTGCGCCAAAGTGGGGTGGCGGCGGCATGCGGGCGCTACCATTGGGGCCTCAGGTGGGGCTCCCCACAGGGGCTGGTCTCGCGGACTGGGGGGCCTGTTCGTGTGCAGCAGGTTCATGCCTCGTTGGCGCGCCAGCGACGCCAGCGAATGCGTTCAGGGTTGAGGTCTGCGGCGCGCATGCACCGATGGACGCGGTAACGCCGCTGGACCCGACTGGATTCGACATGGATCGATCGGGGCCGCAATCGATTCAACGTTGAGCGACGAAGCGGTGTCAAAAACTTTGCCGCGTGCCGACGCCACACGAACCCCTCCTCCTCGTCCTCCCTCCTTTCCTCCTCGTTCCCCTCGTCCTCCTCCTCCTCCTCCTCCTCCCCGTCCTCCTCCTTCTCCTCCTCCTCCTCCTCCTCCTCCTCCTCCTCCTCCTCCTCCTCCGGGGCTCCCTGCAGGGACCCCGCCCCCCCGTGGCCCCTCGGAGCGGCCTGGGCGACCACGGCCACCGACGCCTGCGAGGTGCGGGGCCTTCCCGATGGGGTCCGAGCTGGTGGGCGTCGGAGGATCGCGCCGGCGCCTCGATGCCTCGGCGATGCGCCGAAGGACCAAACAGCGGCACAGGCCGCAGGCCTGCAGCCAGAGGAGGAACAGGTACCCATACCTCCACCATTTTCCTCGATGTCCACTCTTGGGTGCCTCCTCGGAGGCCCTCGTCGCCACCGTCGGATGCGCCTCGAAATCCTGGTCAGAACGCACCCTGGGAGAGGTCCAGGGAGTATCTGTATTGGTACCTTTTCGTTTCCCCATACAGAGGTTGGCACCAGCACCAGTATCGGCGGCGTGCGCCCACCGAGGGAAGATGGTCCCGACCTCGGTGATGGCGGTAAGGCTCGGGCTTCACGGTGGCCGACAGATCATCACCGGCACCAAGCTCTGGGATCGGCCTCCCCCGGCTGGGGCAGGCCCTGGTGTTGGTGCTGGTGCCCATCTCCAGGCCTCCTACTGGACATGCGCTTCTGGAGCTCCGCCCGGATTTCTTGTATCGGCGTTGGCCCCCCGCCCCCAGCGGCGCTTCCGACGCCGCCCCTGGCGCGCTCCGCGCGCCGGGAAGAGGGGGTCTAGCGCCGATCCAGACAATCCGCGTGGAGTTGCAACATGTCTGTTGATGCCGTTCTCTGTTCCTCGAATGTGGCTCGACGTGGAGCCCGATGTTCCACATGTCGACGCCGCCGATGCGTCTCCGACGCATCGGCGATGCGGCGCAATCCTCCGACCTCCCCCATTTGGGGCCCCATCCGGGAGTCCACTAGAGGTGCAAGAGGTGGCCCCCACCATCGAGGCCTGGGCACCCTCCTTCTCCTCCTCCTCCTCCTCCTCCTCCTCCTCCTCCTCCTCCTCCTCCAGCCTCGGACCTACGAGTGGGATGCCATCGCTGCCCCTGTCCGGCGACGGGCGTGTCGGGCTCTCACGGCCACGACCTCCCGAGATCTTTGGCGTTCAGAACGGGTCGAGCGCACCCATCCGCCGGGCCAGACTCGTCCCCAGACTGCGCTCAGTCGAGGTCAGCACTCTTGGGAGAAGGTCCAGGGCCGCTGGCTCTGCGCGAGCTTCCTGCGACCCCCGCCCCAGGGTGCTCCGAGGGCTGCTCTTGGCGGCCCAGAAGGTCCTGACGGATGGGACCTCGGGGCCCTCGCCTGGGGTTGCAGGGGGGAGGGGCCTCCTCGTGGGCGTAGGGAGGGACACTGCGTCCCCGGGCTCCTCCTCCTCCTCCTCCTCCTCCTCCTCCTCCGCCTCCTTCTCTTCCTCCTCCTCCTCCGCCTCCCTCTCCTCCTCCTCCTCCGCCTCCATCCTCCCTCCTCCCTCCTCCCTCCTCCCTCCTCCCTTCTCCTCCTTCTCCTCCTCCTACTCCTCCTACTCTTCCTTCCTTCTCCTCCTCCTCCTCCTCCTCCTCCTCCTCTTCCTCCGTAGCCATGTTGGCACAAGCCGCACAACAGCGTGCGACAGCCCCATTGCTCGAGCTGGCAAGGTGATACGTCACGACTGGTTCAACCGGAGGCTTTCGTTGTGTTGTTCGTGCCCTCTTGATAAGGATGGCTACAGGAGACCTGCGGGGCCGTTAGCCCGTGCGTGAGTAGGCAACGCTCAGCAGGATGACGCTTATCTGGTGTCCAGTGCGGTCCATGTGGCCGTCCACAATCTCGACCTCGACAGCGACCTCATCCTGGACATGAGTGCGCGTCTGGAGGCCCTGGGGAGGGCGCTGCCCTGGCGCCGCCACCTTGAGGAGCGTTTGGGGCACCACAGGCACAGGCCTGGGGATGCCTCGCGGGAGCTCGCGAGCCTCGTGAGCGTGCCCCACGCGGAGCTGCTGGAGGGCACGGCCGTCAAGGCGGCGGGCGACGGGGCCCGTCGCGTGCCGCGGGGCGAGGTTGCGGAACCGAGCTCCCGCCTGGGCACTCCCCGCGCGGATGCGCGCGGCGGCGGCTGACTTCGTCCCAGTGGCGGGCCGCTGGGAGTTTGTGCCGCCAGAGCACGGCGTCGCGTGCGGAGTACGCTGTACCTGTGGCGCCATCGCCTCCACAAGCGCGGAGGAGCCGTTCGTGGTCTCTTCCGCTGGCGCTTCTGTGGAGGTTTCCGACCCCGACGCTTTGCCCGACGCCGAGCCCGACGCGCCGAGGGCGCAGCTGAAGGCTCTGAGGGTGGCATGCGGCTGCCGGCGGCGGCGGCGGCCGAGCACAGGTGCCTGCGGAGCGACGTCTCCGGTGCAGAGCCCGACGCCGAGTCCGACCGCGCAGTGCATCCTGGAGCGACGGGAGGAGCTGCTGCGCTTCGCGGCCGCGGGAGCCGCTCAGCGCCGCGGGTCGGAGGACGCAGCCTTTTCGTCCACCGGTGAAGTTCGTCTTGAGGAACGAGCTGCTGCGGGGCCGGTCGGCGAGGCCACGGGGGCGCAGGAGCCGCGTGCGGCAGCAAGCGGGTGCGCCGGTGCCGAGCGGGCGCGGCTCATGCGTGACGTCGATGCCATCCGCGGTGCCGATCGGCCTCCATCGTTCGCTGCTCGGCCCCCCTGGGACACGGCCACCCGCTGCGTCGTTGGATGGACGTGGGGGCCATGCCCCAGGGCTTTTCGGTGGCCGCGGCCGAGACGGCTGCAGCAGCGGGCCCGCCGTCTGCTCCGCCTGCGGCCGCGCCCACCATGGACAATGGCAAGCGAAGTTGATGCACATGCGTATGGTTGTGTCGGCTGGACGTTTGTGCACGGGACACTGGTACAGCAGAGGGTGTTGCTAGGCATCTCTCGTTTCGTGGCCTCTGCTATGCGGCTCTGGTCATCGACTTCGCCATGTGGCGCGATGGGCTGCGGCGGCAATGGCGTCATCATTGAATGTCTTGCCTCCGTTTCGTGTTCTTCGGCCTCTGGCCCCTTTCGGCGCTCGGGGAGAGAGAATGGGATGTAGAATTTGATATCACTTTGCGATTGTTCCGATTGCTCCTCCTCCTCCTCCTCCTCCTCCTCCTCCTCCTCCTCCTCCTCCATCCTCCACCCTCATCCTGTTCCTCCTGCTCTTGCTGCTGCTGCTGCTTCTCCTCCTCCTCTTCCTCCTCCTCCTCCTCCTCCTCCCTCTCTCCACCTCCTCCTCCTCATCTCCTCCTCCTGCTCCTCTCCTCTTCCTCCTCCTCCTCTCCTCCTCCCTCTCTCTCCTCCGCTCCCTCCTCCTCCTTCTCCCTCCTCCTTCTCCCTCCTCCACCTCCTCCTCCTCCTCCTTCTCGTCCTCCTCCCCTCCTCCTTCTCCTCCTCCTCCTGCTTTTCCTCCTCCTGCTCCTCCTCCTCTTCCTCCTCCCCTTCCTTCTCCTCTCCTCCTCCTCCCCCTCCTCCTCCTCCTCCTGCTCCCTGCTCCTCCTCCTCCTTCCCCGACTTCTACCTCTTTTCCTCCTCGCCTCCTTCTCCTTCTCCTTTTCCTCCTCCTCCTCCTCCTCCCTTCCTCTCCTCCTCCTCCTCCCTCCGCCTTGGCGGCCTCGAGGCCTGGGCGGCCTGGTTCCAGGGCGCCGTGCGCGCGGTGCTCCGCGCGCTGCCCACTGGGGGCGCGGCGGTGTTCTACCAGACGGACGTGCGGCTCCCGGAGGAGGGGCGGCAGGTGAGCGTCGGTGCTCCAGAATTTGCAGGATGATGATGAGGAGGAGGATGAGGAGGTGGAGGAAGAGGAAGATGAGGAGGAGGAGGAGGAAGAGGAGGAAGAGGAGGAGGAGGAGGGATACTACTAATTCTCATATCAAGGATAGTACGAGCAAGAAACATAGTAGTGAAAAGGAAGCGTGCTACGAACAATCCTAATCATAGTGTGACGAATAATTCTAGTAAGACTACTTACGCGAATACTCATAATCATAATGATATGAATAGAGCACGAAGACGAGTCCGTCTAACAATAATGATACTAATACATTACAGAGAGGAATCAGACACATACTAGTCAGAAGGATACTTCGCGTAATAATCATACGAATAACATACATTTCATAAGCATATGTATAAGCTGTATAACAATATCAACACTCGGGCGACGACGAATGAGTATAGCAAGACGAATGGTAATATGGATGATACTAATACGACGAATGATGCTACTACCAAATGAGACGACTCAGACGGACACGAATACTAATACTCAGACTGTACTAGTAATTTTTGACATAGGGGCCGAAGAAGAGGAGGAGGAGGAGCAGGGGCAAGAGGAGCAGGATGTGCTCGGATTATACGGATGAAGTTGAACACATGACATCGCAATACCTACCTCGAACCCTCCTTCACTTAAGGTCCACTCTTTCAGCCCCCACCAGATCAGGCAGGTGCGTGCGCAGGCGGGAAGAGACGGATGAGGTTCTTTCAGAGGAGTTCAGTCCGATTTAGCTTCGAGTAGTTGCAGCCTGTCCGATCCCATTGGTATTGCTTTTCAGGCAGTCGGGAGGATGGCTGCTGAATGGTGGATGTCTACCCCAGTGTGCTCAGCTGAGGCGCCTCAGCGTGACGCCTTGTCCCCTGCCAGCCTCGCCAGAGCCCGGCAGTTGACCCTAGGAACAGCTTCCAACTCCAAGGGCAAGATGTGGTTTTTCAGGACCCGCGGGCCCTTGTCGGACGCCTTTTCTCTGAATTGCGGAACCCGTTGGGGCACCCAGGGCCTTGGGATCTTGGTGGACCGATTTGGTGCCAATTTACATTCTACGGAAGTGTCGCCCTAGCTTGTTGCGAAGAATCTTGCTTACCAGTTAAAGGATGTGTATGTTCAAGACCTTGCCAAACCGGCCTGCACTAGGTCCCCGCACAACACGGCTGATCTTTAGGCCTTCGGCTTGTGGTGGGAGTTAACGCGCACGCTGCTCACGTCTCGCAACGTGTACCTAAGCCAAAACGAGAAGGTCAAGTTTCGTCAGCTCTTTTGCGGGACTCTCCTCACGGGCTCGGTGCTGAACAAGGGGGGATACAAGGTCCAACTCAGTGCGACAGATGCGGGGAGGAAGACACCCCCTGGCACAGAGCTTGGAAGAGTAGCTGCCCTCGAGCCTCTGCCGTCAGGGAAACAGTTTTTCCCCCTGAGCTGGTCAGAGTTGCTATCGTGGAGTGGCCCACATCCTTACTGTACAGCAGAGGGTGGCTTTCCCGCCCTGATACAAGCAGTGAGCCTCCTAACGAACTGGCAGGTGACCTTCTCTGGCGAAGACGGGCAAGATGTTGCCCTGCTTGGTTTCCCCTCAGGCGCCAACCTTTTCACCGATGGATATTGCCTCTACCCTCACCTCAGCCGCCTCTCCTGGGTGGGTGTCAGCGTGGTCCAGGTGGGCGAGCCTGGAGATCTCCTTTCGCGGGCTGCGCAGCCCGCTCCCCCGCACCACGACGCGGAGCGGTGGGGCCGCAGAGCGCGGTGCGGTCTTTTTTTTTGCCTCGCGTGTGCAGCCAGGACAAAAGTGCGCCGCGGGCCGCCGACCTGTGGACTGTGCCACGCCTCTCTGAAAGCGTTGGCCGTTTGCCCGTCGGCTTTGCCCGGGGCCGACGTACAGGCCCACGTGTGGAGGGAGACCGCCGGCCACTGCCCTGACGGCCTCGCCCCTCTCAAGACGAACGACCCATTGAAGAACTCAAGACCCTCTGCAGGGGGAACCGCCTGGCCGACCACCACGCAGGACTAGCCGCCCGCTTCCACGCTTAACGGTAGCTCTGTCGGTGATCGTATCACTCAGACGACTCACTTTCTCCTGTCCCTAATTCACGGTGATGGGGAGGTGCTTGGGGAGTGGCCCGGTTTTGGCGAGTTGGGGGAGTTGGGTCGTGTCCAGGGTGGTCCTAAGCGCCGACTCCTCATGCGCATCGGCCCGCACCTTCCAAGTTGACACGATGGCAAGCGCAGGCGCAATGTGCAATGTGCATTCAGCCTTGAGTGTTCTGGCCTCAGCCCGTCGCTCGAGAGTTTGTTGTCGGGCCCCAGGAGCCACCACAAACTCCACGTTGCTCGGGTCATCGGCTCTGGGGTCGCTGTGGTGCACTGCGCCGCTTGCGGTGCCTTTAGCACTTGCGCAGCGGGCCCAAGCTCAGAAACCCTTGCGACGGGAAGGTGTCGTCTGAGAGCAGGAAGCTCAAACGGAGGCTCCTGCCAGGCGCGGACCTTACAAATTTCGAACCCCAGCGCTCTCCCACCCTCGGGCCGTGAATTACGGGCGGCGGGGGCATTGGTGTAATCTTTTCTTTGCAGGGTGCTGTGCTTGTGTGGCACTCTGTGTATCGAGTAACAATCCGCGAGGAGGACGAGGAGGAGGACGAGGACGAGGGCGAGGACGAGGCCGAGGAGGAGGACAGCGAGGAGGAGGACGTGGAGGAGGAGGAGGAGGAGGAGGAGGAGGAGGGGGAGGAGGAGGAGGTGGAGGCGGGGGCGGATGCGGAGGCGGAAGCGGAGGAGGAGGATGAGGAGGAAGAGGAGGAGGAGCACGAAACGCAACAATACTAATAAGAACTACGCATAATAATAACACTACTAATCTTGGTCGAAAAAAGAGTATCAAGAAAGCTAATAATACGAGTGTTAGAAGTGCGAATAATAATGAAACCATGCAGAGACGAATCACTTATACTACTATTGGTACTGAAGTACGAAGGAACATGTGACACATACGATCAGCAGGCATACTGCCACGTAGAAGAAACATCATATTTCGAATACGAAGCATCCTACTGGTAATACAATTAATGGTTAACGCCCATAACAGATAGTTTGTACTCGAGATAGGAACACTATCACGAAAACGAATACCACGGACACTACTACCAATACGACGGCTCATATTAGGAATACGAACATTATGACGCATGAGGCGAACATTCTTGACATGAATACCAAACGGCGACTTGTAATACTGATAGTCGTACTCATAACAAGAAAGCAACCACATCACAACTACTGTATACATTGTACGAATACTAGAATGAAGAATAGGAAGACGACTAATCACAATATCAGTACTACTATTAAGACGAGGAGGACGAGAAGGAGGAGGAGGAGGACGAGGACGAGGAGGAGGAGGAGGAGGAGGAGGAGGTAGAGGAGGAGGAACAGGAGGAGGAGCAGGAGGAGACAGGAGAAGCAGGAGGAGCAAGAGGAGGAGGAGGTCGAGGAGGAGGAGGAGGAGGAGGAGGTCGAGGAGGAGGAGGAAGGCCTGCGGGTCACATTGCAACCAGAGCGGCCACTTTACAACCAGATGGGGCAGTTTACATCCAGCATGGATTTTCCGAGAAGGGCACGTCACAACCAGGAATGCCACTTCACAACCAGGCAAGTGAACACACATACGCGGCACATGCTCTTTAATGTCCGAAATATCTGTGGGTCCACGCAAGGGAGAGACTTCGCTCTCTGAAGCGTGTTGGTTGTAAAGTGGCTTGTCTGAAGTGAGAATCTGTGAAGTGGCGGATTCCTCATGAGATCCAACACGAATCACATTTGAATCTTATTGGCACCCTTCCCACTTGGATCCGGTTGGCACCATATGAATACCATTTCATTGGTATCCACCACGATGTTTTAGCTATGGGGCCTACGGCTGTCCTATCGGAATCCGATCGGAATGCTTCCTATTGAACCCCGTTGGGGCCTTTCCGAATGGAAACCGTTTGGGAATCACATTGGACTACACCCGAAAAACCTTCCTATAGGACTTTTGCGGGACACGCAATGGGGTAATATATGGAAACCCTGCCGGGGTCGTTTTGAGACCGTATTGAGACCGTAGGAACCGTATTGAGACCGTACTAGGCGAACGCGAAGGATATTGCACTAGAGCCCAATCGGAATCCTTCCTTTTCGATCCATACGGGTGTGCTAATGGGGCCCCAACTGGAACCCAACATGAATTTTTCCTCTTTGAACCATACTGTACCACGATTGGCGTCCTAGTGTTATCCTTGTGGCATCCAAGAGGAGCTAGCGGAACCTAATCGATATCCAATGGACATCCTCCCGCTACAGACTGGTGACAGGCCTGGGCGCTTTAAAACCTCATTGTTCGATCTATGCCTTGTATCTACTTCGATGTTTGGAGCCTCGTAACCTCTGCCTGAAAATATAGCTTCTTTTGACAATCGCAGGACCGTGGGCGTTCGCCGCAAAGACGAGGAGGAACACGCGCGCTCCCAGCAAAGCCGAACTGTGACCAAGATGCCGTCGGTGAATTTTTAGCCAACACATTGGATGTCATATAGTTGTTTGCAACATCGAGATGTTTTGCCCCCGTGCCTCATCGTCCGGCAATTGCACAGTCGTCTGTTTTCGCGTGTGCGGAAGCATGCGTACCCAGGAAAGCGGAAATGCGGCCAAGAAATCTTTGGTTACTTCGAGCCACTACGTGTGGATGTCAAAGTGTTGGTTTCTTGTTTCGTACACCATGTTTGTCCTCGCGCTTCATCGTCTGACAGCACCGTGCTTTCGCAATTGCGGAAGCATGCGTGCCCAGGAAAAACGACATGTGGCCAAGAAATCGATGGCAACATTCGAACCACTGCGTGTGGATATCAATGTGTGATCGTTGGCCTCGCATGCAATGTTTGTCCTCGCGCCTCATCGCCTGGCAATGTCAAAACCGCAGGTGTTCGCATTCGCGGAAGCTGCCGCACCTAGGAGTACAGAAATGTGGTCAAGAAATCGCGTGTACAATTTTGGCCACCGCGTGTGGGTTATACAATGTGTTTTTTCCATCATAGGCCGTGGTTAACCTCGAGCTTCATCGTCTGGCAATAGCAAATGCGCATGTTTTCGCAATAGCGCAAGCATGCGTACCCAGGAAGGCGGAAATGTAAGGAACCGCTTGTTGAATTCTAACCAACGCATACGGATGGATTTTGTTTTGCATTGGCCTCAACGCAAGGCTATAGCAAAACCTTCTGTTGTCGCATTCGCAGAAGCATGCGTACCCAGGAGGGTGCACATGTGGCCAAAAATTCGTTGGTACAATTCCCGCAAGAGGCCCTCCGAGAGCCCCAGAGAGGCGCAACGCGGCAGTAGCAGCCGCAAGGCGGCCCACTTCCTCCGCCCTCTCGTCATCCTCATCCTCATCCTCTTCTTCTTGCCTCTCCTCCTCTTCCTCCTCCTCCTCCTCCTCGTCCCCATTCCTCCTCCTCCTCCTCCTCTTTTCCCTCCTCTTCCTCCTCCTCCGCCTCCTCCCCCCCCTCTCCGATGAGTGCCGCAGAGGGCGGAGTGCCGAGAGGTGCCGAAGAGGATAGGGTGAGTGCCGAAGCGGGTGGAGGAGTGTGGGGTGTCGACTACTGCCGAGGAGGGTGGAGTGTCGAGGGGTGCCGAGGAGGGCGGAGTGCCGACACATCGGCTGAAGAGGTGCCGCCAGCCAGAGGCGCAAGGGGGGGTTCCAAAAACGGTGGTCCATTTGTGGAGGTCCCCCGGGTCCCAAAAACGCATCTTGGAAACGGAACAAACAAACTACACCGCCGAGTGGGGGGCGTCTGGGGGCTCCGGGACGTTCTGTTTCGGAGGTCCTCAATGAATCAAACAAGCAATCAGTCAATCAATCGGCCGATCAATCAATCTGCGAATCAATCAGTCAATCAATCCATCCACCAATCAACCAACCAATCAATCAATCAATCAATCAATCAATGAAGTTGTGTCTGCACGACACATCGGCTGCACAAATGCCGCCGGCTGGAGGCGCGTGTTTGTCTAGACCGGGGCACAAAAGCAAGGACAGTACGAGAAACCCGTACTCCGAAGCCTCAGAAACCTTTGCAGAGCGCTCGTGCGCTCTGAAGCCTCAGAAGCCGCTGAATAGCGCTCAGGCGCTCAGGAGCCTCAGAAGCCTCTGCAGAGCGCTCAGGCGCTCTGAAGCCTCAGAAGCCTCTGCAGAGCGCTCAGGCGCTCAGAAGCCTCAGAAGCCTCTGCAGAGCGCTCAGGCGCTTCGAAGCCTCAGAAGCCTCTGCAGAGCCCTTAGGCGCTGCGAAGCCTCAGAAGCCTCTGCAGAGCGCTCGGGCGCTCTGAAGCCTCGGAAGCCTCTGCAGAGCGCTCAGGCGCTCTGAAGCCTCTGCAGCCTCTGCAGAACGCTCAGGCTCCCTGAAGCCTCTGAAGCCTTTGCAAAGCGCTCAGGCGCCCAGATGCCCCTGCACAGCGCCCAGGCGTCCAGAAGGCTCAGAAGGCTTTGCGAAACGCCCGCGCGCTTCGGAAGGCTGGTTGTAAAGTGGCCGCTCTGGTTGTAAAGAGCCCCGTCTGGGTTGTAAAGTAGACGCTCTGGTTGTAAAATGGGTTGCCCTGGTTGTAAAGTGGTCGTTCTCAAAGGAAACCATGGAATTCCATCCTTTACTGGTTGTGAAGTGACCTATCTCGGTTGTAAAATGTCGTTCGGGTTGCAGAGAGGCCGAATCTCGCGAGGAGTAGGAGGAGGAGGAGGAGGATAAGGAGGAGGAGGAGGAGGATTTGGAGGAGGAGGAGGGGGAGGTGGAGGGGGGAGGCGGAGGAGGAAGAGGATGGAGAAGGAGGCGGAGGAAGAACAGGAGGTGGAGGGGCAGGAGGAGGAGGTGGATGAGGAGGAGGAGAAGTTGAGCGGCAGGTGAGCGTCGCCGTTGCATCGCCGAGACATCGGCGATGCTACGCGATCCTCCCCTCCGTCCACTCGATCCTCGATTCTTCTCTACATCGATGCTCGACCCTCTTCCATCGACCCTCCTTCGATCGGCGAGCCCTCGATCCTCGATCCTCATCTTCGATCCCCCCTGGGTGCCTGTCGAGGCAGCCGCGGTCGGGGCTCAAGGAACGGGGGTCCATGGCAACGGCGGTCGGCCAGAGCGCCGGATCCCGCATGGTCCTGCAGGGCCACGGGCGCACTGACCCGGGCTTGGGTGCTGCAGGATCCTGCTGGATCTTGCAGGATCCCGCAAAGCCTGACTGAACCAGGTCCTTGATTGGCCCGGGTCAGTAGGTCTCCGACGGGGAGTGAGGCAAAAAAGCGGGGTCGACTACGCTGACATTGGAGCACAAGCTGTGCCCGCGTAAGGTCGCACGTAAGCCGTCAGCACACCTCGTTTGCAAGGCAGCGAGCCGCGCTGGCGGCCTGCTTAAGGCGCCGCGTAAGGTCGCTACGTCTTCTCGCGTAAGACCCGTTTGCTCTCGCCGCGCAGGTGAGCAAGCCATGGGAGCTCTGGATGTCCTCGCAATTCCGTCGTCAGACTGCGTTGTGTCGAACAGAGTTTGGTAATCGATGAGCTGGCGCCGACTTAGCGTATACTTGCGTCGACTAGCGCCGATCTAACGCTGTGTTGATGAGCGTCGGTTAGTGTCGGTCAGCGTCGATCCGCACGAGCCAGCAAAACAGTATGGGAGGCTCCCATGCGTACAGACTACCGCCGATTAGCTTTGACAACCGTCGATTCGCGTCGGTCAGCACCGATTCGCAAGATGCCAGCACGATGCTATGGGAGGCTCCCTTGAGTTGCCACCGAAGGTGAGCAAGAGCTACCTGGTACTGCGGGCCGCCTCGGAGGTGCAGGGCGTGTCCCTGCGCTGGCACAAGGTGGTCCACTTCGGCAACGTCGACAAGCCCTCGGTCTCCGGCCTGCAGGAGACTATCGGCCACGCGCAGATTAGGGCGGTAAGGGGAGGGGGAGAAGCTTCTTAGAAGCATTCCGCTTCTTAGACGGCGCGGGCCTTTATCTGTCGATGCAGGGCAGGCGCTTTCTAATAACCAGCCTCCTTCTAAGAAGCCTCTCCCACTCCACGTACCCCCCTTCCTGTACTAGTTGTTGTTGTTGTTGTTGTTGTTGTTGTTGTTGTTGTTGTTGTTGTTGTTGTTGTTGTTGTTGTTGTTGGGTACAGCGATGATGCGGGGCCTTCCTCTCCCTCCCTCCGCCCCTCTCCCCCTCCCTCCCCTCCCTCCGCCCCCCTCCACAATTACACAATATGAATACTACTCTCCTGTCTCCCCTGGTGACGTCTGGGAAATGTTCGGCCCCCCTCCGCGTATTGTTTTTTTACACAGGATTCCCGGCAAACGGGTTTTCGCAAGGGTTTCTTGTCAAAATGCTGCTCTCGCTGAAGCGCTGGCATCATTTTCGGGCTACCGCTCGTTCCGAATCGCGCTCCCGCTGCAGCGCTGGCCTCATTTCCACGCTTCCGCTCGTTCCGAATCGTGCTCCCGCTGCAGCCTCGGCGTCATTATTTCCAGCGCCATGCCACGGCAGTGTTTTCGGTCCATCCACATAGGCCATAGTCTAGAAAATGCCCCCCGAAACCACCATCGGAAGTGATTACACATTCGGTGCCGATTCCTTGATTTTTTGTGCCGCAGAAGCCCCCCCCCACCCTCTTTGGGACGTCGCCACGCCGTGCTAAGTCAGGCTACGCGTTGATCTTCAACACCATGCTATGCCATGTAATGCTACGCCCTGCTACGACACCGACCGACTGCGAATAGAGAGGAGATCTACGCTTTGGTAAGGGATGGGAGGGAGGGGTATGACGTCTAGTATGACGCGAGCGCACCTAGCTTGCCCTCCCCCCTTCCCTCCCCCCGGACAACCCGACCTTGTCGCTTGCGCAGGTCCGACCTGGGTGCGCGGTGCTGGTGCACGCGGACATACTGGGGGCTACCCGAAGCGAAAAGGCTAGGTTATTTGCCGGCAGCTCCCCCCCGGAGAACCCGGGCTCTCGCCAAAAAACTTAAAAGGATCTCCAAGGGGGGATAGGCTCAGGGGGGCGATGCATGGACCCCCAATCGCCCACTCATCGCCGATAGGGGCCCGACCCGATAGCCCACCCCGCCCAGGAGCGTGCGAAGTCGCTGTTGAGAGCCCATCGCCGATCTATCCTATCGGTCAGTCTGTCGCCCCCCCACGCCCCCCGGACAATCCGGACAACCCGGGTTCCCGCGTGGCCAGGCCGGGGGCCCTCTGGAGCGGGCGACGACGGCGCGGAAAGCAAGCGTGGCGAGCGAGCGGTCCTCGTCCTCCTCCTCCTCCTCCTCCTCCTCCTCCTCCTCCGTCCTCCGCCTCCCCCCTCCTCCAACATCCTCCTCCTCCTCCTCCTCCTCCTCCTCCTCCTCCTCCGCTCCTCCTCCCCCTCCTCGTCCTCCTCGTCCTTTTTCTTCTCCTCCTCCTCCTCCTCCTCCTCCTCCTACTCCTCCTTCTCCTCCTCCTCCCCCTCCCCCTCCCCCTGCCCCCCCTCCTCCAGTACACCCACTTGCTGTGCCTGGTGCGCAACGACGGGCCCCTGGCCGCGGTGTGGCCAGACGGCCGGGCGGACTTCGGGAGCAGCATACCCGACGTTGTGGCGCGCGGGCGCAAGCCCCCGCAGCTACGGAACAACGCGCGGTGCATGTCGAAGGAGAAAGTATCCACATGAACATAAACTTTACTCGCTCCGCGCGGATTTCTTGGATCCGCGCTGTGCCGCTTATGGTGGGGCGGCGCCTCCGGCGCCGCCCCTGGCACGCTCCGCGGGCCAGGGAGGGGGGCCCAGCGCAGATCCAAGACATCCGCGTGGAGCACCGAAAGTTTGTGTCTATGCCGTGGTTTCTTCTTCGAGCATGGGCGTGAACGCCACTCTGCTGGTGCTCAAGTGGGCGATGCGCCGCATTGCGGGCCTTCGGCTGGTGGTGGACCCCTTCTGCGGGGCGGGGACCACGCTGGCGGTGGCGAACTTCCTGGGGCTCCGGGCCCTCGGCGTCGACCTGTCTCCCCGGCGAGTGAAGCAGGCAGCCGCGCTCGACGTGAGCGAGCTTCTGACGCGGGAGCGGCGTGCGACCGACGGCCCAGAGGATGGCGCCCAAACAAAGGGACGTTCGGACGGGGCCAGGACGAAGGCGAATCCGTCCCAGAGCGTGCCGGGACGCTCTCAGAGAGCGTCTCGGAGCGCTCCGAGAAGGCATCGGCGTCCGAGACATCCTCCAGGGCCGCCAGCTCTCAGAGGTATTCTCTATTCGTTCTCGCCCTGTGCTTTTCTCTTCGTCCTGGCCTCGTCTTGATCACCACCCACCAAACCACTCCAACCCAACCCGAAGGCCCCAATTCCCTCTCCCCTCGATTTACAATGGGGGGGGGGTCGGGGAACATAGAAGAAGCACATGTGGACCGCCCCCCCATTCCGAAACTTGGGCCGTCGGGTTAGGTTGGTGTGGGCTGGTAGGTATAGTCACTTGAGAAGGGCACGATGGAGGCATCGTGCCCTCGGCGCGGTGGCGGAGGCGGCGGTGGCGCGGGGGGCGTGTTCTGGGCCCCAGGGGCCCGGAAGAAGCTCTTGGGCCTGCCTCCCGGGGGGCCTCGTTGCGGGGGCATCCCCCAGAGAAGGCAGGCCCCCTCGTGGGCGCGCGCGACTGGCCCGTGCGAGCGGTGGGGTTCTGGCAGCCTCCCAGGGGGGGGGAGGGGTGGCGCCCGCCAGCGGAGGTCGTCGAGCCGAACGCCTTGGGTGGAAAACGGGTCCCCAGGGCAACGGGCCCTGAGGTTTGTCAGGTCTTGCGCCCACCAGGAAACAAAACCGAAGCTCCGACAACATATTTTTGCATTTGTTTGAAATTAGTTTTGGTGGCGCCGAAGGATGGCGCTATCGCCGAAGGATGGCGCAATCGAGCCCGAAAACGGCGACAAACCTGGTTTGTCGCCGTTTTCGGGCTCTCGGGGCCCTCCGCTGGGCGCGAGGCCCGCCGTGCGAGGGGTGGGGTCGGCAGCCTCCGCGGGGGGCGGCCCGCCAGCGGACATCGCCGAGCGGAACGGATCGCCCCGGGGGGAAATTCGTAGGCCTCCTAGATCCTAGGTGGGGTCGGAGTAGATGGGGTCGGAGGATCGCGCCGCATCGCCGATGCATCGGTGATGCGGCTCGATGTGGAGCCCGTGTTTCCTCCACGCCGACGTCGCCGATGCACTGTCGACGTCGCCGATGCGGCGCGATCTTCCGACCCCATCTGCTCGGACCCCCATCTTGGAGGCCTCTAGAACCCGGTCCTGCTGGGAACGGGCCCTTAAGAAAGGCTGCTCGCCGTGTTTTCGGGCTCTCGGGGCCCCCCCCATGCGCCCCGGGACTGTCAGAGCACGGCTCAGGTTGAAGATCTCGTCCCGCCCCAAGGTTCGGGCAAAGAGAACTATGCACATGCACCGATCCTGACGACGTCCATCCTTGACCCAGGATCGGTGCATATACCTTCCTGGCCAAGGTAAGAGGGCGTATGCACCGATCCTGGACTCAGGATGGGCCTGGCCAGAATCGGTGTATGTGCATAGTTCTCTTTCCTCTAAAGGTCCAGGATCAGGACCCGTCTCCCTCAGCACCCGCTTCCCCCATGCCGAACGGCTCGCGCGCCCCGTCAGAAGCCAGGGCCCGTACACGATACACGCGCCCTCCTGGCAGGAGCAGATGTCAGAAGCCCACAGCAGTGAACGTTTGCGCAGCCGCCCTTTCCCCCTCCTGGGCCCCGCGCACCGGCATCCACTGGGAGGGTCTTCTCACTGGGCGTGCAGGAGAATGTTTGTTGTGAGGGTTCAGGGATAAGCCGGGTTATCGGGCCCCCCCTCCCCGGACAACCCGACCTTGTCGCTTGCGCGGGTCCGACCTGGGTGCGCGGTGCTGGTGCGCGCAACCATACAAAGGGCTACCCGAAGCGAAAAGGCTAGGTTGTTTGCCGGCAGCTTCGCCCTAGAGAACCCGGGTTCTCGCTCTCAACAGCGACTTCGCACGCTCCTGCAGGAGCGTGCGAAGTCGCTGTTGAGAGCCCATCGCCGATCTATTAGTCGATGGTTCTCCCACCCTGAGCCAGTTCCTTTTACAGTCAAAACGCATAGTAACGATGAGCAACTTTCCAAGGTTACCCCTGCATCCTTCCCCTTCGGATGATCCTTGTCCACTCTCGCTGGCCGCGCCCCGCTCGACAAGTGTCAACATGGCTCATCAAGGCCCTTGCATCCTTACCGCGCATCCTTATTCTGCGTTTTGACTGTGCACGCCAGTCGTGTTTTTTGATATACTGGCGGGTAAGGTTCCCGTCATCTGTCCCCAAACGGTGTGGTGACTACACCGTGTGGTGAGTTTGCGGGGATTCGGGGTCACCGCACGGTTTTGGGACTCGAGTCCCTTTCCGAGGCTGTCTCGGGCGACAGGGGCCTCCGAGGTCCCAACACCGTGCGGTGACGGACCGTGCGGTGAGGTCTTGGGGGATTTCGACGTCACCGCACGGCCCGTCACCGCACCGTTTCGGGACTCCAGAATCTCTGAGGGCATCGGTGCGTGGCGCAGATCGTGCCTCGGAGATCCCCGAGCTGCTCGTGCCAGCGTGCTCCCACCCCGCCCCAGCGCCCCGAGAGGCCCAGCGGCCTCGGCCCGGCACCCGGGCAGCCTCGGCAGCTCCGCTGGGAGCACTGGCCTGTGCACGGCACGCGCCCCTAGCTGTAGGTCGGGCCTGTCCCTCTACAGGGGGAATGCTCAAGAATAGTCCAAACATAGTCAGGGGATGATGTTTTGACTATCTTTGACCCTTCTGGGGTATTGTTTGATTATTGTGAAGGCCTTACGGCCGGTGCCGCCGACCCTGAAGGCTCTGGCCGTCGATGGCGACGGGATGTGTGATCACAGGAAGGAGCTAAAGGACAACGTGACAGGGTAGGCGGAGGAAGTGTGAGGAGGAGGAGGAGGAGGAGGAGGAGGAGGAGGAGGAGGAGGAGGAGGAGGAGGAGGAGGAGGAGGAGGGGGGAGGAGAGGGGGGAGGAGGAGGAGGAGGAGGAGGAGGAGGTGTGAGGAGGCCCCGAGGGGGCCCCTCCCGTAGGGGAGGGGTCGGGACCCTAGGGTCCTCCTGGCGCAGGCGGGGAGCGCCGGGCCCGAGGGGCGAGAATCCCCCGCACCCCGGGGGACGCCGCCAAAGTGCGGTTTCCTTCCCCCGGGGGGGTCGCCAGGCCCCGTGTCCTCCCCCAGGGCGGTGCTGGGTCCCCCCCAGCGCTCGCCGCCCTGGGGCGGGGCCGGCGGCTCGTCTCTGTCGTGTCGCTCGTTCGTGTCGTTCGTTCGTGTCGCGTCGTTCGTTTCGTCCCCCCGTCGTGTCGCGTCGTGTCGTGGTCCCCCTTTTTCGTTTTTCTTTTTGGTTCGGTCCTGGGGGGTCCCTGGGTCCGAAACCGCGGCCACCTGTGGAGCAGGTGGTGGGTAGGATGGGCGTCGGAGCACGGGCTCCGGCGCCCCCTACCCCGATCAGGGTACGCGGAGCACGGGCTCCTTTTTTGCGTGCCCTGTTCGCGCTATGAGCGCGCCACGGGGGCACGGCCCCGACTGTGGCGCGGGCAGTGCGCCTCTGGCTGTGGTGCCAGCTGTCTGCTGTCACTTCAGGGGCATGAATGTTGCATCCAAAAAAAAAAGTGTGGAGGAGGAGGAGGAGGAGGAGGAGGAGGAGGAGGAGGAGGAGGAGGAGTCGGAGGAGGAGGAGGAGGAGGAGGAGAGGAGGAGGAAGGAGGAGGAGGAGAGGAGGAGGAGCAGGAGGAGGAGAGGAGGAGGAGAGGAGGAGGAGGAGGAGGAGGAGGAGGAGGAGGAGGAGGAGGAGGAGGAGGAGGAGGAGGAGGAGGGGGAGAAACGAAAAGGAGATGGAGAAGTTGGCAAAAGACGCTCAGGAGGAGGAGAAGGGAGGTGGTATTCTGACCCGGGACCCCCCCAGGACCCCCCCAGGACCCCCCCCCGGGACCCCCCACAGGACCCCCCCCGGGCTTCCCCTGGCCCCCCCCCCCGGGCAGGGGAAGGGAACAATGGGAAGGGGAAATTTTTCGAGTTTATTTACTTTACGCAGGAGTAAGAGATGAAGGAGGAGGAGGAGGAGGAGGCGGAGGAGGAGGAGAAGGAGGGGGGGAAGGCGGGAAAGGGAAGGAGGCACGGACAAGAAGAACAACCCATTCCACACGCCGACAGTGTCGGCGGATTTTTCATTTTTCGCCTAAAATCCCCCTGTAGGGGGACAAGCCCGACCTAAGCCTAGCTCGGAGGAGGACAGGGACCTACACCGTACCGCTACCTGTGCCTCGTTCTCGTCTTCTTGGGCCTCCTGGGAGGCCCTCGTCGCCGCTACTGGACTCGCCTCGAAAGTCTGGACAGAATGCACCCCTGGAGAGGTCCAGGGAGTATCGGTGTTGGTATTGGTACCTTCTGGCTTCCCTATCCATATCCTTTGCGTCCTGGATTTCCTGAGACTGGGCGCCTAAATTCCGAGGCGCACTGGGTATTGGTACAAGGTGCAGCCTCCATCTTGGCCTCTCAGATGGAGCCGCAGGAGATGGGGTCGGAGGATCGCGCCGCATCGCCGATGCATCGGCGATGCGGCTCGACGTGGAACCCGATTTCTTCCACGCCGACGGCGTCGATGCATCGGCGATGCGGCGTGATCCTCCGACCCCATCTGCTCTGCGACCCCATCTGGGAGGCCTCTACTCCAGGGGCCAGATTCTCATCCACGTCCACCGCACCTCTGGCTGCTCGGGCACCCGAAGCTCCAAGGCGCAGTGGGTACGGATGCGGGCCCTGCCCGCACCCAGCGTGCCCCTCGCGCCGCGGGCCGCGATCCTCTGGGCTTCCTAGATGGGGGCATCGCGCCGCATGGCCGATGCATTGCCGATGCGGCTCGATGTGGAGCCCGACTTTCTCCATGCCGTCGGCGCCGAGGCATCGCAAACTTCGCCGATGCATCGCCGATGCGTCGCCGATGCGGCATGATCCTCCGACCCCATCTACCCGGAACCCATGATGATCAGATGTTCCAGGATTTCCAAGATGTTTACAAGAGTTCCTAATTCTCGGCACGGGCTTCAGAAACAAGGGCCGCTAGATACTCTGGCGTTGCTGGAACGTGGCCTGCGCCAGTCGTATCATGACTCGGCGGCGAAATCCGAACCCTACCCTCGCTGATCAACGATTCGGGCAACGCGTTGAGCGGCGGGAGCAGGGTTCTGAATTTGTCGAACGCGCGGCGAACTCCGAACCCCTGATTGCCTCGCCCCCCATCGGCTCATGGAGAACTGATGGCTGGGTGGGGGCAGGGCTCGGATGCTGCCACCCAACGGACACCGCTTTTGCCCAGCTTACTCCCTCTCGCTCTTGCTGCCCCTCCTGCTCTTTTCCTCCTCCTCCTCCTCCTTTTCCTGCTGCCCCTACTTCTGCCTGCCCTGCTGCCACAGCAGCCTTCTTGCACAACCTTGTTCTCCCTTCTGGGCCCCGTCGGGGCCAGGAGAGTGGACCAGGGGGGTCGAGGAGGAGTAGGAGAAGGAGGAGGAGGAGGAAGAGGAGGAGGAGGAGGAGGAGGAGGAGGAGGAGGAGGAGGAGGAGGAGGAAGGCCCTGGGCAGGCTCGTGGTTCTATTGTCAGCGATTGGCTGACCCCTTCTGGCCCCTGGGGCTTCTTCCGCACTTCGGGCTCTCCTCCCGTTCCCCTGGGCCTGGTTTGGGTGAGCTGGGACTGGACACCCTCCCCCCGCACACGCCCGTCCCACGCCTCTGCTCCTGCTCGTCGCGCCCCCTCCCCCCCCGGCCTCTCCGCTCCTGCTCCCGCTCCTCCGCACGTCCGAGGCGCAGGAGGTCTCGAGCAGACGCGAGAGTGACCCCTCGCCGGAGTGGCCTTCTGGTGCGGGCCCTATGGGGCCCCCCAATAGCTGACCGCGAAGCGCTAGGCCTCCCGGATGGGTCGCAGCGCATGGGGCCGGAAGATGGCGCCGCATCGCCGATGCATCGGCGATGTGGCTCGATGTCGGGCCCGATTTTCTCCACGCCGACGTCGGCGACAAGACGCCGACGTCGCCGATGCATCGCTGATGCATCGCTGATGTATCGGCGATTCGGCGCTCCACCCCATCTACTCGGACCCCATCCAGGAGGCCTCTAGACCTTTCGCCTGAGTGACCTTCTGGTGCGGGCCCACTGGGGTCCCCCGATCGCTGACTGCGAAGCGGTGGTAGCGGCTTGCGCGCCTGGGTGTTGCCACCCCGCGACCCCGGTTAAGCCGCACACCAAAGGTCACTCTTGCCTAAGGTCTTTCTTGCGTGTAGCCGAACGTCATGATGATATGATGCGTTCCACGATCTCCAGGGCTTCCAGGACTTCCCATATTGTCTCCCAGCGTTCCACACGGGCTTCAGGAGCGAGGGCCGCTGGACAGATACTCGAACTCCTGGGGCGTATATCCGGAGCCGATTCTACCATTGACGTCCTTCTCGTCCTTCCCTTTTCCTCTCCTGCTGCTCCCTCTGCTCCTGCCGCTGCTCCTCCTCGTTCTCCTCCCTCTCCCTTTCGAGTCGGACGGAAAGGCGAGAGTAGCGAGAGGGTGCGTTACGGTATTTGTTGCATGTAGCTAGTTTCGGTCCCGTCGCCCAGCGCTTTCCTTGAGACGTATGCATATAGACATTTAGACATAAACGCACATATAATACAGTACACCCGAGGGAAGCCCAAGCAGAGGATGGTTTTCGCTGAGGAGATCGACCGGGAACCCGGGAGCCCGGGAACCGAGAACCCACCGAAATCGGCCCGGAACCAATGCCAATAACCGGGAACCTGGGAACCCGGGCCCGGGAACCCGGGAACCCAGCCTGCTACCAGAATCGGCGGGAATTTTTGCCAAATCTTCCCCTTTCCGCTAGGATCCCTTCAGTGCAAGCGCTGATTGGGGAATATCTATATGTATTATGTATGTACGCATGTATGTGTACATTGATATGTCAGCGCCCCCACCGCCAGGAGGCGACGGTAAATCAGGTATGTGAGCTGCTCCCCTTTCGTCCGTCCCGACCCTTTCCCCGAATACAGCGGGCGCGTGTCAAATTTTGAGCCGAGTCGGTATCGTCCCCGGCCAAATCGAGCTACAGTCGACCGCGTTGCATCTCCCATATCGGCTCGAGTTCTCCGTGTTGGCTCAGGATTCCACATGATGGATTCAATACCGTTCTAAGAAGGCCATTACTTTACCATCATCACCAGCGCCGATTCCAACTGTACGATATTTTCACGGCTGCACATGCTTGTGCGAGTGTTGCTGGTCACTTGTTGGCCCGCCGCGCTCTGCCTGCAGGTGCACGACGCCGACGCCGATGATAACCAACGGACGCAGTACCGATTTGTTCCAGATCCTGTTCCGGAAACGTTCCACGACGTCCAGCACACGGTGGATGGGCTGGCGCATGGCAGGCTTTCGCGCGACAGCAATGGGTCCAGGGACAGCCGTGGGTCCAAGATCGTGCCACTGACGGAGATCGGGCTGCGCGGTGGGAGGAACGTCACGATCATGGGATACGTGTCGAAGAGGGACCGAGGGATCTCGGGCGAGCTTGCGCGTGGTGGGGGCGACTGGGAGTCCCACATCCTGTCCAGCCTATGCGACCCCTGGCACGAGGAGGGCGCGAGGGGGGGGCATTTCCTCGACGTGGGTGCCAACATCGGCACCTACACGCTGCCCATGGCCGACTGCATCCGGGGCAGCGGCTCTGTGATCTCCGTCGAGGGCATGCCGAGCATAGCAGAGCACCTCAGAGCAGGCATCGTGGAGAACAAGGCTGAGAACGTCGTCCTCTACAACTACGCCATTGGCGGAGACACCCCAGAGAACTCGGTGGTCATGCAGCTCGACGGCAAGAACAAGGGCGGGTCGCACATTACCGGGAACAAACCTGGTGCGTCCGGCGTCTACACGGTCGAGGTGCCGCTGACGACCCTGGACTCCATGCTCCACCAGGATCCAAGGATGAGGGCCATTCTGAGCGCGAAGGTCGACATAGAGGGTAACGAGGGCCGCATGCTTCGTGGCGCGGAGGAGCTCTTCTCGAAGTACCCGCCCTGCTACCTGTGTATCGAGCTCGTGCCCGAGTGGCTCAACAGCACAGGCACTCCTGTAGAAGTCATCCTTCCGATGCTCAAGGACTACGGCTACAGGGGTGTGCCCGAGACGGAGTGGTTCTTGCACTCCAGTTGGCGCGCAAAGACGATCCGACTCCACCAGAAGGACCTGGAGGGGTGCAAGAAACGGGTTGCTGATGTGTACGCCGGTGGTGCCGCGCAGTGATTCCCGAGTACTTGGCCTCTCTTTCGGAGCTGATGGTTGGGCGGCCCCGCCCACGGCGGCCGTGAAGCGAGAGGCTGGAGGCTCGAGGGGGAGCTTGACATTTCTTTGTGCCAGTGTGCTTCGGATAGGCTGGGTCAACGTGTTGGACAGGTCCTCGAACCCCCCCCGTCGCGTCGCTTGGCCTGGTGTTGGGACTCAGCCCTCAGCGTGGACATGGCATCTCCTCAGCTGCGTGCGCTCTTGGAAAGCATAACAGACCTGGAGCCCCGAATCATCGGGGCTGGGGGCAGTCAGGGGATAGCTACAGAATCGCGCCTCGTGTGCCCAAACCTGAGTTACCCCAAACCGCAGTTATCCGGGATAATTCGGGCGTCCAACCCTCGCGAATCATCGTGGCTTGGGGCAGTCAGGGGTAGCTAAATATTCTCTCCTCGAGGGCCCAAAGCGGAATCACCCCAGACTAGAAGTATTCCAGATAAGTATTTACGCTTTGCGGATCCCCACCAGCCCATCCTAAAGCAGCCAGTCTAGGGAAGAGTAACGTCTATCCAGAGACGATGCCCAGAGGATTTGCCTCGATCAGGGAAGTGGGCAGCACACAGAGGCAGGGTCCTTCTTGGAGCGCTCTTGGGACACTCTTAGGCGCTCTTGGGGCCGTCTTGGGATATTCTTGGGCCTCTCTTGCGTCTTGGGGGCCTCTTGGCGGTCCCGGGGGTCTCTCGGAGCGTCTCAGGGAGCATCTTGGGGCCTTTTGGGGTCTCTTGGGAGCCTCTTGGAGGCCTCGTGTGCGCCTCTTGGGCCCTCTTGGGCGCCTCTTGGGGCCCTGTTGAGGCGCTCTTGGGAGCCTTGGGAGCGCTCTTGAGGCCATCCTGGAGGCCACGACTCAAAAAGGAGTGTGGCGTCAAATAGGGCCCCTCCCCAAAAGGGCAAAGGGGGCCAAAACCTTTTCGTACAACCAATGATTTTGGGTTCCTCGCCGAGGCCGTTTTCGACGCTTCAACGAACCGCGGCCCCCCCCCCTCCAGGCCCACGGGGAGGAGGTAGGGGGAGGGGTAAACCCCTCCCCGAAGGGGAAGGGGGCTCTCTAAACCACTCACACCCTAAAGGGCTGGTGGGATTCGGACGTCCAACCAATTTGAAAACGACCACGAGGCACTGCCCTTTACAATCTTACCTCAAACATGTGTCACGCAGTTTACGTGTCGTCGTGATGTCCTGGCCTTAGGTGGCATTGCGCGCAGGGTACTTGTTGGCGCCCCCTCGTCAATGTCGGTCAGCGCGGAACTTCGGAATCGCACCCGTCCAGACCGTGTTTCGTTTTGCTTTGACATTGAAGGGAGTCGCATCAGATTGGTGAAAAGGGGCGACATTGAAGTGGCGCGTCAACCCTTTTGAGGTGAATTCAGTCGAGGGTCTCGTAGGTTACTGTCATCCGCACACACGTTCTTCTTCCGAGGGCCAGGCGAGAGTCGCGTAGGAGCGCATCAGGGGAGTCCCTCTCCATACAGATGCCTCCCCCCCGAGCTGCAGGGTGTGTTTCTGGGGGGTATCCCAGAGTTTCGTCATATAATTAAATCAAGCGCACATTGAAAATGAATGCGATATGGTTTTTCTGATGACCACTGGGCATACACTACACAGCCTTCTGACATACAAGGAGTTTGGCGTGGGGCATATCCTCACCCGTGGTACATGCGGTTCACGTTGTTTTTAGCATATTGTCTTGCGCATTCGTTATCGCTACCGCGCTTGTATGAAGCCAGGGCAAGCTCCCGACACCATAGCGGGACACAGAGGGTGAGCTTGAACGTTTGTTTGAGGGTCGCCACAGCGGGAAGCCATCGTGCACTTCGATTCAAAACTGCTTGCCTGCATCCAGGTTTCCTTGTTCTTGTTGGAGGCAGTTATATAAGGTGTCCGATCGACGGGGTCTGGCCGTGGCTCACTTGGTCCAGTCCGTAGGCCTCAGCGAATCCTGTCCATAGGGTGGTCGCAGCCAGACGGGGCTAGGACGAGGATACATCCGTTCCAGAGCGTTGCGGAGCGCTCTCAGAGCGTTCCGGAACGCTCTGAGAAGGCCGCGTCGCCTCGGACATCCTCCAGAGCCGTGGGATTCCAGAGATTCTCGATTTATCTTCACCCGATTATATCCTCGTCCTGGCTTCGTCTTGAACGAGTTATAGGGTGTCCGATCGGCGGGGTCTGGCCGTGGTTGGCCACGTGGGTACGCTCACATGGTCCAGTCTGTGGGCCTAAGCGAATCGGACGGGGCTAGGACGAGAATCAATCCGTTCCAGAGCGTTCTGGAACGCTCTCAGAGTGTTCCGGGACGCTCTGAGAAGGCCGCGGCGCCCGAGATCCTCCAGAGCTGCGGGATCTCACATATTATATTCCTGATTTATAGTGAAAGCCCACGCCAAGAAACACCCTGGTTGCCTCCAGGGTGCCATGGGTTTCTTGGGCTTCGACGGATTTGTTATTGAAAGCGTGACGTTGCCACACCAAAAACCAATGGACGTCCTGGGGTCTCAGGTTTGGGTTTCTTGTGGAAGGTTTCTTGTGGTCGAGCTCCCTCTGTATCCTCATCCGATGTTGTCCTTGTCCTGGCTTCGTCTTACCACAGGGTGGTCGCGGGGGTCTGGCCGGTGGTGGCCACATCCCATCCCAGGCCGGTCAGAGGCCTGCGAGAAAATGACGGGCCTGTGGTCTCTCGTCGTGCTCGTTGTCTCTGGGGGCCAGTCCGAGGGGCCCTGGAGCAGTCAAGAGAAATGGCCTAGAGGGGACAACCAGCCGCAGGTGGTCGTTTTCTTATTCCTTGTGTTGCCGATCGGCGCGTGCCCTCGCCCTGGGCCCCCCCTGGAGCAGATCTTGGCTGTTTTTGGCGCCTGTTCCAGGCAGGTGGAGTCTCCCCCACAGGACGCACTGCCGCAAACAGTCGCATGATGCAGAGGTCCAGAGCCAGACGCCCCCGCTCTGCCCCCCCCTCCCTGCCGCCCGATGTCGGAGCGCCGAAGAACACGTTCACCAGCCAGTGGGTTGAGAGGTTCGGCGGCCAGAGCCCGAAGAGCAAAACACCGCATAAGCCCAAACTTTGTGTGAGGCCCACGGGGGCTTCTCGGATCTGCGCTGGCCCCCCTCCCCTGGCGGCGCCTCTGGTGCCGCCCCTATGGCGCTCTCTGCGCGCCAGGGAGCGCCAGGGAGGGGGGTCCAGCTCAGATCCAAGAAATCTGCGCGGACCTCCAAAAGGTAGCGTTGTATGTTATGTTTTTTTGTTGGGGTACTCTAGGAGTCTCGAACGAACGAATCCTGTCGCCAGATGGCTAGGCTGCTGGATCGGCCGCCTTCTAGTACCTCCCGCCGGCTCGTGCACCATTCGCCCAGCAGCGCCGCCCCCCCTCTAGGCTGCGGACGCGTTACGCGTCCTCCATCGCTGCGACTCAGAGTCGTTTGAGTTGTTGCCTACTTGTTTCCGCCCACTGTCGGCGGCGAGCGAGGGGGGAAGCGAGAAGGGGTGGGCATTCTCAGAAGGCTTTGAAGTCCCCCTGCCTTCCGAGAGGCTTGCTGAGCTTTCCCGGGAGACACAGACAGCTTCTCAGCAGGCAGGAGGTCTTCTGAGAAGCCACGCCGCCCCTTCTGAGAGGGCCTTCTCCTCCTCACGTCCCCCCACGCTCGCCGCCAGCACCAGGATGGGGTCTCGCCCTCAGTGAGGCCGCCAGGGTTTGCCCGTTGTGCGTCCTCAACACTCCGCCCCGAGAGATCCGCGCGGATCTCGGGGGAAACTTCCATGTCTGTCACGGTGTGCTTGCCCTCCTCCGCCTCCCTGCCCGCTCTCCCTCGTCTGCTCGCCTCCGCCCCTCTTCTTGCCGCCCCTCTCGGCAGGCGCGAGTCTGAGCGCAGGCACTCTGTGAACAGCATGGTTGCCTGGAAGGCGGAATGGCGATGGGGGGTTAAATAAGGGTTTTAACGACCCCAGGAAGAGTCAAATTATTTCTAGAGTGGACACCAGACGGCTTGAAGTCCTTGAGTGTTGCTGCTGCTGCTGCTCCTTGTTACCCATCCCAGGCCCACCGTGCTTGGGTCGCGTCTCTGCGCGAAGTGACCGCGCTGGACGTCTGCGACGCCTCTGAAGTTGGAAAGGCCGCTACAGAGAGGTGGTGCATAAGAGACGCGACGGGGGGGAGCGCGGCCTGGTCCCGATGCGGATCGAGATCCCGGTCACTCCGATATCATCCCCTCATCCGCCTTTTTTCGTCGTCGTCATCGTCGTCATCGTCGTCATCGTCGTCATCGTCTCTCTCCGCCTCCTCCTCCTCCTCCTCCTCCTCCTCCTCCTCCTCCGTAGCCATTTTGGCTCAAGACCCATGCTTTGGCGGGCTGAGCCCGCTCTGGCAAAAACGGATACCGCTAGTCCGCGGCAGCAACCAACCTGTACGGAGGTCCCTCGGTCGAGGGGTTCGCGAGCCTCCAACATCCCAATCCTTGCTCTCGCGCCATGGCTCCGGCTGGCCCTGGTGAGTGGGAGCGCCGCCCGTGGGTTCAGTCATCCCGGCCCCGTCGCTGGGGGGGCACCATACCTGAGGGCGGGGGTTCGGCAGCCAAGTGGGAAAAATGGGACAGCCAGCGAGCCAAGCACGAGGAGGAATGGAAGACGGTGGCAGGTCCCAAAGGTGAAATTCTATGCCACCACTGCGGATGCCGTAAGAACTCAAAAGGATCGATGTGCTGCAAGCATTGTGGCCAAAAGCTCGGTACTCGTCCCCAACCACTTGATGACTCTGGGGCCCCCATGGCGTCGGACGAGTCGGGGAAGGGAGCGAGCAAGGGAAAGAAAGGGTACAAAGGCGGCAAGGGAGATCTGTTCGGTGGCAAGGGCCCAGGCAACCTCTCCACGGCACTCCCTCCTGGACCTGTTCCCGAGATTCCCCAGGCCAAGGCCCTCGAATTACAGCGTCTGGCTCGTGAGGCTGGGGACGCTGTGGGGGCCGCGCGCTATGGAGCCCTGGCGCAGAGGGCGGCGCCGCCCCCGAAGCAGTCGGGGAGGCAGAGGCTCATTGCCGCAGAGCAGAAGCAGGAGAAGCTCGAGAAACGCCTCAACAGTGAGTTCGAGAAGCTGGAGCGCTGGCGTCGGGCGACAGATGAGCTGGCAGTCACGGTTGGGGCCCTGGCCGAGAGCTGCAGGCTGCCGACGACGAGGTGGCAGCCGCCCTGGTGGAGCTCCAGAGCCAGCACAGAGGGCCACCAGCGACGGAGTCCAGCGGCCTGCCGAGCATCAGCCTGCGCAAGCTCATCGACGGTGAGATGGAGCTGGCCAGCCTTATTTCTTGTGACGATTTCATTGATGTGGAGGCTGTCAAGGGCAGCTACGAGGTGTCGGAAGAGGACCTACGAGAGCTCGAGGATCGCAAGAACAACGTGGCGAAGCAGCTGCAAGAGGTGCTGGGATCGGTATTTCGCCAAGCTCTGGAGAAGGCCAATTCCGCCCAGGACCAGCACAAGGAGCACCTCAAACGACTCCAAGCGAAGCGACGACGCACTGCTGACGGTTGCCCTGGGGAACAAGCAGCCGCCACAGGTGGGATCGAGTCTGGACCAGGGGCCTCGCCAAGCCCAGAGACCGCGACAGCGAGCTCACCTGCCGAGGCGCCGGCTGATGCAGTTGGCAAGCCTGCCCCACAGTTGGACATTCGCTCTCGTGTCTCTGCTGACGTTGGTGTGCAGGCAGCAAAACGGTCGGGGCTTTAGCCACAGCGTGAGCTCGACACAAGTGGGGGCGACGTGGTCGAGTTCGGCTACTCCCTGTTCCTGGTCATCTCTCGGTGCCGTTCCTGAGAAGGCGGCCGTTAGCGTCCTCTCTCCTGAGAGGAGCAGCCTGAGTGAACCCGCCTGCCTCACGGCAGGTGCGAGTCCCAGGCGGGCAGCGGCGCTGGAGGAGCGTGCACTGACGGCGAAGTCGATTGCCACGAGCGCATCGTCAAGGCCGTCTTCTTCGGTTGAGCTGTCATCGTCGGTGTCGGGTACTCCCTGCGCTGCGGTGTCGCCGTCGGCTCCAGTGTCGGCGACTCCCTGGGCTGCGGTGTCGCCGTCGACTTCGTGGGTGGCGTCTTCCCGTTTTGTCGGATTGGAGACCAGGTGCGCCTCGAGCCTGGTCTCCTCAGAGTTAAATTGCGAGGAAGAGTGGCCACGGGCTTCGGCGACATGTCAGAGCGCCGAGAACGTGACAGCCAGTCAGAACGTAGCCGTCAAGCCCAACCAGAGCTTGGCGGCCCTCTCGTCCAAACCTTTTGTTGCACGCAGTGAGGAAATTTCAGTGTCAGAACGCGACAGCCAGGCGCTCCTCGAACCTGGCTGTCTCAGAGTAGATTGTGAGAGCCCGTCGTTGGAGTCTGGCGTTAGATCGCTAAATCCTGGGGGCAACCGATGCTCGGAGGAAGTGCCCAGCCAGGTTCAGTCGCCACTTGCTGAGTCTCGAGCCATGGGAGTCAGTGTTGAGCAACCTCAGGTGGAGTCTCAAGCAGCGCTGCAGCCGAAGCAGGTCATCTCATTGTTGGAAGGGCTCCCTCCTGAGGATCGCGGTGCCCTAGGTACGTTCAAAGTTGGCACTCTGAATGCGAATACGTGGCCAAGGGCTCGGAGCACCATTCCATGGATTGAGAAACAATGTCAGATGCCGCATGTGTTATGCATTCAGGAGACCGTGCTGGACCAGTCGGGGGGAGCAGGGGCTCATCAATGGACTCGCACTTGCTCTCGGAAGCTGGCGCTGGGAACTGCCAAACGCACAGGAGAATCGGCCAGGTCTCTTTCAGCAGGAGTGGGTTTGTCAGCGGCCATTGGCATTGGGGTGGCCAAGCTCCAGGTTCCTGAGAGGTGGCAGCACCGTGTTGTGATGAGGCTCATGACGGTTGGCGCTCACTCGTGGACCATCATCGGCTCAGTCTACGGCGTCGACTCGATCGGCCCCAAGGGCGAGAACCTGGAGCTGCTGGAGTTCCTCAGTGCCTTCCTGGGGGCGCAGCGTTTCCCTTTCCTGCTAGGAGGTGACTGGAACCTAGAACCTGAGGAGATCATGGAGCTAGGATGGCTGGACCTGGCAACCGCCGCCATCTTCGCACCTGGCCTCCCAACCTGCAATGGCAAGGAGTATGACTACTTCATTGGCTCCCAGGCTCTGGACGCCTTCCCCATGTCGGTGGAGGCCAGGGTGGACGCGCCGATCTCGCCACACTGCTACGTTGAGATCAAGCTGGAGGGCCTCAGGGACGAGCCCTTTGTCTGGGTCGAGGCGCCCCCACGAGCCTTTCCTCTGGCCGACCAGGAGGCCAAGAGGAAAGCCAGGGAGAAGGCAAAGAGTGCCAAGGTGACCGACCTCACCTCGACCACGGAACCGCCTATGGTACCTGTGCTTGACGAGTGGCAACTGGACGCCCCCGTGAACTCAGTCGAGGATGCGGCAGCGAAGTGGTTCAAGGCGGCTGAGAAGTACCTGGTGCAGTTGTTCGAGATTCCGTTCTCGGACAGGAGGCTCGACGTTGGCAGGGAGAAGGGCGTGGTACTCAAGAAGAAGAGGCTGGTGGACTGTGCGAAGGCTATCCTAGAGCGACACGACGAGTCGGACACCAGAGCTAGGCTGAGTGCTCTCAGGCTATGGGATGCCCTATGTGTGGCATCGTCAGCTCCGTCTGGTTCGAAAGCAGGCAGGCCAGAGCACTCCGCGAGGTGCGAGAGACAGCTGCTGGCCCTGAAGCTCCCTGAGGCCATCTCGGATTCCCCCTCCCTGCAGGCGAAGGATGTCCAGAAGTGGGTCGCCTTGGCCAAGAGAGGAGGTCAGTTGTCTGCCTGGTTTCGAACTGTTCTAGCGGAGGAGGTGGATGTGCGCAGACGCAAGGACTCACAGGCCAGGAGTAAGGCCTGGAGAGAGTTCGGCGACCTCGCAGCTGATGGCTCTGGCAGGCTAGCGCACGCGATTTCCAGGCCCAAGCTGTTGGAGGAGGCGCCCACGCTGGCCAAAGGCAAGCCCCATGGTCTGGTGGGAGCTGCTGCGATCACGGCGGTGCTGGAGGAATGGGAAGAGCTGTGGATCTCTGACGACAGGGCCCAGGAGGCAGCGCCGTCTGACTGGAGTTACCCGTGGAAGCTCGACCAGATCTCGGAGGACCAGATCGTCCAGGTCTGCCGCTCCTTTGGCTTTTCCACTGGTCTAGGCTGGGACAACTTTCACATGAGGTTGGTAAGCTTCCTGGATGGAGTGTTTGTTCGGAGGCTCCAAGAGATTATTTCAAGTTGGGAGCGCAATCCGCACTGTGAACGCATGTGGGTCACGATCAATGTATTTCTGCCTAAACCAGGAGGAGGTACACGCCCGATCGGGCTCCTTTGCTTCTGGGCGCGCATTTGGAGCAGATGCAGGAGGCAGTATGTCAAAGGTTGGGAGGCGTCGGTTGATGCGAAGTTTTTCTGGGGAAAGGATGCCACGACCAGTTGTGACAAAGCGGCGTACGTACACAATATGCTTGCCTGCTACGCCAGAAGGAAGAGGCTGTCGGCCATAACTGTGTTCTATGACATCCGCAAGTTCTACGAGAATGTCAGTCATCAGCAGCTAAGAGAAGCAGCAGAGCACTACAACTTCGACGGCGCCTTGCTGAAGGCGCTCTGCTGCCTGTATCGAGCGCCACGCCGTGCGCGCTGGACAGGAGGCACGAGCAGAGTCAGTCATCCGAATGGAACTATCGTGGCTGGCTGCAGTGCGGCAACGGGAGTGGCGAAACTGATGACCTTGTGCCTCCTCAAGCGCCTGGCTGAGGAGACGCCTCCGTGTCGTGCGTTGAATGTGGTGGACGATTTGACGACGCATACCATCGGAGGCCCAAGGACGGTTGTTGAGAACACGGTCAAGAGTTTCGAGATTGTCACCTCGGAGCTGGACTCGAGGAAGTTGCCAATTAATTGGGACAAGACTAGATTCATGATGTCCGATCACTCCCAGCTGCCTGCGTTGGTACAGGATCCCAGGTGGAGGCTATCGGACGACAAGCTGGTCATCGCCCACCGCGACCTCGGCGGCGACTCGCTGGACGGCAGGGCGAGGCGAGTCGGCGCGCAGGCGTCGAGAATTGAGGCCGCCCGCAGCACTGCAGTTGCCCTACGACAGCTGGGGCAGAGTGAAAAGCATAGTAGAGTTTATCGTGTGGGCGCGCTGGCTAAAGCTTCTTGGGGATCCCACATCTTGGGGATCCCGCCGACCACCCTCCATAAGCTTAGGGTCCAAGCTGCGAGATCCTGGGGCCCTCTTCTTCCTGGCACTTCCCTGGGCTTCAGGTTTCTTTCGGCCGCTCGCCTCTGGCTCAGGGACCCGCTTTTGGTGACGGTGACGTCGGCTGTAAAGGAATTCGTCAGCGTTTGGTGGGCCCGCTCGATTTCTAAACCAGTGTTGGAAGCTTGTGTCCAGGACGCCCTGGCGGTCCAGGGGAGTAGGGCCCCCTGGGGCCAAGTCCGCCAGCCTGTTGCTGCGCTTTTCCTGCAGCTTGCTCGGATCCGCTGGAGTTTCGATGTGTCTCGATTAGCCCTGGTTGACGACCTCAACCGTGTGTGGTCAATTGATCGGTTTTCGCCCAAGTTTTTCACCCTTCTCCTGCGAGGCTCGGTCGTTCGGGCCATTGAGCGGGAGGAGCAGTTGAAACAATTTGATTTCGGGATGTGGAGCGGCCCAGTGTTCTGGCAGCCCATTCATCAGCTTCTAGGGCGGACATGTTCGGAGTCGTGGACGAAGTCGCACAAGGCAGCTCTTTCAGCTCTGTGTGCGAATGTGTACTGGTGCCAGCACAGAGTGTGCGAGCATAGTCCAGAGGCCCCTGACCAATGCCAGCTGTGCAGAGATGGTAGAGGCACGTTGTACCATCGCAGGTTTCAGTGCGTTGCCTTCGCTCCCTGGCGGCGCGAGAACCTGGATCCCGTGGTTGCTAAGGCGGCTCGTGCGGTTGGCCATCTCCCCACTCCTGCTGGGGAACTTTTTAGCAGATGTCTTTTCCCCAACCCTGCGGCCTGGGTGGAGCGACCCCCCCGCGACCCGCAGGACCCGTGCACCAGGCACTTTCAGTGGCCTCAGGACGGCCCCTTGTTTATTCCTGAGGGGGCTCATGTGTTCACGGACGGGTCGGGCTTTGAAGGGAAGCTCACAGGACTCGGGACCGCGGGTTGGGCTGTTGTGGTGCTGGACAGGCAGGGTAGGACCCTCGCTGCCCTTTTTGGTGTCGTGCCGATCGGGGAAACGCCTGGGCAACAGGCACGCGACGGCGAGGATTTCGCTGTGCTGATGCTCTCCCGCCGTTCGGTCCTCTCCTCAGGTGTCTCGCTTCATGTGGACTGTGCGGCCACGGTCGGTTGCCTTCGAAACCTCGCGGGGGCAGCTGGTGCGTCGTCGGCCCGAGCCCACTGGTGGGCTGAGATTGGGGACCGTTTGGAGGGCTTGGCAGTGCATCAGATCCCGTCTCACTCGTCGATGGTTGATGTTAGGGAAGGCCGTATCACTGAAATGCAGCGTTTCGGGAACTCGGAGGCGGACAGACTCGCCAAGGAAGGAGCTGAGCCATTCCGAATTTCGATTGAGGACCGCCAATTTGTGTCTGGATATGCAGAGCTTGTCCGACGTGTCGGGCTGTACAGTGCCAGGCAGCAGGCTGAGTGTAGGGATTTGGCCCTGAACGATCATCAAGGGTTGGAATGGCTCGGCTACGTCCTCCTGGATGCGGTCCCTGGCTTCCCCCTTCCTGGTTCGGACCCTGGGGGTGGTGAGCCAAGTGCGCCTAGCGGTGTGCCTCAGGTTGCGCCTGGTGCGGGGGAAGCCCCTGGCGAGGCCCCTGGTGCTGTTTCTGGTGAGCCGCCTCCCGAGAACCCCCCGACCCCAGGAGCATGGCTCCAGCTGGGGCACTCCCTTGAGCAGGGGGTGGTATATGAGTCGGATGGCTGCACGTATCACGATACGATGCTGTGTTGCACGGCTTGTGGTGCAATGGCACATTCCAGCACGAAACGGGGGAATCTTCGGTTGAGGTGTCGTCCTGTGGCGTCTGGGGGACGGGGGTTTTACCTTGACCGATTTCGTGCTGGAAGATATCCTGCCCATAGGAATCCTAAAGGGCTCACTATGGCGTACACGGGTGCCCCCTCTCTTGAGGTTCGCTCGGAGTGGGGGCCCTTCTTTGAGGCCTGGTCCCAGGGCCGCGACCGCCCTCCGAGAATAGCTCGGGGTGCCCAGCCCTCGCGCCGCGAGGGTCCCGCTGCCGACCGTGCGCGAGGCCTCGCCTTGCTCGGCCTGACGCGGGCGGAGGTCGTGGAGCTGGGGGCCGAGGTCGAGGCCAGGCGCTGGAGAGGCGTTCTTCCCGAGGAGGAGGAGGATCTCTTCGGCTGCCTAGGCCCCTCCTAACTTGTTTGTTTTTGTTGCATGCGAATTGGGTCACTCCCTTCGTGGTCGTGGGCGTCCTCCTCCTCCTCCTCCTCCTCCTCCTCCTCCTCCTCCTCCTCCTCCTCCTCCTCCTCCTCCTCCTCCTCCTCCTCCTCCTCCTCCTCCTCCTCCTCCTCCTCTTCCTTTTCCTCCTCCTCCTCCTCCTCCTCCCTCCACAGGAGACTCCTCCTCCTCCTCCTCCTTCTCCTCCCTCCTCCTCCTCCTCCTCCTCCACGGGAGCCTCCTCCTCCTCCTCCTCCTCCTCCTCCGCAGGAGCCTCAGACGTTTTTGATCAGGCCGCAACCGCGCGCAACTCCCCACCTCGGTGCCCCGCGCGCGGTGGGAGGACGCCGGCTGACTACCTGTGCGCACCCGCGCCGGATCCTGGGCCTGGGCCAGTCCCGGGCCCCGGATCGGCCTGCGCAGTCCGAAGGCTTCCTGGGGGCAGGTCCACTCTGGCTTGAAGTCGGGCATGTCCCTCTACAGGAGGAGTATTGGGAAATAGTCACAAAATAGTCTAAGGACGATTTTCCTATTATTTTTTGACTCTGTTTGATGTTTTAGTTGAGTACGTTGTTTTTCATCAAAATCCGCCTGCAGGGGGACATGCCCGATCTAACTACGCTCCTCGTTTCCTTCCGCCGGTGCTCCGCTGGCGCTCTTCGTGCACCTGCGCAGGCGAAGCTGCTTCCCCGACGGAGCTACTGCGCCCCTCTTGCCATGGATCCCGTGTGGCAAGACTCTGACCACGTGCCCTCCTCGCCAGACGGCCCAAGAGATCCCCAAGATGCCCGAAGAGAGAGAGCTGCAAGAGCCCCCCCAAAAGGGCCCCGAGAGGCTAGACTCATAGATTCGCCATTCTGTTATTGAAGGAATGTAGCGGTCTCGCTTTCTCAAGCACCCGACGGTCCAGGACGGCCCGAGAGGTCTCCAAGATCGCCCCCAGGGGGTGGCCTGGCTAGGATCGCGCTGGCGAGCGAGAGCGCTCCTCACCAGACGGTGCGCGAGCAGGGAAAGGAAAACATGTGCCAGCGCGGGTTGCCTGAATAGCGGTACCGCTCCAGTCGCGCTCCGCCCCGCTCCGCGTTGCGAGCAAAATGCGACCACTGGAGCCCTACAGATGATGGGCCTGTTTTCCACCACCATCACCATAAGTTGGAGGGGGAGGGGGTCCTCCTCCTCCTCCTGCTCCTCCTCCTCCTCCTCCTGCTCCTCCTCCTCCTCCTGCTCCTGCTCCTCCTCCTGCTCCTGCTCCTCCTCCTCCTCCTCCTCCTCCTCCAACTCCTTCCCCCCTTCAGCTTATGGTGGTGGTGGTGGTGGAACACAGGCTCATGAACAGGCCCGGCTTCCCCGTGCAGTCCTTCCCCAGCTTTCTATCGACCTGTGAGGGCCCCGGGGCCCGAGACACCGCGCCACGGCGCCCAGTGGGAACGGAGCGCCACGCCTGGGTCTCGGGGCAACAGCCCTGCTGCCCCGCAGGGTGTCCCCCCCCCCTGGTGTTCAAAGTATCGTTTCACCGACCCCCGTTCCCATCCCCATCCCCTTCGAGACCCCCACCAAATGACCCCCCCCCCAGTTGGGGAGACACACCCCTCGAAGCCCGCAGGGAGCGGCCTGTATCCCCATTTAGGGGGGTAAATCAGCCAGCGGGGCCCAGGCCACGCCGCTGGGGATAGGGATCGGATGAACGATGTTAACTGGTGTGGCCGCCGACACTCCCGCCCCCGCCCCGGCAGTCTGGACCTGGCCGCGCGCCGCCATGGCCGAGCTCGCCAGCCTCGCCTCCGGCGCCTCCCCGGCCGCCACCTTCCCGAACAGCTGCTCACGGTCGTCCCGCCGCTCTCGGGGCCCCCCTCCCCAGACTTCAGCAGCAGATCATGGGAGCTTGGAAAAATACCCTCTCAAGTCCGTCTTCGGCGTCGGTTAGGGTCGATTCGCGTCTGGGAGTCGATGAGACAGCGCCGATTGAGCGTCGATTCGCGTCGATGTCGCGCCGACCTGGCGTCGATTTCGCGTCCATCGGCGGCGACTGGCGTCGATTGGCGTCGGCTCGCAAGAGCCGACAAGAGGGCATGGGAGGCTCCCGTGAGCTGCCACCGAGCCAGACCCCCGTCGTGGGCGGGCCGCGTGCCCGTGTCCACGGCCTCGCGGGCCGGGGCGCTGGGCCGAGACAGCCCGCGGACGTTTTTGTTCCGGTTGCTCGCGGGCGCCCCGTGCGCAGCGCCTCCGTGCAGCGGCGACCCACGCCAAGGCGCGCTCTGCGTGCCTCCCGGGGTGCCCCGGGCCTCCCGGGGCCTCGGCGGCTCTGCCGCGGAGGGCGCGGCGTCCCCACGCCAGAGGTCAGGGGACGTCCCGGGGTCTCGGGGTTGGGTTTCTTGCGGAAGGCTTCGTGTGCACTGGCCTCCGCTGGCCTCCGCTGTACGACCAGGGCGCAGATGCGGATCTGGGCTGCTCTCGTGGGCCCCCGCGCGCCGTGACGGAATATCTCTGCGGAGGGTCGTTTCTACTGCGAAGTCCTTACGGCCGGTGCCGCCGACCCTGAAGGGGGACGACGACGACGTCGACGACGACGCCGTCGACGGCGACGACGCCGACGCCGACGACGCAGACGCCGACGCCGACGCCGACGCCGACGACGACGACGACGCTGACGACGACGACGCTGACGACGACAACCCGACGACGCCGACGCCGGCGTTGACGACGGCGCCGACGTGGGTCGAGAGTCCTCAGGGAGGTGTTCGCCTCTCGTGAGCCCCCGCGCGTCGTGGAGGCATCTCACGACGGAGGGCTGTTTCTATGTACTTCGGGTTATATATGGGGGCCAGGGCTGGACGTAAACCAGGGGACCAGACAATGACATAAACTAAAAAACTCGGAGGTCCGCGCAGATTTCTCGGATCGGCGCTGGGGCCCCCTGGCGGCGCCTCCGGCGCCGCCCCAGGCGCGCTCCGCGCGCCAGTGAGGAGGGTCCAGCGCGGATCCAAGAAATCCGCGCGGACCTCCGAGTTGTTATGTTTATGCCACTTTTCGCTCCCCTGTAAACGCGGTTTTGCTGGACTTCGGCCGTGTTTTCTTTTTCGTTTCGGGAGGGAGGTACAGGAGAACAGGTACGGTAGGTTCGCGTCGTGTCGACCAGCGGCGACCCCAGCGCGGGCGTTCAACGTTGAACGCCGACGGCGGCCCAGAATCGGTCGATGTTGAACGATCGGACGTTGCGGAGACGGCCGATCGTTCAAGGTTGAACGATCCAGCGCGGTGTCAGGAACCAACGCCAGGGTCGACACGGCACGGACCTGCAGTAGAGCAACACGAAGACACAACGACAAGCAGTGTTTAGGCCCAGCCCTCATATGGTGGCCCTCGCGAGGCACCGTGGCCGTCGAGCAGCGACCCGGGAGGACACCACCCGATCCTCGGGGAAGGGGTCCTGCAGGCCTCTCTGGGAACCCCGTCGCGGCACGAGCAGTGCCCACGGGTCGTTGAAACTAGGTGTTTTTGGATCTCCCAGATTCCAATCTGCTTTAAGCGCATTCCTGCTGCAATGATCGAGTGGCTTCACCTTTCCGTCCTCTTTCGGGGGCGGGCGGACACCCAATCTGTTTTCGGTGCCTTCCTACCTCATGTTTCTACCTACTTCTTCCGACCGATGGGCACATCGGATCTTTGGGTCACGGGGCCCTCGTGGGGCTCTCCTGGGTCGAGTTCATGCAGGCCTGCTTTCGTCTCGCTACGACGGCTGGATTCGCCTCGGGGCGCTGGTGCAGACGCGCCCCCGGAGAGGTTCAGGGACCGAGTCTGAGCGGGCCCACATTTCTTGGTGGTCGAAAGCATGAGCGAGTCGGGTGCTCCATGCAATCTTCGGCATTCCGAGGAAGGGGCCTTCAGAAGACGAGCCTGGAAACAGAAGTGGCCCGAGGGGCAAGCGCCAACGGGGCCAGGGGGGGGGTCAAAGGCTCGGCTCCAGGTTGCATCGCCGGAGGCCTGGACCCACCCCGATTTGGAGGCGGCTCTGGTGCCCGTCTGCTGCCCCAAAAGCCCCAGGTTGGGCGCCCTGGGTGGCTCCAGGATGGCTCCCGGACGGCCCACGACGGCTGGCCGGGAACACGCTTTCGTACATGCCCTCGTTGCGCCACCGCAGCAGCCGGCAGACCCCGAGATCCTGGCGCCGCATTCTTTCACGTCGGGCGCGTTCGCCGGGTTTCGGGCCCTGGGGCCGTCACAGGTCGGTGTGGCTCGAGAACTGCTGCGAAACTTAGTGTGTCCAGCTGGTCTGGTTGTGATGTTCAACGATGCTGCAATTCGTGAAGCTACCAGTTCATCCAGAAACTATGGCCATGAGAATTGATTGGATGAGAAGGTTGAAGGACGAAAACAATTAGGGCGCAGAGGATCAGGAGGAGGAGGACCAGCCGGAGCACGCAAAATGCACCTTGTATGGCTTTCAGTCATGGACCGAGTGCCTTCGCAGAGCAGCCAACATGAGGGCGCCATGCCACCGCCCCCTTCTGCCAATCACCGATTCACAATTGCTCGCGGGGCGCCCGAGCACGAGTTGCCGCACAGTGTGCTTTGCACCGCGTGTCGACAGGGACGACGGACCTGCGCCGAGCGGACACCTTGAGGGCACCGCCGCCCCCCCTGCCAAGAACCAGTGCCGGGTGTCCACGGGGCTCGCGCGCATGGTCCGGGTTTTTTTGGGGCAAGGTTGAGGAAGGGAAAAAACACACAGACACAATTAATCGTCGATTCCCGAGAAAATATGGGAAACTATGGGAAGTGGGGGGGAAGACAGAAATCCAGAACATATGGGACAAGTATGGGGAATCTTGTTCTTTGTGTGTATTTGTTTGTGTGTCCCTGGGCCCCTTCAACGGTGTGCGCACCGTGCCTCACAGGGATGGTCGGCCTGCACCGCAAGCGTAAGCTGGGGGAACCTCCGCCGCCCCCTTCGAGAACCAGTCTGCGAAGGCGTCGCGGGCTGTCTCCCGCGCACGGGGTGCGTGCGGGGTGCACCTTGTACGGATTTTTTGCCGGGGATGGCGGAGGGGGCCTCGTCGGCCCGGGTGGACCGCCAGGTGGGTGGGTCGGGAGCCTTGAGACGGGGCTCAATGCAAACGGGGGTCAGCCAGAGCGCCAGATCTTGTAGCATCCTGCAGGGCCAGTGTCGCATTGACCCGGGTCTGGGTGCAGGATCCTGCAGGATCCTGCAGGATCATTCGCATTGACCCCGGTTTGTGTGCAGGATCCCGCAGGATCTTGCAGGATACTGCAGGACCTGACTGACCCGGGTCTGGATTGACCCGGGTCAGAAGATCCCCGAGTGGGGGAGGGGGTGTGTATTCGTAGGGAGCAGTGGTCGAGTTCCCACCGGGAGCAGCGCGAGCTGCGTGGTTTTCACTCCCACCCGCCCACTCCCACTATGTACGCACCACCCGAGTCTCAGCAGAGGCAGTGGCCGCCATCGACAACCATCGGGAACCACTGCAGACGCCAGCCAGGTCCGCGACGTCCGCGAGGTGCGCCGTGCGTACCCCGTGCGCCACGCGCGCCAGGTGTGTTAGGTGGCCACGCAATCATTTTGATTTTTTTTGTTGATAGGGATGGCGGGCCTGCGCGCAGCGGGCAGTGTGATGGCTCCCCGCCGTCGCTGTCAGATCACGGCGCAAGGTGATCCTGGGGCGCCCGAACATGATTCAGATTTGCCGCAACATGCAGTTCGTCTGTTTTTGGTTGCAGGGACTGTGTGTGCGTGTGTGTTGGTATTGCGCCTGGTCGGTCGCCTGTCGAGAGGTGGAGGGGGTGTTTCTTGATGGGGAGCAGTGAGAAGAAGGGTCTTGCAGCAAGGAAGAGCAGACTCGTCTTGCCACCTGCGCCCGGTGTGTCACCTTGATGTTTCACGGTCGTGCGCGTCTTTCTTTGTCCACATGCTCCTGGTCGTTCATTTCGGAGGTGGATAGACCTCCTACCCTGACACGTCGATTGAGAAATGGGCCGTTTTCGGTTCGCGAGGGGCCCAGGTCCGTCGGCTTCGGTCCCAGGCCGTTTTCACTTAGGGGAGGTTTACTAACTTAGGGGAGGTTTACTAAAGGGAGGTTTGTCCACCGCCGATGATTGAGCCCCCAAAGATCCGATAGACTGTCTCTGCAGCGCGGGTCTTCGGCAGTCCCGACGCCTTCCCCAGTGCTGGTTTTGAATGCCGAGCAGTGGCGTCATAGTCTCTCCACTGTCTGATCGGCGGGGCGAGGGCCCCTGGATCGGGGGCGGACAGAATCCCCAACATCAGGAGGGGAAAAAACACACAGACACAATTAATCGTCGATTCCACAGAAAATATGGGCAAATATGGGAAGTGGGGGGGAAGACAAAAACCCAGAAAATATAGGAAAATATGGTGAATCATTTTATTTGTGTGCATTTATTTGTGTGTTTGTGGGCCCCTTCACAACAGTGACACGTCGATTAGTTCATGGTCCGTTTTCGGGTCTCGAGAGGGCGCCGTGGCCGTTACTTTCCAGGCTTTCGCCCGCCAGGTTTGGGCCTCAGGTCGTTTTCACTGAACCACGTTTTACTAAAGGGGGGTCTGTCCCTCCCCGATGGAGGCCGAAGACGACGAACTATCGCCGCACGGACCTGTCAGTACGCTGGCTGTCCGGGCCTGTGAGCCTCGGGTTGCGTCAGGCCCGTCTCTCAAAACATAGTCAGGGGACTATTTTGTTGAGCATTTTTCGACCATTTGGGACTATTTTTTTATATTATGTTTGGTTTTTCGTTGAACATCCCCCTGCAGGGGGGGACACGCCCGACTTGAGCCCCGGGGTGGCCGTACGATCGTGGGAACGGCCACCTGCAGCACCAGACGAGCCAGGGCGGCGCCTGGGCTCCCCCGCAGCAGCAGAGCGCCCCCGACGAGCTCCGCAAGGCCGTGGCGGCGGAGGACTGGGCCAGGAACTACACCGAGTCCATCCGGGGGGTCGGGAGCCTGCCGTGCTGCGGTCCAGGCGCAGGAGCGGGGAGCAGTGCCAGATTGCCGACGATGTGTCTTGTTCCGCCGACGTGCTTTTGCTCCGACTGCCGACGATCGGGCCCCGGGACCATCGCAAACGGATCGGGGACGACCGGCTACAGCGGGGAATGGGTCGGGGCTTCGGGTGTTGCTAGAAGTACCCCTGGCCCAAGGTGCCCGCAGGATTCTTGGGGTGGCCCAGACGGCCTCTAGGGCGCCCCCAGGGGCTCCAAGGCGGAGCGAAAGGCTGGGGGGGTACCTTGGGCCCCCAGGGGCTCCAAGGCGGAGCGAAAGGCTGGGGGGGCACCTCGGGCCAGGGGCACTTCCAGCAGCACCCGAGGCGGGGAAGGGGCCGGGACCCTGCGAAGCCGCGGCTGGAGCAGCTCCTGTCGGAGGGATGTCGGGGTGTCGCGAGGAGGAGGAGGAGGAGGAGGAGGAGGAGGGGAGGGGGTGTCGCGAGGAGGAGGGGGGAGGGGAGGAGGAGGCGGAGGGGAGGGGAGGGGAGGAGGAGGAGGAGGAGGAGGAGGAGGAGGAGGAGGAGGAGGAGGGGAGGGGGTCCGCCGTGCGGCAGCCAACGACGCCGCACAGCGAGGCGCAGTTCGGGCCGGGAGCGGGCCCGCCCGTTCCTCGGGCCTTCTCTGCGCGCCTGCTCCTCGGGCGCTCTCTTCGCGCGCCGAGGGCGCTCGCTCGGGAAGGGGCACCGCTGTTCGTTTTTCGGCGGCCGAGGCGAGGGTTGGAATCAGGAGGGGAAAAAACACACAGACACAATTAATCGTCGACTCCCAGGAAAACATGGGAAAATATGGGAAGTGGGGGGGAAGACAAAAACCCAGAAAATATGGGAAAATATGGGGAATCTTTTTATTTGTGTGTATTTATTTGTGTGTCCCAGTTCCCCTTCATTTTCGGCGGCCGAGGCGAGGGTTGGAAGCGAGCAGGGGCGGGCCTTCTCAGAAGCCTCGGACGCCCCCGGGCCTTCCGAGAAGTTTTGTTGAGCCTTCCCCGAAGACGCAAGTTTTTTTTGCTTCGAGCGATCCTCACCGAAACCTTGGGCGCCTGTCCTCCTCCTCCTGCCCCATGCCTCCTTCCCCTCCTCCTTCTTCCCCCCTCCAATCCTGAGACTGAGGGACGCAGGCGAGGAGGCCGCCCGCAGCGGGGCGGCGGCAAGGACTCGGGGATTCTCGGGACAACTGGGGGTCTGGCTTGGTTTTATGTGATTATATATTGTGCTCTGGTTTGGTTTGTTCTCTGATGGTCTGTTTCTCTGTTATGAGACGTTATGCTCTGTTTTTATGTGACGTAATGTTGTGGTCTGTTCTTTCATGATGTACATCATGTTGTCATGATATGTCATATGATTTGTTATGTCGCATTATGTCTACTATGTTTAGCATGAGATGAGTTGGTATGTTATGTGATGTTATGTCATGCTCTTGTTTGTAATGATACCAGTCATGTTATGGCATGATCGCGATATGTTATGTTATAGTATATTGTGACGTGTTGTCTTCTGTCGTGTTCGTCGCTATGCTCTGTTGGCGTGTTATGACATGTTCTGAACGCTGTGTCGCGATATGATTTGTTCATCACGGTGTGCTATGTTATGTTCGGTCCTGTTATGATATGGCGTGTTGTGTCATGTTGTGTTCTGCAATGTTCTGCCATGGTATGGCTTGTGATGTTATATTATGTTGTAGTGTGTCATGATTTGCAATGGTGTGTTCTGTCATGTTTGTTATGTGATGGTATGGTGTTTTTTTCTCTACCGAGGCTCTGCCTAGAAGGGTTCTTACTCGGTATGCTTAAAGGGCCGGGCAGTGCAACTCGCCCCCGGCGGTTCCCCCAGTATCCGCCCCGCGGTTCCCCCAGTTACGTCCCCTTAGCTTAGCGTTGCTTATCTCATCTTAGCTTAGATGGTTGTATCTTAGCATAGCTTAGCTTCATCTTAGCTCAGGCTTATCTTTCTTTAGCTTTAGCTTAGCTTTAGCTTAGCTTGAGCTTAGCTTTAGCTTAGCTTTAGCTTAGCTTGAGCTTAGCTTTAGCTTAGCTTGAGCTTAGCTTGAGCTTAGCTTTAGCTTAGCTTTAGCTTAGCTTTAGCTTAGCTTTAGCTTTAGCTCTAGCTTAGCTTTAGCTTAGCTTTAGCTTAGCTTTAGCTTGGCTATAGCTTGGCTTTAGCTTAGCTTTAGCTTGGCTTTAGCTAAGCTTGCGCTTATCGCTTAGCTTTGGCTTAGCTTTAGCTTAACTTTAGCTTATCGTTAGCTTAGCTTTAGCTTAGCGTTAGCTTAGCTTTAGCTTTAAATTAGCTTCAGCTTAGCTTTAGCTTAGCTTTATCTTAGCTTTAATTTAGCTTATCTTTAGCTTAGCTTTAGCTTATCGTTAGCTTAGCTTTAGCTTAGCGTTAGCTTAGCTTTAGCTTTATCTTAGCTTAGCTTAGCTTTATCTTGGCTTTAGCTTAGCTTAGCGTAGCTTTACTGTTACTACTCATGCTGCTTTCCTAGGGGCTCCAACTCCTAGGTAGGGTCGCACTGGGATAATGTTGTCTCATGATATGCATTGTTCTGTCATGGTCTGCCATGATTTGTTATGCTATGTCGTGCTCTGTCCACTATGTGCTATTATGTCATGATATGATAGGGCATGACCTGTGATGTTATGTCATGGTCTGGGTTGTAATGATACTGCCATGTGAAGACCCGTCATGTTGGGTCATGATCGTGTTCTGTTATGGTATAGTAGATTGTGACATGCTGTATCATGTCGTGGTCGTCGCTCTGTTGGTGTGATATGGCATGTTCTGAACGTTGTGTCATGTTATGCTAGGTTCCGTCAATGAGTGTCATGGTATGTTCAGTTATGTTATGCTATTGTGTGTTATGTAGTGTTATGGTCTGCAATGCCCTGCCATGATGTGCTTCGTGATGATGTATTACGCTGTGCTTGTCATGGTATTGCCATTTTATGTTCTGTTATGTTATGGTGTGTATTGCTGTGCTTTTCGTGCTTGTCGAAGGCGCGAGGCCGGACTCCCATGGACTCGGGGACTCGGGACAACTTGGGGTCTGGCGGCCGCGGTATGCAGTCGTGTTTGTCGAGGGCGCGAGGCGGGAGTCCCAGGGACTATCGGGGTCTCTCGGGACAACTTAGGGTCTGGCGGCCGCGGTATGCAGTCGTGTTTGTCGAGGGCGCGAGGCGGAGTCCCAGGGATTCTCGGGGACTCTCGGGACAACTTGGGGTCTGGCGGCCGCGGTACGCGTGGGGTTTGCCGTGGGGGTTGTTCTTGAAATCTAACATCCCCACTTTGTCGGGTGGGGAACAACTTCTCAGGAGGGGCGAGGGCTTTTGAGAAGTCCCGCCGCCTTCTGATAAGGTCTTCTCCTTCTCATTTCCCCCCCTCGCTCTCCGCCAAATATTGCGTGCATGTGAGTACATTCGAGCTGGCGTGAAGTGTGGGCTCTTATTTCTGACCATCCTCAGCACTATTGCGCGAGCGCACCCTTGACAACTTCGCGCTGTGACAAGAGCCTTACAGTCATAAACCCCCTTCGACGCTAGTTTTCTTTGTAGTCGATGTCGGTCCTTCTCTGGTTGGTAGTCGGCTCCTGGGAAGGCCGATGTTCGGATGTGGGCAGAACTTCCCCAGAGTGCCTCGCACGCTTCAAGCAGTCGTTGTGATGTCTCGCAACAGCACTGGGCACTGGCAGTTGAGCGGTAAGGTTTCGAACTCATTGCTGTGGCCCCGGGCTGTGCGGTCTCTCTCTCTCTCTCTCTTTTTCTCTGCATCCCTGGGTTGCTGGCGCAGGGCCTCTCTTTCTTTCTTCCAGCTGTGAGCTTCCTCCCCCCTTGGCCCGACCTCTCCTCCCCGGACTGCTTCGGGCGCTGCGCACTGGGGGGCGATGAATTGGGGGGTGAGGTGCACCGTTCGTGCCTTGAAGGGCCCTAGAGGGGCACCCTCGGGGGCCCAAGAGGGGCACAGAAGGGTTTCTCCCTCCCAGCATTTGTCGCCTCGCCCCCCCCCCCCTGTACAGTCGAGTCGAATGAGTAGGTCGACCCTTCCACATGAAGGGTATCCTTGTGCTCTCTCGAGGGCGCCCTCTGTGCTCTCTCGAGGGCGCCCTCGAGGGCGCGAAGGTATTCGCGCTTCGCGCTTCGCGGTTCGGCTCCGATTCCTCCTCATCCTCCTCTTCTCCCCTGGGAGGCGGCGCGAGAGCGCGAAGTTCTTCGCACTTCGCGCTTCGCGCAGCGCGAAGCACGAAGTTGGGAGCTCTTGTCTCTGTTTCACGACCCATGCTTCTGACAACGTGGCCCTCGGAAGGGTCTCTGCTGCCCTCTCGCGCGTCCTCGCCAGCCAAGCTCGACCGTAGGCAGCGCCCGCCTCCTCCCCCCCGGGCCTCCGGGGGTCTCCCCCCGCGGACATCCCAGACCTGCGCCCGCGCGCAGCGAGGAGGCCCTGGGCCGATGTGCCATCCGGCCCCCGCCCCACCCCGCCCCGAGGGGCCCAGTGGAGCTCCCCACGGGGCCGCGATCCTCGTGAGGGGTGCGCCGAACTGGGGCGGGGCCGCCATGCGAACCCTGCCACTGGCGCCTTCGGTGGAGCTTCTATGGGGCCACGATCCTCGTGAGCGGTGCGCCGAAATGGGGCGGGGCCGCCATGCGAACCCTGCCACTGGGGCCTTCGGAGGAGCTCCCTATGGGGCCACGAAGCATGTGAGGGGTGTGTCGAAATGGGTGATGATGACGATGATGATGGTGGTGATGATGACGTCGATGATGTCGATGATGATAATGATGATGGTGATGATGATGATGATGATGATGATGATGCTGATGGTGATGGTGACGACGATGATGATGCTGATGCTGATGCTGATGATGATGATGATGCTGATGATGCTGATGCTGATGCTGATGCTGATGCTGATGATGCTGCTGCTGATACTGATGATGGTGACGACGACGATAATGGTGATGATGCTGATGACGATGCTGGTGGTGGTGGTGATGATGATGCTGATGATGATGACGCTGATGACGATGCTGATGATGCTGATGAAGACGACGCTGATGATGCTGCTGCTGATGATGATGATGATGCTGATGATGATGATGACGATGACGATGACGATGATGATGATGATGATGATGATGATGATGATGATGATGATGATGATGATGATGATGATGATGATGATGATGATGATGATGATGATGATGATGATGATGATGATGATGATGATGATGATGATGATGATGATGATGATGATGATGATGATGATGATGAGGATGATGATGATGATGATGATGATGATGATGCTGATGATGATGATGATGTTGGTGGTGATGAGAGGAGGGAGGAGGGGGAGGGGGAGGAGAGGAGGGGGAGGAGAACGCGGGGCACCGTCTCTTCAAGACGAGGACCCAATCCCACAGGATGGTTGGGGAACAAATCCCCACCAGCCCATTCAGGAGCCCCGCCCAGGAGAGCTGACGGGAAAAAAGGGACGAAGAGACACATATAGTGAAGCCGAGCGTGCCAGGCGAGTAGAGGAAGGAGGGTGTTGAGCCATCTTGGAGGCTCTCTTGGAGCATCGGAGGCCTTCTTGGAGCTACGGGGCTGCATTGTGGGGTATTGGGCTCCTCTTGGAGCTCTTTTGTGGCATCTTGGGGCCCTCTTGGGGCTCTTAGGAGGTCTTGGGGTCCTCTTCGGGTTCTTTTGGGGCGCCTTGGGGCCTTCATAGGGGCCCTCTTGGGGCTCCTGGAGCCATCTTGGAGACCATCAATCAAAGGAGGGGGGGTCCTAGATTTCCCTCCCCCCTCCGGGGCCATCGAAATCGCTTCTCGGGGACGATCTTGGGCGCTGTTGGGGCAGTCCTGGGGCCCTCTTGGGCCCTTCTTGGAGCTCTCTTGGGTCATTTTAGGGCCATCTTGAGGCCTCAAGCGTGCATTGGAAGCGAAAAGGCGAGAAGGCAGAACTCAGTACTATTCCTCATGTAATTGAAAGATTTTGGCTCCCCGGGCAGGTGTCGCCAAGCCATGTTGGGCTATCTTGAGCGATCTTGGAGGCTACCTTGGGCTCATGAGGCCCTTTGGAGCCATCCCAGGCTATCTTGGACGCCCTGACCGCTCGCGGAACCCCCCTTCCAGGTCCATGGGAGGGGGTAGGGGGAGGGGTGAAGCTACCCACCCGCCCGCAAGCCGTCTATCTTACTCCCACCCGCCTTCCCAACACATAAGTATCACCCGAGCCTGAGCGTGTTCAGCGGTCGTCTGTCGATGGGCAGCTACTGGGAACCAAAGCCGACCCCAGGTGCGAGACGCTTGGGCGAGGTGCGCCATTCGTGCCTCGGGCGCCACGCGCGCCAGGCACCCCTGGGGCCCGAGCGTGCCAGGCACGCCTGGTGCGCCAGATGCGCCACGTGCTCCGAGTGCACCAGGTGTGCCGCACAGTCCAGCCGCGCCAGGTGCGCCATGTTCGTGGCATGTGCAGAGTGCGTCAGATGCGTCTGCGCACGTGACACAACACATCGGGAAGCATGTCGTCCCCCCGCTTTTTTTTTCTCGAGGACCAATGCCGATCATTGTGTCTAGTGGGCCTGCGCACAGCAGGCCACGCGCCACCACCCCCGCCGTCCCTGTAAAACACCGTATGACAGTGATCGCGGGACTGCCGCGCATGATCCAGATTTTGCCGCGAGGTGCATTTTTTGTCAGGGGTGGTAGCCCTGCGCACAGCAGGGACTATGCTGGCACACCCGCCGTCCCTTCCAAGCACAATACAAAGTTTTCGCGGGTCTCACGAGCATGACCCGAGATTTTGCCCACAGTGTATTGTGCTTTGTTTTTTGACAGGGATGCTGGCGGGGGCGCATCGGGTTGGCCGCGCATGTTCCAAATGTGGAGGCAGCGTGCGTTTGGTACTGTTTTTTGACAGGGGATGGTGGGGGGGCGGGTCGTCATGGTGTCCTCATGGTTCCTGGTTGGACGCCAGTCGCGTGGGGAGGGGATGCATATGAATAAGGAGCAGTGATCAAGCTACCCACCCGCCCGCAAGCCGTCCAGATCACTCCCACCCGCCCTCCCAACACATGAGTAACACCCGAGCCTGAGCATGTTCAGCGGTCGTCTTTCGATGGGCAGCTACTGTGAACCAAAGCCGACCCCAGGTGCGCGACGCTTGGGCGAGGTGCGCCATTCGTGCCTCGGGCGCCACGCGCGCCAGGCACCCCTGGGGCCCGAGCGTGCTAGGCTGCGCACAGCAGGCCACGCGCCACCACCCCCGGCGTCCCTGTCAAAAACCACTTGACGGTGATCGCGGGACTGCCGCGCATAATCCAGATTTAGCCGCGAGGTGCATTTGTTTGGTCAGGGGTGGCAGCCCTGCGCACAGCAGGGAGTATGCTGGCACCCCCGCAGTCCCTGCCAAGCACAATACAACGTTTTCGCGGGCCTCACGGACAGGACTCAAGACTTTGCCCCAAAGTGTATTTTGCGTTGTTTTTTGACAGGGGTGGTGGGGGGGCCGCATCGGGTTGGCCGCGCATGCTCCAAATGTGGACGCAGAGTGCGTTATATATATATATATATATATATATATATTTATAAATATATACATATATATATATATATATATATATTTGACATGGATGGTGGGGGGGTGGCCCTCATGGGGTTGGCATGGTTCCCGGTTGGCCGCCAGCCGGGTCGGGGAGGGGGTGTATCTCAATAGGGCGCAGTGATAAAACCCTCCCCGAAAGGGATGAAGGATTTTCCGTAGAGGAAAGAACGACATCGGTATACCACCTGCGCCCAGAGGGCTGGTGGGACTGCCACGCCTTCTGAGGGCCTGGACCGCATCCGATGCGGGCTCTGGGCCCCCCCGCGTCACGAAGATCCGCATGCAGGCCGACTGGTCCGCGGGCCCCGAGCGGTGCGCCATGCTGCAGGCGATCGCGGCCACCTCGCGGGCGCGCCGCGTCCTGGAGGTCGGGAGCTTCTGCGGCGCCGCGGCGCTGGCGCTGGCCGAGGCGCTGCCCGAGGGCGGGGAGGTGCTATCGCTGGAGCTGGACGGCGGGGGGCAGCCTCGGCCGCGGCCACCCTGCGCGGGGCCTTCCCGCTGGGGCCCGAGCAGGCGGGGTCGGAGGACCGCGCCGCATCGCGGATGCGTCGGCGATGCGGCTCGACGTGGAGCGCGATGTTCTCTACCCGGACGTCGCCGACGCATCGGTGATGCATCGGGGATGCGGCGCAGTCCGCCGACCCCATCTGCTCGGTCCCCACCCGGGAGCCCTGTATGCCTGCAGTTTCCCAGACCTCCGGCGCATCGAAACATTCGACGCGGAGATCCTGCGTCGCGTTCGGCCTCAGGGGGGGCACCAGGGGCCTCGTCGAGCCCCAGGGCGGAGAAAGCACAACTCTGGATGCAACGCCAGCTCTGGGGGAAGGGTTTCAAGCAGTGGCGAAGTGCCCTGGCGTGCCTATAGGCCGACCCAAACAGTGTTCTAAGAACCTTTCGTGTGGTTTCTTCGAAGGGTTCTTAGGACATCTCTGACGGGGGTATCTGGTTCTAATACATCAGGTTTCTGTTCTACGAACCTCGTTAGTTGCTCTGAGAACATACTCGTGTTCGAATCACTATAGGAATGCCGGAACGGTCGGTCCTTGCTCAAGGGTTGAGATTTCACGGGACCCCGTGTTCCACAACCACAACACATCGGATCCCTTGCTGCCGCGCGCGCCGGCCTGGGCTCTCCAGGTTGAAGGCCACTGGCGGACGGAGCCAGGGCCCGTCTCTGGACGGTCGCCGCCGTGGGGCAGCGAAGACCTCGCCCAGGTCAGCGGAGCCAGCGGCCGCGTCGGTTCGGCGGGAGCCGGCCGTGGGTCACCACATGGGCGCGACGATGACATTTAGGCCTCTTTGTTGGGGTCGGAGCAGAGGGGGTCGGAGGATCGCGCCGCATCGCCGATGCATCGCCGATGCTGCTCGATGCGGAGCCCGATTTGCTTCACGTCGACGTCGCCGATGCACCGCCAACATCGACGATGCGGTGCCTGTGCATCGCCGATGCATCGGTGATGCATCGGCGATCTGGCGTGATCCTCCGACCTCATCTACTCGGACCCCATCTAGGAGGCCTCTACAATAGTCGAATCGTGCTCGCTTCCCAGTCTGGGCCATACAGGTGCCTCTGCCATGGGGCCGCGCGAGAGCGCGGGAGTGCCGCGCGATGCGCGAAGCCACGCGGCCTCGCTTCTGTTGATGATTGCTTACCCTGGGCTCGGGCAGCTCTCACGCCCACCACGCTGTCGGCAGCTCCCTGAGGACGAGTACGCGGTGGACTTCGCCAAGCGTTTCCAGACGCGCAGCCCCTTTGGCCACAAGATTAAGCACATGGTGGGGCCCGCGGAAACCTCCCTGAAGGAGCTCGCGGAGAAGGCCGTGGACGGCAAGCCTTTCGATCTCGTCGTACTGGATGCCGACAAGGAACGTATGGAGATGTATCTCGATCTGCTCAGGAACACCCCGGGGATGCTTAGCGAGGACTCCGTCGTCTGCATTGATCTCACCCCTTTCAAGGGACAGCCGCCGCTGCGCTACCAGAAATATGGCTTCCCTTACCTGGAAGAAGGGTCTGGTCAGAAGGCCATCGACGCCCTGCGAGCCAGGATGGCCGCCGAGCCGGATGTCGCCGCGTACGAGTTTGGGCAGATGATGGTAGTGCAGAGGAGGCGGAACTAGTAGGCCCCGCCGGCATAGGCGCCTCGACAGCTCTCAGCCAGGATGCAACTCTGGGCTAGTTACATTCAGCATCGACGCTGGTATCTCTCTGGACGAAAACTGGCCGAATCTGGCATGGTCATGCTTGATCCCGCTTAGGTCTCACCGAGGCCTCCCAGAAATTGTCTCCTGCCTGTGACCCTGAGATCCGACGTGGCGAACAAATTCACCGCCCACCAAACCACCTCAACCCAACCCGAATGCCCCAATCTGTTGCGCTCCATTCCCAGTGGGGGAGGTACCCTGGAAGATCTGGATGAACACAATGGAACCCGCACGCACCCCCAACCCGAACTTTGGGACCTCGGGTTTGCCTGGGGTTGTGTGGTAAGTAGTCACAAATGCTGGCTAGGGGATCGACTGCAGAACTGAATTACCCCCATCTTGGTTTTCCTTGTGAATCTACGACAAAACACGTAGAATGCTCTGCTGGTCTACGGAGCATTCCACGTATTTTGTTGCATTTTCAAAGAGCAAATCAAGTCTGGTGTGAATGAGTTCTGTAGTCGATCCCCCTACTCGCAAGTGGCAGCATCGCGGCAAAAACCACGACGCGGCCCCTCCGTAGATGCCGCCCATCCTCTGGCACTCGGCCTCCCGGGGCGGATCGAGATCCGTGAGGCCCAGGGGGAGCCCGCAGCGGGGCGAGACGCACGCCCAGTGCGTGGGCAGATTCGCGGCCCTCCGGATCTCAGGGGAGCTCTGCGTCGGGCGTTGCGCGGTTGTCGGAGAAGAGAACGGCTTGTGGAAGTTGATCAGCGGAGAGGAGGCATGCTGCCAAATAGTTTCCAGGTGTCCAACAACGTTTCAGACATGTCTTCAACATGTACAATAACATCTTCATACATAAGCACACCTTTAATTCCATGATAGGATTGTCGGAGTGTAACAAAGAACGGTATGACAAGAACTGACTGGATGGTTTAGTTGTAGTAATTATAGGTGTGCCAGTCCTTCAATTCAAAGGCTGATTGTCTGTCCAAATTGAATAACAGTCCTCCGTATTACGTATAACTACCGTGCAAATTAAAGGCGTGCCAGTCCTTTAATTCCATTATAGGATTGTCGGAGGCATGGCATCCACAGAGAACGGTATAACAAGAAGTGCTCGGCGGTCCGCGCGGATCTCTTGCGTCGGCGGTGGGCCCCCCCTGGCGGCGTCGCCGGCGCCGCCCCCCAGCGCGCTCCGCGCGCCAGGGAGGGGGGGGTCCAGCGCGGATCCAGGCACGCCGCGTGGGCCTTCGAAAGTTTATCCGTAAGGGCTCCTCCTCCTCCTCCTCCTCCTCCTCCTCCTCCTCCTCCTCCTCCTCTTCGCCCCCTGCCGCCAACCCCCTCTCTCGGAGAAGGGGCCATGGAGGAGCGAAGTCGTGAGGCTTTGGCTTCGCCGTGAGGCAGTGTCGGGACCCGTTTGTTTTTTTCGACCCTGACCCTACGGCCGAATTTGAGAAATGTAGCAAAACCATTGTTGTAAAGGACCCTGACCCTGCCGATCTGCATGAGGGGTGCCGCCGGATTTCAGAAATGTGGCACATCCCTTGTGTTAAAGGACCCTGACCTTGCCGATCTGCGTGAGGGGTGCCGCCGGATTTCAGACATGTGGCAAATCCCTTGTGTTTTTGGACCCTGACCCTGCCAATCTGCATGAGGGGTGCAACCGAATTTCAGAAATCTGGCAAATCCCTTGCGTTTTTTTGGATCCTGACCCCGCCGATCTGCGTAAGGTGTGCCACCGAATTTCAGAAAAGTGTCAAATCCCTTGTGTTTTTGGATCCTGACTCCGCCAATCTGCGTGAGGGGTGCCGCCGAATTTCAGAAATGTGGCAAATCCGTTGTGTTTTTGGACCCTGACCTTGCCGATCTGCATGAGGGGTGCCGCCGAATTTCAGAAATCTGGCAAATCCTTTATATTTTTGGATCCTGACCCCGCCGATCTGCGTAAGGTGTGCCACCGAATTTCAGAAAAGTGTCAAATCCCTTGTGTTTTCGGACCCTGACCCCGCCAATCTGCGTGAGCGGTGCCGCCGAATTTCAGAAATGTGGCAATTCCTTATGTTTTTGGACCCTGACCCTGCTGATCTGCACGAGGGGTGCCGCCGAAATTCAGAAATCTGGCAAATCCCTTATGTTTTTGGATCCTGACCCCGCCGATCTGCGTGAGGTGTGCCACCGAATTTCAGAAAAGTGTCAAATCCCTTGTGTTTTCGGACCCTGACCCCGCCAATCTGCGTGAGGGGTGCCGCCGAATTTCAGAAATGTGGCTTTTCCTTGTGTTTTTGGACCCTGACCCTGCCGATCTGCGTGAGGTGTGCCTCCGGATTTCAGAAATGTGGCAAATCCTATGTGTTTTTGGACGCTGACCCCGCCGATCTGCGTGAGGGGTATAAGTTTTTACCCTCTCCAGCAATTCAGACAATACGATTTGGGCGTGGTAGAAATGCTTGTTTTGGGCCTCCCCCCCTCGCGCGGTCCATCAACAAGGAACAATAAGCAGCAAGAAGTCATCAAGGAACAGCAAGCAGCAAGAAGCAGAACTGTCAGTGGAAACTGGAAGCTGCAACTGGTACAGGAAACTGCGAATCTCCGGCCTACAGCCTGGTGGCCCCACAAGGGGGCCGGCGGATTTTTGTTTCGTTGTTTCTCCTCCTCTGTGGGGGGACGACCAAATCGAGTAGGGGATCGATTGCAGACTTGATGTGCCCCAGACTGTTTTTCCCAACCATCCTATGGTTGGGTACTCGTTTTGAATAGAGCAGTGTGGTCGCCCCGTCCTTCTCCTCCTCCCCCCTCCCCTCCTCCTCTCCTGTTTCCTGTGTTCCCCTCTCCTTTTCTCTCGTGCCGTCGGGCTGTGATCTGCGCAATTGTCGCCACTTTCGTGGGCTCCTGGGAGGCTCAGCGGAGGTGGGTCCCACGCAGATCACCTCGAGACCTCGCAGTGCCCTGGGGGCTGCGATCTGCGCAATTGTCGCCACTTTCGTGGGCTCCTGGGAGGCCCAGCGGAGGTGGGTCCCACGCGGATCACCTCGAGACCTCGCGGTGCCCTGGGGGCTGCGTTCTGCGCAATGGTCGCCCGTTTCGTGGGCTCCTGGGAGGCCCAGCGGAGGTGGGTCCCACGCGGATCACCTCGAGACCGAGACTTCGCGGTGCCCTGGGGGCTGCGATCTGCGCAATTGTCGCCGTTTTTCGTGGGCTCCTGGGAGGCCCGGCGGATGTGGGTCCCACGCGGATCTTCTCGAGACCTCGCGGTGCCCTGGGGGCTGCGATCTGCGCAATTGTCGCCATTTTCGTGGGCTCCTGGGAGGCCCGGCGGAGGTGGGTCCCACGCGGATCACCTCGAGACCGAGACCTCGCGGTGCCCTGGGGGCTGCGATCTGCGCAATTGTCGCCACTTTCGTGGGCTCCTGGGAGGCCCGGCGGAGGTGGGTCCCACGCGGATCACCTCGAGACCTCGCGGTGCCCTGGGGGCTGCGATCTGCGCAATTGTCGCCCGTTTCGTGGGCTCCTGGGAGGCCCAGCGGAGGTGTGTCCCACGCGGATCACCTCGAGACTTCGCGGTGCCCGAGGGCTGCGATCTGTGCAATTGCCGCCACTTTCGCGGGCTCCTGGGAGGCCCAGCGGAGGTGGGTCCCACGCGGATCACCTCGAAACCGAGACCTCGCGGTGCCCTGGGGGCTGCGATCTGCGCAATTGTCTTCACTTTCGTGGGCTCCTGGGAGGCCCAGCGGAGGTGGGTCCCACGCGGATAACCTCGAGACCTCGCGGTGCCCTGGGGGCTGCGATCTGCGCAATTGTCGCGCGTTTCGTGGGCTCCTGGGAGGCCCAGCGGAG
>CAUYUJ010005719.1:20000-59119 GCA_963575745.1 Prorocentrum cordatum | reverse complement strand
GGTTGACGGTTTACCGCCGGAGCCCAGTAATTCCGGCGCGCCCCCAGAGCTAGTTGGCAAGAAAAATCTCGACGGACCTTTTGGTGACTTTTGGTCGGTTGAAAATTTTGTTCTCGAAATTTGACAATTCGTTAGAGCTCTAGTATTTTTTCCCATGATATTCGATCTTATTCCCGCTCGCCATCTTGATCTCAGCTCGATCGGGTAACTTTGAAGGCAAAAAAGCACACGGGCGGGAACGGCCGTTTCGAGTCATCTTGATACGCGCTGTCGGTTTTCTCAAGATAACTCGAGCTTCAGGACAACTACAGAGCTGGTCAGCACAGCTAATGCGGTCAGAATGATCAGGCGCGTTCGCCTGTTGAATCCTGAGGTCTGAACTCGGTCTGCTAGCCGAGCTAGGGTCGCAAACCTATTCGTATTATTCGAGTCATTGTAGCAGACGCTCTCGGTTTTTCGTACTTAACTCGATCTGTAGGGCAGCCACAGAGCTGATAATCACAGAAATCGATTGGGAATTATCAGGCGCGTTCGTCTGTTGAATCAAGAGCTCTGAACTCGGCCTGCTCCCCGAGCTAGGTTCGCGAACCTATTGGTATTGTTCGAGTCATCTTGAGAAGTGCTCTCGGTTTTCTGTACTTAAATCGTGCTGGGGGAGGGCTACTGTGCTGCTGGTCACAGGAATCGATTTCGAGACATCAGGCGCGTCCGTTCGTCGAACCGAGAGCTCGGAACTCGGTCTGCTGCTCGAACGAGATCCGCGAAACTGTTGTATTATTCGAGTCATCCTGAGAGGTACTCTCGGTTTTCTGCATTTAACTCAGGCTGTATGGGGGGCTGCAGAGCTGGTAATCACAGGAATCGATCCGCAGACATCAGACGCGTCCGCCTGTCGCATTCAGAGGTCTGAACTCGGTTTCATACTCGAGCTCGATTGGAAAACTGTTCGTTTGTTTTGTTAGAGTCATCTTGAGAGGTCTATAATCGATTGGGCTGAAAAACTAGTCGTTCTCTGAAATTCTTTTCCACATTATATATTGTCAGGAAGCTCTACGAGTCCCCCGGCGGTTACAAAAGGGTTGTCGGTTTACCGCGGCGCCGTTGGATAATGAAAAATCTCGACGGAACTTTTGAATGTCCTTTTGCTCGGTTTGAAATTTCGGTTCTCGAAATTTGACAATTCGTTAGTGCTTCAGTTTTTTCCCGTGATGATATTACGATATCTTATTCCCGCTCGCCATCTTGATCTCAGCTCGATCGGGTAACTTTGAAGGCCAAAAAGCACTGTGGCGGGAACGCCCGTTTCGAGTCATCTTGATACGCGCTGTCGGTATTTTCTACTTAACTCGAGCTGTAGGGCAGCTACATAGCTGGTAAGCACAGCTATCGCACTCAGAATTATCACGCGCGTTCGCCTGTTGAATCCAGAGGTCTGAACTCGGTCTGCCAGCCGAGCTAGGTCCGCAAACCTATTCCTATTATTCGAGTAATCTTGATAGACACTCTCGGTTTTCTGGACATAACTCGAGCTTGAGAACAGCTACAGTGCTGGTAAGCACAGCTATCGCACTCAGAATCATCGCGCACGCTCGCCTGTTGCATCCAGAGGTCTGAACTCGGTCTGCTAGCCGAGCTAGGTCCGTAAACCTATTCGTATTATTCGAGTCACCTTGATGGACGCTCTCGGTTTTCTGTACTTAACTCGAGCTGTAGGGCAGCTGCAGGGCTCATTGTGACAGCGTTCGTCTATCGAACCGAGAGCTCTGAACTCGGCCTGCTGCCCGAGCTAGGTTCGCGAAACTGTTCGTATTGTCCGAATGATCTTGAGACGTATTCTCAATTTTCTGCACTCAACTCGTGCTGGGGAAGGGCTAGAGTGCTGCAGGTCACATATATCGATTTGTACACATCAGGCGCGCCTTTCGGTCGATTCCAGAGCTCGGAACTCGGTCTGCTGCTCGAACTAGGTTCGCAAAACTATTATATTTTTCGAGTCGATACTGTCGGTTTTCTACTTAACTCGGGCTGTAGGGGGGCTTCAGGGCTGGGAATCACATGAGTGGATTCGCAGACATCAGACGCGCCCGCCTGTCGCATTCAGAGGTCTGAACTCGGTTTGATACTCGAACTGGGTTGCGAAACTGTTTGTTTTTTGTTAGCGTTATCTTGAGAGGTCTGAAATCGCTTGGGCTTAAAAAATAGTCGTTCTTTGGAGTTGTTTCCCACAGTATATATTGTCAGGAAGCTCTACGAGTCCCCCGGCGGTAAGAAAGGTTGACGGTTTACCGCCGGCGCCCAGTTCGACGACAGGGTGGAGCTAGTTCGCGAAATTTCGACAAGAGACACAATCATACCATCCGCGGCCTGGCTCAGCCGATTTTCAAGCTCTAACTATTCGTTTGGGCTGATAATTGCGCAGAACGAAGCTTTGTACCACAGAAGTTGCCTCTCAAATTCTCAGCTCATTCCGTCGACAAATTCTTCTTAGCGAAGCCAGAAACCAGTTGCGAGAAAAAAACATGAAAAATTGAAGATTCAAGCAATCTACTGCGAAGTTCTCTGCTTCGATTATGCGCGCTCTTAAGGGAAAGGAGCTCTACGAGGTTCCCGGCGGTGACCAGGTTGACGGTTCACCGCCGGCGCCAGTCTGAAACCCTCAGCTCTCCAAGCAGCTATCCGGGAAGAATTCTGGCGCGGGCTGGAGCTAGTTGGCCCACCCGGCCGAGGCGGACAATGTGGCAACTTTTGGGTGGTTTTGCGATTTTTTGAAAGGGGTGGATCTAGTTGGCCGACCCGGCCAGAACGCACAAAGTGGTATCTTTTGGATGGTTTGAATATTTGAAAGATATTTGGCTATTTATTTTTAGAACGCAGATTTTTCGCAATGGCGCGCCTGCTAGTAAAATTTTGAGGTGGATAGATGCAGTATTACTATCCCAGCACTTGCAGGAACCGAGGTTGTATAAACACAGAAAAAAACACGATTTTTCGAGTTTTCCGTGTCTCGCCTCAGAAGCTTTCTCTATGTGTTTCGACGATCGCTGTGCAAGAAACGAGCACTACGAGGTTCCCGGCGGTAATTAGGTTGACGGTTTACCACCGGTTCCATATGAGCTCTCTACATGCACTCTTACTTTAAAAACACTTGGAGGAAGCAACTTCATGTCGACATGAAAAAAAAACATGTTTTCTCTTTTCTGAGAAATGCTTCCTGAAGCCCTCTCGTTTGTCCCGGAGAGCTTCCGGCGAGCTTCCACGCTGGCCTGCACGCGCGCAGGCACGCATGGGAGCGTTTCTGGCAGCGCTTCGGCAACGTCACAGAGGAGCTTTCCAGAGCTTTCCAGGAAAGACTTCCTGTCCCCGAGAGGGTCTCTTCACTAGGAACGTTCGCCTGTTGAGTCTAGACGTCTGAACTCGTTCTGCTAGCCGAAGGTCCGCAAACACATTCGTATCATTTTGGTCATCTTCATAGACACCCTCGGTTTTCTATACTTAACTCGAGCTAGGCCAGCTACAGAGCTCAGTCGATTGGGAATCATCAGGCGCGTTCGTGCGTCGAATCGAGAGCTCCGGACTCGGCCTGCTGCCCGAGTCAGGTTCGCAAAACTATTCGTTTTGTTCGAGTTATTCTGAAGTGCTCTCGGTATTCCGCACTTAAGTCGAAATCGATTTTGAGACATCAGACGCGTCTGTCTGTCGAACCCAGAGCTCGGAACTCGGTCTACTGCTCGAACTAGGTCCGCAAAACTATTGTATTATTGGAGGTGTTTGTTTTATGTTAGAGTCATCTTGAGAGGTCTGAAATCGCTTCGGCTGGAAAAAGTGTCGTTCTTTGGATTTTTTCACATTCCTACGAGTCAGGAAGCTCTACGAGTCCCCCGGCGGTAACAAAGGTTGACGGTTTACCGCCGGCGCCCAGTAATTTCGGCGCGCTGGAGAGCTAGTTGGCTCGAAAAAAAAAACTGAACTTTTTCACAACTTTTGTTCGGTTGAAAAATTTGTTCTCGAAATTTGACTATTCGTTATAGCTCTAGTATTTGTGATATTGGATCTTATTTCCGCTCGCCATCTTGATCTCAGCTCGATCGGGTACCTTTTACTGCCAAAAAGCACACTGGCGGGATCGATTGTTTCGAGTGATCTTGATACGCGTCGTCGGTATTTTGTACTCAACTCGAGCTGTAGGGCAGCTACAGAGCTGGCCAGCACGCCTATTGCGTTCAGAATCATCAGGCGCATTCTCCTGTTGAATCCAGAGGTCTGAACTCGGTCTGCTAGCCGAGCTAGGTCTGCAAACCTAGTCGTATTATTCGAGTTATCTTGACGACGCTCTCGGTTTTCAGTACTTACGAGCTCTAGGGCAGCTAGAGAGCTGGCCAGCACATCTATCGCGTTCAGAATGATCAGGCACATTCGCCTGTTGAATCCAGAGGTCTGAAATCGGTCTGTTAGCCGAGCTAGGTCCGCAAACCTATTTGTATTATTGCAGTCATCTTGACAGACGCTCTCGGTTTTCGGTTCTCAACTCGAGCTGTAGAGCAGCTACAGAGCTGATAGTCACATGAATCGATTGACAGTGATCAGGCGCGTTCATCTGTCAATTCGAGAGATCTGAACTAGGTCTTCTGCCCGAGCTAGGTTTGCGAAACTATTCGTATTCTTAATAATCTTGAGAATTGCTTTAATTTTCTGCACTCAACTCGTGCTGGGAGAATGCTACAGTGCTGCTGATTACAGAAATCGATTCAGACACATCAGGCGCGTTCGTTCGTCGAACCCAAACCTCGGAACTCGGCCTGCTGCTCGAACTAGGTCCGCGAAAGTATTGTATTATTGAAGTCACAGAGATAACTCGTAGAGCTTCCCTTAGCAAGTTATCGCTGGAAGCTTAAGAGTAATTCCGGGGAGCTGGCGAGCTAGTTGGCAAGAAAAATCTCGACGGACCTTTTGGTGACTGCTCGGTTGAAAATTTTGTTCTCAAAATTTGACCATTCGTTAGAGCTCTAGTATTTTTTCCCATGATATTCGATCTTATTCCCGCTCGTCATCTTGATCTCAGCTCGATCGGGTAACTTTGAAGAAAGCAGGCAGGCGGGAACGGCCGTTTCGAGTCATCTTGATACGCGCTGTTGGTTTTCTCAAGATTACTCGAGCTTCAGGACGAGTACAGAGCTAATGCATTCAGAATGATCAGGCACGTTCGCCTGTTGCGTCCAGAGGTCTGAACTCGGTCTGCTAGCCGAGCTAGAGTCGCAAACCTATTCGTATTATTCGAGTCATTGTAGCAGACGCTCTCTTTCGTACTTAACTCGCTCTGTAGGGCAGCCATAGAGCTGATAATCACAGAAATCGATTGAGAATTATCAGGCGCGTTCGTCTGTTGAACCAAGAGCTCTGAACTCGGCCTGCTCCATATTGTTATCTTGAGAAGTTCGAGTTATTTGAACGCGAACATATTGGTATTCTTCGAGTTATCTTGAGAAGTGCTGGCTTTTCTGCACTTGAATAGTGCTGGGGGGGGGGCTACAGTGCTGCTGGTCAGATGAATCGATTTCGAGACATCAGGCGCGTCCGTTCGTCGAACCGAGAGCTCGGAACTCGGTCTGCTGCTCGAACGAGATCCGCGAAACTGTTGTATTATTCGAGTCATCCTGAGAGGTACTCTCGGTTTTCTGCACTCAACTCAGGCTGTATGGGGGGTTGCAGAGCTGGTAATCACAGGAATCGATCCGCAGACACCAGACGCGTCCGCCTGTCGCATTCAGAGGTCTGAACTCGGTTTCATACTCGAGCTCGATGGAAAACTGTTCGTTTGTTTTGTTAGAGTCATCTTGAGAGGTCTATAATCGCTTGGGCTGAAACACTAGTCGTTCTCTGAAATTCTTTTCCACATTATATATTGTCAGGAAGCTCTACGAGTCCCCCGGCGGTAAGAAAGGTTGACGGTGTACCGCCGGCGCCCAGTTTGAACATTCGTTTTGAGAACTGGTATTTTTCGCACCTTTAGTGGGTTATTTCGCGTTCGCCAGTAAATTATGAGGTCTGTAGGTGCAGTATTACTATTAAAACACTTGGCGAAACCGTCTTTGAATGAGAACATAGAATCGTGATTTTTCGAGTTTTTCGGATCTTCATTCCCACTCTTCCTGCATGTGTACCGATAAGCGCCGTGCGAGAAAAGGGCTCTACGAGGGTTCCGGCGGCAACCTGGTTGACGGTTTAGCGCCGGTTCCCAGTTGGACGATTTTCCAATGTTTTGAAAGATAGTTGAGAATTGAGATGTTTTACGCCGAGCGAATGGTTATGAGGGCCCCTGCGTCTTAATATAAGTATACGAGGCCCCGGCAGTGACCAGATTGACGCGAGTCACCGTAGCAGACGCTCTCTGTTTTCTGTATTAACTCGAGCTGTAGAGCAGTTACAAAGCTCATAGTCACAGAAATCGATCGGAATGATCAGACGCGTGTCTCTGTAAAGAACTATGAACTTGGTCTGCTGCCCGAGTTAGCTCCGCGAAACTATTATTGCTCGATTGATCTTGAGAAGCATTCTCGGTTTTCTGCCTCTAACTCGTGCTGAGAGGGCTACAGTGCTGCTGGTCATAGAAATCGATTTCGAAACATCAAGCGCGACCGTTTTTCGAACGGAGAGCTCGGAACTCGATCTGCTGCTGAACTAGCTTGGCGAACTATTGTATTATTCACGTCAGCGGGGTTGCAGGGCTGGTAGTAACAGGAGTTGATTCATAGAGATTAGACGCGTCCATCTGTCGCATTCAGAGGTCTGAACTCGGTTGGACACTCGAGCTGGGTTCGAAACTGTTTTTTTTTTGGCCAGAGTCATCTTGAGAGGTCTGGCTTAGGCTGAAATTCAAAATTTTTCGACTTTATATACTGTCAGGAAGCTCTACGAGTCCCCCGGCGGTAAGAAAGGTTGACAGTTCACCGCCGGCGTCCAGTTGGCCGACTCGGCCCCCAATGTGCGATTTTTGGGTCGGTTAGAGAAACTTTTTCAGAGATTTAAACATTGATTTTGAGAACCGGTAGTTTTCGCACCTGCAGTGGGTTTTTTTCGCGTTCGCCAATCAAATTGTCATTCCCGTAGAGACAATATTGCTATCAAATCACTTGGCGGAACTGTCTTTCGTTAAAAAAATAAAGGTGTTTCTTCGTATTTCTTGGGATCTTGCTCCAGACTTTTCCTGCCTATGTACCGAGAAGCGCCGTGCGAGAAAAGAGCTCTTCGAGAACCCCGGCAGTAGTATTTTTTCCCGTGATATTCGATCTTATTCCCGCTCGTCATCTTGATCTCAGCTCGATCGGGTGAATGTTACTATCGAAAAGCACTGTGGCGGGATCGGCCGTTTCGAGTCATCTTGATACGCACTGACGGTTTTCTGAACATAACTCAAGCTTTAGCACAGCTACAGAGCTGTAAGGACAGCTAATCGATGTGGAGCGTTCGCCTGTTGAATCGAGAGGTCTGAACTCGGTCTGTTAGCCGAGCTAGGTCCGCAAACCTATTCGTATTTTTCGAGTCATCTTGACAGGAACTGTCGGTTTCCTGTTCTTAACTCGAGCTCTAGGTCAGCTACAGAGCTGCTATTTACAGAAGACAATTAAGAATCATCAGTTGCGTTTGTCTGTCGAATCCAGAGCTCTGCACTCGGTCTGCTGCCCGATCTAGAATCGCGAAACTATTCGTATTGGTCGAGTGATCTTGAGAAGTGCTCTCGGTTTTCTTCACTGAACTCGCGCTGAGGGGGGCTACAGTGCTGGTGGTCACAGGAATCGATTTGAAGACATCAGGCGCGTTCGTCTGTCGAATCCAGAGCTCGGAACTCGGTCTGCTGCCCGAATTAGGTCTTCGAAACTATTACATTGTTCGAGTCATGCTGAGAGGTGCTGTCGGTTTTCTGCACTTACTTAACTCAGGCTGTAGATGGGGCTGCAGGGCTGGTAATGACAGGAGTCGATTCGCAGACATCAGACGCGTCTGCCTGTCAGAGGTCACAAAATATTCACGATAAGTCGGAATGTTGGTAGGTGCTGTCGGTTTTCTCAACTTAAGTCGAGCTAGGAAACTGTACGAGTCTCACGGCGGTAGCTAAGGTTGACGGTTTACCGCCTGAGCCCCAGGTGGTCGACCCGGCCGAGGCGGACAATGTGACGACTTTTGGGTTGTTTTGCAAAATTTGAAAGATATTTGACAATTCATTTTAGGAAAACAGATGTTTAATCTCAGCATTGAGATATAAACTTTGTTCTCTGAGCAGCTCAGCCCTCTAGAGCCATTTTCAGTACCAGTTCACTTGGAGGAACCGACTTCATGTTGACTCCGAAAAATCTCAACTTGAAGTTTTTGTAGAAAAGCTCCCAGAAGCTCTGGCTTTGATGCTGAGCTTTCTCACAGATGCAAGGAGCTCTACGAGGTTCCCGGCGGTGCCCAGGTTGACGGTTCACCGCCGGCGCCAGTTGAGAAAACCGCTAGCATCTACCAACATTCCGACTCATAGTGAATATTTTTGACCTCTGAATGCGACAGGCGGACGCGTCTGATGTCTGCGAATCGACTTCTGTCATTATCAGCCCTGCAGCGCAGCCCGAGTTAAATGCAAAAAACCGGCAGCACCTCTCAGGATGACTCGAACAATATATAGTTTTGCAGACCTGATTCGGGCAGCAGACGGAGTTCCGAGCTCTGGATTCGACAGGCGGACGCGCCTGATATCTTCAAATCGATTCCTGTCACAACAAGCACTGTAGCCCCCCTCAGCGCGAGTTGAGTGAAAAAACTGAGAGCACTCTCAAGATGACTCGACCAATACGAATAATTTCGCTATTCTAGATCGGACAGACGACCGAATGCAGAGCTCTGGAGTCCACAGACAAACGCAGCTGATGATTCCGAATCGTTTTCTGTAAATATCAGCTATGTAGATGTCCTACAGCTCGAGTTAAGTACAGAAAACCGAGAGTTTCTGTCAAGATGACTCGAATCATACGAATAGCTTTGCGGATCTAGCTTGGCTAAAAGACCGAGTCGAGACCTCTCCATTGAACAGGCGAACTGTCTAATCATTCTGAATCGATTAGCTGTGCTTACCAGCTCTGTAGCTGTCCTAAAGCTCGAGTAGTGTCCAGAAAACCGTCAGTGCGTGTCAAGATGACTCGAAACGGCCGATCCCGTCACAGTGCTTTTCGATAGTAATATTCACCCGATCGAGCTGAGATCAAGATGGCGAGCGGGAATAAGATCGAATATCACGGGAAAAAATACTAGAGCTCAAACGACTTGTTGAATTTCGAGAACAAAATTTTCTACCGACCCACAGTCAGCAAAAGTTCCGTCGAGATTTTTCTTGCCAACTAGCTCTCCAGCGCGCCGGAACCTGGAACCGGCGGTAAACTGTCAGCCAGGTTACCGCCGGGCTCCTCGTAGAGCTCTTTTCTCGCACAGCGCTACTCGGTACATATGCAGGAAGACTCTAGAGGAAGATACCACGCGTGCCAGAAGCTCTACGAGGTTTCCGGCGGTGTCCAGGTTGACGGTTCTCGCCGGCCCAGTAATTCCGGCGCGCTGGAGAGCTAGTTGGCAAGAAAAATCTCGAGCTCTAGTATTTTTTCTGTGATATTGGATCTTATTCCCGCTCGCCATCTTGATCTCAGCTCGATCGGGTGAATATTACTATCGAAAAGCACTGTGGCGGGATCGGCCGTTTCGAGTCATCTTGATACGCGCTGAAGGTTTTCTGAACATAACTCGAGCTTTAGGACAGCTACTGAGCTGGTAAGCACAGCCAATCGATGCAGAATGATTCGGTGCGTTCGCCTGTTGAATCCAGAGGTCTGAACTCGGTCTGTAAGCCGAGCTAGGTCCGCAAACCTATTCGTATTATTCGAGTCATCTTGACAGGAACTCTCGGTTTTCTGAACTTAACCCAAGCTGTAGGACAGCTGCAGAGCTGATATTTACAGAAACCGATTGAGAATGATCAGTTGCGTTTGTCTGTCGAATCTAGAGCTCTGTACTCGGTCTGCTGCCCGATCTATAATCGCGAAGCTATTCGTATTGGTCGAGTCATCTTGAGAAGTGCTCTCGGTTTCTTCACTCAACTCGCGCTGAAGTGCTGGTGGTCAGAGGAATTGATTTGAAACATCAGACGCGTCCGCCCGTCGAATCCAGAGCTCGGAACTCGGTCTGCTGCCCGAATTAGGTCTGCGAAACTACTGTATTGTTCGAGTCATCCTGAGAGGTGCTCTCGGTTTTCTGCACTTAACTCGGGCTGTAGGGGGGCTGCAGGGCTTGTAATGACAGGAGTCGATTCGCAGACATCAGACGCGTCCGCCTGTCGCATCCAGAGGTCACAAAATATTCACTATAAGTCGGAATGTTGGTAGGTGTCGATTTTCTGAACTTAAGTCGAGTTAGGAAGCTCTACGAGTCTCCTGGCGGTAACCAAGTTTGACGGTTTACCGCCGGCGCCCAGTTCCGGGGCGCTGGAGAGCTAGTTGGCAAGAAAAATACCGACGGACCTTTTGCTGACTTTTGGTCGGTTGAAAATGTTGTTCTCGAAATTCCCGTGATATTCGACTTATTTCCGCTCGCCATCTTGATCTGAGCTCGATCGGGTACCTTTTACTGCCCAAAAGCACACGGGCGGGATCGGCCGTTTCGAGTTATCTTGTCACGCGCTGTCGGTTTTCTCAAGATAACTCGAGCTTCAGGACAGCTAAAGAGCTGGTAAGCACAGCTCGTCGATTCAGAATGATCAGGCACGTTCGCCTGTTGAAGCCAGAGGTCTGAATTCGGTCTGCTAGCCGAGCTAGGTGTGCAAACCTATTCGTATTATTCGAGTCATCTTAACTCGTAGAGCTTCCCTTAGCTAGTTGCTGGAAGCTTAAGAGTAATTCCGTCGCGCTGGAGAGCTAGTTCGCAAGAAAAATCTCGACGGACCTTTTGCTGACTTTTGGTCGGTTGAAAATTTTGTTCTCAAAATTCAACAATTCGTTTGAGCTCTAGTATGTTTTCTGACCATATTCGATCTTATTCCCGCTCGCCATCTTAATCTCAGCTCAATCGGGTAAATATTTCTGCAAAAAAGCATCGCGGCGGGATCGGCTGTTTCGGGTCATCTTAATACGCGTTGTCGGTATTTTGTAGTTAACTCGAGCTGTAGGGCAGCTACAGAGCTCATTCTCACAGGAATCGATTGCGAATCATCAGGCGCGTTCGTCTGTTCCATCTAGAGGTCTGACAACGGTCTGCTGCCCGAGCTATGTTCGCGAAACTATTCGTGTTGTTGGAGTCATCTTGAGAGGTGCTGACAGTTCTCTGCACTTAACTCGGGCTGTAGGGAGGCTACGGGGCTCGTACTCACAGGAATCGATTCAGAGACATCAGGCGCGTCCGTCTGCCGAATCCAGAGCTCGGAATTCGGTGTGCTGCCCGAGCTAGGTTCGCAAAACTATTCGTATTCGTCGAGTCATCTTGAGAGGTGCTGTCCGTTTTCTGGATTTAAATCGAGCTGTAAGGGGGGCTGCAGGGCTGGTAATCACTGGAATCTGTTGGGAGACATCAGTCGCGTCCACCTGTCGCATTCAGAGCTCTGAACTCGGCCTGCTGCCCGAGCTAGGTCCGCGAAACTGTTCGTATTGTTCGAGTTATCTTCAGAGGTGCTGTCGATTTCCTGCACTTAACTCGTGCTGTGAGGGGGCTGCAGGGCTGGTTATCACAGGAATCGATTCGGAGACATCAGGCGCGTCCGCCTGTTGCATTCAGATGTCTGAACTCGGTCTAATACTCGAGCTAGATTCGCGAAACTATTTGTATTGTTCGAGTGATCTTGAGAGGTGCTGTCGATTTTCGCACGTAACTCGGGCTGTAGGAGAGCTACGGAGCTCGTGCGCACAGATAACGATCCAGAAGCATGAGGGGCGTTTGACTGTTGCATCGAGAGGTCTGAAATCGTTTACGCTGAAAAACTATTCGTTCTCTGCAATTTTGTTCGACATTATATATACTCAGGAAGCTCTACGAGTCCCCCGGCGGTAACCAAGGTTGACGGTTTACCGCCGGCGTCCAGTGACAGGCGCTCTCGGTTTTCTGTCCTAAACTCGAGCTACAGGACAGCTACAGAGCTGATGCGTACAGAATCTGATTCGGAATGATCAGTGGCCGTTGTCTGTGGAATCCAGAGCTCTGAACTCGGTCTGCTGCCCGATCTAGAATCGCGAAACTATTCGTATTGTTCGAGTCATCTTGAGAGATGCTATCGGTTCTCTGCACTTTACTCGGGCTGTAGGGGGGCTGCTTGGCTGGTAATCACTGGAATCGATTCGGAGACATCAGGCGTCTGTCTGTCAAATCCAGAGCTCCGAACTCTGTCTGCTGCCTGAACTAGGTCTGCAAAACTATTCGTATTCTTCGAGTCATCCTGAGAGGTGCTGTCGGTTTCCTGCAAACTCGGGCTGTATGGGGGGCTGCAGGGCTGGTAATCACAGGAATCGATTCAGATACATCAGGCGCGTCCGCCTGTCGCATGCAGAGGTCTGAACTCGGTCTGATACTCAAGCTAGGTTTGCGAAACTATTCGTATTGTTCGAGTCATCTTGAGAGGTGCTGTCGATTTACACGTAACTCGGGCTGTAGGAGAGCTACCGAGCTCGTACAGAAGACAATCCAGAAGCATCGGGGGCGTTCAGCTGTTGCATCCGAGAGGTAACTCGTAGAGCTTCCCTCAGCAAGTTATTGCTGGAAGCTTAAGAGTAATTCCGGGGCGCTGGAGAGCTAGTTGGCAAGAAAAATCTCGACGGACCTTTTGGTGACTGTTGGTCGATTGAAAATCTTGTTCTCGAAATTCAACAATTCGTTAGAGCTCTAGTATTTTTTCCCGTGACATTCGATCTCATTCCCGCTCGCCATCTCGATCTCAGGTCGATCGGGTATCTTGTACTGCCAAAGCACTCCGGCGGGATCGGCCGTTTCGAGTCATCTTGATTGGCGCTGTCGGTTTTTTTCAAGATAACTCGAGCCTCAGAACAGCTACAGAGCTGGTAAGCACAGCTAATCGATGCAGAATGGTCAGGCGCGTTCGCCTGTTGAACCCAGAGGTCTGAACTCGGTCTGCTAGCCGAGCTAGGTTCGCAAACCTATTCGTATTATTCGAGTCATTTTGACAGACGCTCTCGGTTTTTACCTCGAGCTACAGGACAGCTACAGAGCTGATACGTACAGAATCTGATTCAAAATCATCAGTGGTCGTTCTCTGTTGGATCCAGAGCTCTGAACTCGGTCTGCTGCCCGATTTAGAATCGCGAAACTATTCGTATTGTTCGAGTCATATTGAGAGATGCTATCGGTTCTCTGCACTTAACTCGGGCTGTAGGGGGGCTGCATGGCTGGTAATCACTGGAATCAATTCGGAACATCAGGCGCGTCCGCCTTTCGAATCCAGAGCTGCGAACTCTGTCTGCTGCCCGAACTAGGTCCTCGAAACTATTCGTATTGTTCGAGTCATGCTGAGAGGTGCTGTCGGTTTCCTGCACTTAACTCGGGCCGTAGGGGAGGTTGGAGGGCTGGTAATCAGAGGCATCGATTCAGAGACATCAGACGCGTCCGCCTGTCGCATGCAGAGGTCTAAACTCGGTCTCATACTCGAGCTAGGTTTGCTAAACTATTCGCACTGTTCGAGTCATCTTGAGAGGTGCTGTCGATTTACGCACGTAACTCGGGCTGTAGCAGAGCTACAGAGCTCGTACAGAAGACAATCCAGAAGCATCGGGGGCGTCGGCTGTTGCATCCGAGAGGTCTGAAATTGCTTTGGCTGAAAAACTATGTTTTCTGTGTAATTTTTTTCGACATTATATGTTGTCAGGAAGCTCTACGAGTCCCCCCGGCGGTGACAAAGGTTGACGGTTTACCGCCGGCGCCCAGTTTACTGTCAAAACACTTGGCGAAACCAACTTTATGTCGACTTGGAAAAAAAATCATGTTTTCTTTTTTTCGAGATGCTTCCAGAAGCCCTCTCGTTCGATGCTGAGCACTCCTACGCGTGCAAGGAGCTCTACGAGGTTCCCGGCGGTGACCAGGTTGACGGTTCACCGCCCGCGCCGGTTGGCTAGAAAGATCTCGATACGTATAGAATCTGCTTCAGAATCATCATTGGCCGTTTTCTGTTGGATCTAGAGCTCTGAATACCTCGTAGAGCTCTTCGCCATCGATGAGCTAGAGGAATTCTGGCGCGGGGTGGAGCTAGTTGACCGACCCGGCGAGAAAGGACAAAGTGGTAACTTTTGGGTGGTTTTGCGAATATTTGAAAGATATTTGACAATTCATTTTGAGAAAGCAGATTTTTCGCACCTGTAGTGGGTTAAGACACGTCTTTCAGTAAAATTCTCAGGTCTGTAGGTGCAGTATTTCTATTAAAACACTTGGAGCAACCGACGTTCGATAAAAACAGAAAAACGTGATTTTTCGATTTTTTCGTTTCTCACTCCAGAAGCTTACTCCCTGTGTTCTGAGGAGCGCGGTGTGAGAAAAGAGCTCTACGAGGGTCCCGGCGGTAACCTGGTTGACGGTTTACCGCCGGTTCCCAGTTCGGTCTGCTGCCTGATCTAGAATCGCGAAACTATTCGTATTGTTCGAGTCATCTTGAGAGATGCTGTCGGTTCTCTGCACTTAACTCGGGCTGTAGAGGGCTGCGTGGCTGGTAATTACTGGAATCGATTCGGAGACATCAGGCGTGTCCGCCTGTCGAATCCAGAGCTCCGAACTCTGTCTGCTGCCCGAAATAGGTCCGCAAAATTATTCGTATTGTTCGAGTCAACTCGGGCTGTAGGGGGGCTGCATGGCTGGTAATGATTGGAATCGATTCGGAGACATCAGGCGCGTCCGCCTTTCGAATCCAGAGCTCGAACTCTTGCTGCCCGAACTAGGTCCGCGAAACTATTCGTATTGTTCGAGTCATCCTCAGAGGTGCTGTCGGTTTCCTGCACTTAACTCGGCAGTAGGGGGGGGGCTGCAGGGCTGGTAATCACGGAAATCGATTCAGAGACATCAGACGCGTCCGTCTGTCGCATGCAGAGTCTGAACTCGGTTTGATACTCGAGCTAGGTTTGTCAAACTATTCGTACTGTTCGAGTCGTCTTGAGAGGTGTCGGTTTACGCACGTAACTCGGGGTGTAGGAGAGCTACAGAGCTCGTACAGAAGACAATCCAGAAGCATCGGGGGCGATCCGCTGTTGCATCCAAGAGGTCTCAAATTGCTTGGGCTGGAAAACTGTTATTTCTGTGTAATTTTTTTCGAAATTATATGTTGTCAGGAAGCTCTACGAGTCCCCCGGCGGTAACAAAGCTGCATCGTGGAGGGGGCTCCTCGAGCTGCATCGTGCAGTCAGGCAGCCTGCCCCTGGCCCTCCGCGCGGGGGCGCGTGGCGATCGGGCCACTTCGGCGACTTCGGCGAGTCCGAGGTAAGCAGACCGCCTGCCTTTGTTTGTATTTGTTTGTGTGCATTGTTGCGGCATTTTGCCGCGTCGAGCTGGGCGGGACGAGCCAGAGTCAATCGATCGATTTGGACCGCTGGGGAGCCAACTTCGGACACTGGGAGTGGGAGTATCTTGCCAGACAGGTTGGTAGAGCTTGTCACGACGATAAAGATTCTCTAGTTGACATACTATCTGGACCACCTGATCTCTCTCCCACTTTACCTCACAATCCTGTTGCCCCATATAACTTTCATCAGTTAAGTGCGCATCTCAAACGTACTCGAGAAGATCGATCGTTCTGTGCGAAGTGGAATATCCCTTGTAACATCTCAGACGGCAAGATGGCTGCCTCATCAGCTGCTGCGGTCCCCGAGGTTTTCGCCATGGACGCCGCTGATATGCCCGTTCCAGGAGCCAAGGAGGAGGAGGTCCCATTGGGAAAACGTGTCAAAATTCAGACGGTTGAAGGCCTCGAGGAGGCCATGACTAAGGGGATGGACAAGATCACGACGCTTGTTGCATCTCTGGGAGGTAAGATGACTGAGGGCTTCCAATCAACTCATCGGAGCATCACGGACCTAGGCACCCAACTCAATGCTCGTGTTGATTCGGTGGAGAAAAATGTACAGCAGGCGATGACGGACCTTGATGTTATCACTAAGAAGGTGGAGGATCAGAGGCTCCAGATTATTCAGCTCCAGCAGGCTCCGGCAGGTGGGGCCCCCAGAGCAGGCGCTTCTACGACAGCGTCCTCGGGGGAAACTCGGCAGTCCATGCAGAACTTCACTCCATCATTTGTCGAGCTCAAGGGATGGGTGACGGACTGGCGGGATGCAGAGAAGCGTCAGGAGGAGATGTTATCACAGCAGGCGTTGAACTTACTACTGAATGAGGTCCTGGCTGGAGAATGGTTCAGCGGTGTGAAGGAGCTTCTGGGCCTGAACCAATCCAAGAGGTTCAACACAGGTCGAGAGGCATGGGGTTATTCGCGTGCTCGGCTCTATTTCCAGAATGGGGTTACCAGTGACCAGCTGTGGGATCTCCGTCGTCGACTCGTCGCCGCGATCGCCGACAACAAACTCCAGCACGCTCCCAGGGTCCTCAAGGTCCACGTGGAGGCCCCCCCCTGGAAGAAGCCCCATCTGGATGCCGCTGGGATCTTTCAGGCCAAGTTCAAGAGTTTCAAGAAGCATCATTCAAATCTCAGGGCTGAGACGGGACCACCGATTACGTTCATGTGGGGTTCCAGTGACCACTTACCACCTCCAGGGAAGATTGTGGCCAAGTTCTCTCTGCAGAATGGCTGGGAGATTACTCGTGCAATGAACCAGCTTGAGCCAGGGATCAACATTGATGAGTTGCGAGCGAGGATTTCCAGTACGAACTAGAGGTGCCGCGACACCATTGCGTCATGGAATGTGCGTCGGGCAGGTGCAGAGAACGGCCATGACATAATTAATTCACTACGTCGCTTAGATGTGGGACTCGCGGGGTTGTGCGAGTGTCAGTTCCTTTCAGTTCGTGATCTCAGCATGCGAGGTTACACAACTTTTCGCAGTACTTGTCGGAAGGCTGCGGTGATCATGTCCAAGTCTTGGAGAGACTCGCTCAGAGCCACATATCGTGGCAAAGGTTTTGTCATTTGTAGTTATTCTAGTGTTCCGGTTATTGTTGCATATATGCCACATGAGAGTATCAGTACCCTTACGGAAGAACAGTATGAGCATGATGTGTATGAGCAGATATTGTTTGATATATCCCAAGTGCTTCGCACACATAGGTCTAAGTTCCCGAAGCAGCCGCAGGACTTGGTCTTCTTGACAGATGCTAACGTCGAACTCGAGCCAGATTCGGAGGTCAACGGCTTCAGAGTTACTGGATCAGGGCTTCTGGAGGCGTCTGGGATTGCTGGGGATTCTACGGAGATTGATACTGGGATGGAGGAAGGAGCGGATGACGGCAACCCGTATATGACTCAAACAAAACGTGGTGCACGTAAAACAAGAGCTCATAGGGTTGTCTCGGGCTTCGAAATTCGACGGGCGTCTAGGCTGCAATCTATGAGGAGGGCCCTACTGGACTTCTGCGGGCTCTGGGGCATCAGGATGGAGAACACATTTGGGCAGAGGATGGTTACTTTCAAATCAAGTGCGGGGGTGGAGAAGGTACTCGACTATGTTGGTGTCAGCCGTCGTTTACACAGGCAGGAGATCACTGTAGGCTGGATGCTGCCTGCGGAAATCGGCCACGCCTGGACGGAGCACCCATGCAGCAGATACGAACGTGCGCTGTCTGACCACGCTTGCATAGTTGTTCGCCTGTCTTGTGCACCGTCTGCGAAGAGACGGACCCAGCCTGCTCGAAAATTCATCCACTTGCAGCCGGTGTCGCAGCTTGAGTTTGCGAAGAACATGGACGATCGGGGCAGTCGTTACCGTGCTTTGTGCCAGGAAAATGCTGACCCAGAGGACCGCCAGGAGATGTTGGATATGCTGGGACCTGACCTCATAAAGGCCGCCGAGGAGACCCCCCAGAAAGATACCAATCCCAGGAATAATGTGCCAAAGAAGTCCGAGATCCACTGGGCCGCCCAGGAAAGTAAACGCGAAGCGCTTCGTCGTGGGGATAGAGAGGAGGCCAAACGGTGCTCAAAGATAGTGAGGAGAGAAAGAAGGAGGCTGGAGGCAAGAGTACAGAGGTGGAGGACGGAAATGAACACGAGGAGGAGGAGGAGGGCCAAGACGGAGACGTTGATCCTTGCCAACGGGATGGAGTCTCAGAACCGCGAGGAGTGGGGGGACGAGATATTGGGGCACATGAAGTCTAAGGTGGAGGACCCCGAGGCCAGAGAGGTGACCCTGCGTGAGCTTCAGTCGCTGCGTGGTCTATGTTCGGGAAGCGGATCCTCTGAGGTGTTCTCGATGTCGCTCCTGCTGCGGGCGAGGGCGAAGCTGTCCACGGGAAAGGCCCCAGGTCCCGACAACGTGACTGTCACGATGTTGAAACAGCTCTCGTGGGCATCTGTGCGACGTGTTCTGGTGAGCTTCCAAGGTGTGTATTCCCGCAGGTTATGTTGCCCCGACAGTTGGCGTCAACTAGCTGCCACGCTCATGCCTAAAGAAATGGACATACAACATTTGACTGATACACGTGTGCTATGTCTACAGTCGTGTCTTCTGAAATGGTACATGACATGTATTGTGATGATGATTGAGAAGAGGATTGAGGAGCACCGACACTATGTATGCCTGTACGGATTCAGATCGGGACGTAAAACATCGGAAATCACCAGCGTTGCCAAGAGGCTCAGCCAGCACTCCGCTGTCTGGGGCAATGGAGACAGTTTGTGGCTTGCCAACCTTGATATTTTACAAGCTTTCGATAATGTCACTCCGTGCCTCGCCATGCGCTGTCTTCGTGCTCTTGACATACCTGCTGATCTCATTGTGGCGTTGATTGAACCCATGATGGATAATCAGTGCGTGGCCAGCTTCGAGGGCATCGAGGCATCGACAGCGGTCTATTGGGACAAATCTATTCGAACGGGAGGAGTAGAGGGACCTATGATTTTTCTGGCAGTTTCTATTGTACTCTGGAGAGATGTTATCGACAGATGGAGGCAAGAAACGCAGTACGGCATCAATTTGGAAAATGATGAGCGCATGTTCAATGGTGAGCGTATGACCCACAGTTTCTGGGCAGATAATCTTTTGTTGTATGCGAAGACCCGCACTGACCTTGAGTTGATGGTGCGTGACATGAGTATCCCCCTGATGAATGCAGGAATGACCTGGAAGCCGAAATCGTTGATGTATATTTACTTTGGTGCGCCGCCTGGCATCCCGCCGTCCCCTGAGCAGGATATCCGTGTGCTGGTGCCGTCTAGTGACGCCGCTCTTGGGACCCGAGAAGTGGTCCTACCGCGTGTTCAAGCGTTTGAGATCCTGGGAGCCACTCTGGAGGAGACCTGGAAGGACCACTCGGACTCAGAGGCCATGCTCCAGAAAGCCCAGAAGATGTTCTTTGGGGAAATCGCGTATTATCGCTGCTCTGGGATTGACTTGGCTGAAAGATTTACTCGCTATCAAGCTAAAGTGATTGCTGTATTATTATTCAACTGTGAGGGCAGACGCCCGACTATTCTACCATTGCTGCTGTTCACTATTTTGAAGGCAGATGTCTAGCGATAATGTCAGGTCTACGCAAGCGGAGAACTGAAGGCTGGTCTGAGTTTCAACGTAGGCGATACAAAGCGGGACGACAGAGTTTTGTTGAGCTTGGATTCCGAAGTGCGGTGCAGATATGGATGTTTCGCTGTTGGGATTGGGCTAAGGATGTCTCAGTTGCTGCAAGTATTCGTATGAGGAGATACACAACACACACAGAGGAGGAGGAGGGAGAGACGGTACCAAATCGGCGTCAGAGGAAAACTCGGGCGATGGCGGCGGCGGCGGCTTCTCATGCATATCATGTATCTCAGATATCCCAGATGTCGAGTGGCTGTCGTCGGCGGACACCGGATGATCAGCCTGCCATACCTGAGGAGTCGGACATGTCACGTGAATGGATGATATCTAGGCTGGCCATGCTACACGGAAGGGGGAAGTGGACGGAACAGCATGACACATGTATTCTAGCGTTGCCTGCAAAAGATAGGAAGCAACTCACGCGCATGAACATGGGCGGCCCTCCCCGTGGACATACTGTGTGGGACTGGTGTTTGTGCGATCTCTTTGGTTGCGAGTGGTACCTCTCGTTCGACAGCTCCGCTGGGTCCCGAGAGAAATATTGCAAGCATTTGCTGACTGTGATTGGTATGCAACACTTGTTCGACTTGTTTGTTTTACCCAGGCCACCTGGTGTGAGGCACGTGAAGGCGGAGGGGGAGGAGGAGAGAGAGATGAATGAGAGGATGAGCAAACGTATTGCCGCTAATTATGAGAATGAAACGGAGTGGAGGTGTGAGAATATTGAGCGTCTTGGGATGGAGATCTTGGGAGATAGTAAGACGGTTGTAAACTGGATGTGTGGTGAGTGGCAGATTCGCAACAAGCAGTATGTACGACTGGTGGGAACACTACAAAATACGGTATCGATGCTGTCTGGATGGGGACTGAACTCACCTGCATCGGGACAGAATCTGTATAAGCATTTCTTTCGTGAGGGTAATGAGCGTGCGGATAAATTGTCGTGGGAGGCCAGAGGTGGCCAAACTATTACTCGCGGGTTTGCATATGATAAGTTCCTCAGTACTCGTAAGACTGCTCTCCGTGGTGCATTCGATGGGGGTGTCAGTAATGAAGGATGTGGAGGTGGGTGGTGGCTTCAGATTGGCGTTGTAGGTAGGGGTTCCAGCGTGCAGGTTGATTTTCCCATCTCCTCCTCCTCCTCCTCCTCCTCCTCCTCCTCTTCCTCCTGCACCAGCTCGCACAGCTTCCATTGGCACGATGTGGCCGAGGAGGCGATGAGCTTGCCTCCTGGTAGCACAGTAACCTGCTGTAAACTAACTGCCTGCGCTGCCCTGACGAGAGCTGCTGCTAAGGTGGCGTGTGCTCTGCTGCGACCTACCTAAGATGGTGGGGGGCTCAGTTGCACTGCTCCGCCGATTCGGATTCGGATTCTAGTGGCGGACCGGAAACCGCAAAAAAAACAAAGGTTGACGGTTTACCGCCGGCGCCCAGTTCCGGGGCGCTGGAGAGCTAGTTGGCTAGAAAAATCTCGATGGACCTTTTGGTAACTTTTAGTCGGTTGAAAATTTTGTTCTCGAAATTCAACTATTCGTTAGAGTTCTAGTATTTTTTCCCGTGATATTCGATCTTATTCCCGCTCGCCATCTTTATCTCAGCTCGATCGGATACCTTTTACTGCCAAAAAGCACACGGGCGGGATCGGCCGTTTCGAGTCTCTTGTCAGGCGCTGTCGGTTTTCTTAAGATAACTCGAGCTTCAGAACAGCTAGAGAGCTGGTAAGCACAGCCAATCGATCTAGAATGATCAGGCGCGTTCGCCTGTTGAACCCAGAGGTCTGAACTCGGTCTGCTAGCCGAGCTAGGTCCGCAAACCTATTCGTATTATTCGAGTCATCTTGACAGACGCTCTCGGTTTTCTGTATTGAACACGAACTACAGGACGACTACACAGCTGATACGTACAGAATCTGATTCAGAATCATCAGTGGCCGTTGTCTGTTGAATCCAGAGCTCTGAACGCGGTCTGCCTGCCCGATCTAGAATCGCAAAACTATTCGTATTGTTCGAGTCATATTGAGAGAGAGATGCTGTCGGTTCTCTGCACTTAACTCGGGCTGTAGGGGGGCTGCATGGCTGGTAATCACTGGAATTGATTCAGAGATCAGGCGCGTCCGCCCGTCGAATCCAGAGATCCGAACTCTGTCTGCTGCCCGAACTAGGTCCGCGAAGCTATTCGAATTGTTCGAGTCATCCTGAGAGGTGCTGTGGGTTTCCTGCACTTAGCTCGGGCTGTAGGGGGGCTGCAGGGCTGGTAATCACAGGAATCGATTCAGATACACCACGCGTATGCAGAGCTCTGAACTTGGTCTGACACTCGAGCTAGGTTTGCCAAACTATTCGTATTGTTCGAGTCCTCTTGAGAGGTGCTGTCGATTTACGCACGTAACTCGGGCTGTAGGAGAGCTACAGAGCTCGTACAGAAGACAATCCAGAAGCATCGGGGGCGTTCGGCTGTTGCATCCGAGAGGTCTGAAATTGCTTGGGCTGAAAAAATATTTTTTTCTGTGTATTTTTATTCGACATCACATGTTGTCAGGAAGCTCTACGAGTCCCCCGGCGGTAACAAAGGTTGTCATAATCGTGCATATCGTGAGCGTGTACACAGGTGTGTCAATGACATGTACGCACTTAGCCTTTCACACCGAGCACGGGCATCGAACGTTGGGAGAGACATATTTGTACATGAATTTCGTGAAGCAAACACCCGAGCAGACGAACTTACTCATTTGGCCAGGGATGGCCACACATTTCATCATAACTATTGCCATCGATATCCTTTCGAACGAGATTCTTTGAAGGTGGTCGCCTGTCGTGGAGGGTGCGACGGGGGAGTGTGCAGCAAGGGCAGTGCATGCGGTTACTGGATGCAGGTTGGCTATCTCAACATGTCCTCACGGGCGTCTCGGCATGGAGTGTGTTCTACACGATACTCCCCCTACCCGACCTCTTCCTCTTTACATTATCATGCTGACACACCGTTGATTTGGAGAGACGCTGCTGCTGCGGCCTGGCTGGAGCCAGGCGCCACGATCACCGAATGTGAGTTGTCCGCTGCCGAAGCATTGACACGTGCCATACGCATACAGCTACAGCAATTTGATGACAGTGATTTTGCTTCTTGATGATGTTATCCCTACGCCCTCCTGGGCTCGGGAATCGTCTTCAAGTTTAGCAATGTTATATGACACCTCAGCCCGCCTCCGTGGGTAGGTGCTCGTTTCACTGCTGCTCAGTTGCCAGGCTGCGTAGCTGACACGGGCTGCGCTGAAGACCAGCGCCTCGCCAGCCCGCGTAAACACAAAAAACAAAGGTTGACGGTTTACCGCCGGCGCCCAGTTGGCCGACCCGGCCAGAAAGGACAAAGTGACAACTTTTGGGTGGTTTTGCGAATATTTGGAAGATATTTGACCATTTATTTTGAGAAAGCAGATTTTTCGCACCTGTAGACGACTATGATGGCCTCTGCGTCCTGATATGAGCTCTCTAGATGCACTTTTACTATCAAAACACTTGGCGAAACCAACTTTATGTCGACATGAAAAAAATAATGTTTTCTCTTTTTCGAGAAATGCTTTCAGAAGCCCTCTCTTTTGATGCTGAGCACTCTTACGCGTGCTAGGAGCTCTACGATGTTCCCGGCGGTGACCAGGTTGACGGTTCACCGCCGGTGCCAGTTAAGAGGGCGTGAGGGACCCTAGGGACTCTGCACGGCTAGGGCGCGCGCGCCCTGTGTAGCCGACCCCAACACCCAACCAAGTTTCCCGCTCCCGAGTGTCTCTTCGCTCTCTGGGGTTTGGACGCTACCAAGTGGCCGACCCGGCCCGGGCGGACATGTACCTCGTAGAGCTTAAGAGGAATTCGGGTGCGGGGTGGAGCTAGTTGGCAGACCCGACGTTAAGAGAACATGTGGTGACCTTGATCGGTGTGGCGAATGTTTGAAAGATATTTGACAATTCATTTTGAGAAAATAGTTTTTTTGCACCTGTCGTGGGTTATGACGCGTCTGCCAGTCATACTCTCAGATCCGTACGTGCAGTTTTATAATGAAAACACTTGGAGGGACCATCTTTGGATAAAAACAGAAAAACGTGATTTTCCGAGTTTTTCGGGTCTTGCTCCAGACGCTTCCTTCATGTGTACCGAGAAGCGCCGTGCGAAAAAAAAGCTCTACGAGGGCCCCGGCGGTATCTTGGTTGACGGTTTACCGCCGGTTCCCTTGCGAACTTTGGGTCGGTTGGCCGGAGCTTTCTGAGAGATTTGAAGATACCTCGTAGAGGTCTTCGGCATCGATGAGCTAGAGGAATTCCGGCGCGGGGTGGAGCTAGTTGGCCCACCCGGCCCAGACGGACAATGTGTGAACTTTCGGCCGGTTGGGCGAACATTATGAGACATTTGAACATTCGTATTGAGATCTGGTATTTTTCGCACCTGTAGTGGGTTATGCCGCGTCTGCCCGTTAAATTCTCAGGTCCGTATCTGCAGTATTACTATCAAAACACTCGGGGGAACCGGCTATGGATAAAAACCCAAAATCGTATTTTTTTTGATTTCTTCAGCACGCGCTAGAGCAAGCTAATTCCATGTGCCACGAGCAGCGCCACGCGAGAATAGAGCTCTACGAGGCTCCCGGCGGTAACCTGGTTGACGGTTTACCGCCGGCTTCACTTCGTTTTGCGACCAGGTATTTTTTGCACCTGTAGTGGGTTATGCCGCGTCCGCCAGTGAAATGCTCAGGTCCGTAGCTGGAGTATTACTATCAAAACACTTGAAGCAACCGACTTTCGATCAAAACCAACAAAATATATTTTTCGAGTTTCCAGCTAACGCTCGATGAAGCTCTTTCATGTGTTCCGAGCAGCGCCGCGCAAGGAAAAGATATCTACGAGCCTCCCGGCGGTAACCTGGTTGACGGTTTACCGCCGGCTCCCAGTTTTGCATGTTTTTGAAAGATATTTGATTATTCATTTTGAGAAAGCAGATTTTGACGCCGAGCATTGGCATGTAAGATTTGTCCCCAGAACAGCTTTGCTCACTAGAGCCAGTTTTCCAATCGAAAACTTAGGAGCAACCGACATCAAGTTCACACCGAAAAATGTAAATGCGACGTTTTCTTAGAAATACTCTGATAAGCTGTCTGCTGTGAATCTAAGCGCTCTTACGCGTGCAAGGAGCTCTACGAGGTTCCCGGCGGTGACCAGGTTGACGGTTCACCGCGTGCAAGAAAAATCTCGACGGACCTTTTGGTCGGTTGAAAATTTTGTTCTCGAAATTCAACAAGTCGTTTGAGCTCTAGTATTTTTTCCCGTGATATTCGATATGATTCCCGCTCGCCGTCTTGATCTCAGCTTGATCGGGTATCTTTTATTGTCAAAAAGCGCAGGGGCGGGATCGGCTGTTTCGAGTTTTGTTGACAGGCGTTGTCGGGTTTTTTTCTACTTAACTCGAGCTGTAGGAGAGCTACAGAGCTGATACTTACAGAACGCGATTCAGAATTATCAGGCGCGTTCGTCTGTTGCATCCAGAGGTCTGAACTCGGTCTGCTGCCCAAGCTAGGTCCGCGAAATTATCTGTATTGTTCGAGTCATCTTGAGAGGTGCTGTCAGTTTTCTGTACTTAACTAGGGGGCTGCATGGCTGGTAATAGCAGAAACCGATTCGGAGAGCTAGAGAGCAGTAGGTACGCACAGACTGATGCAGAAGCATTGGGAGCGTTCGTCTGTTGCACCGAGAGGTCTGAACTCGGTCTGCTACCCGAGCTAGGTTCACAAAACTATTCGTATTCGACCGCTTTTTTTTCTTTCCAAATGATGTTGAATTTCTTCACTGAACTCGAGCTGCAGCTCGAGAGCTCTTCGGCCGAAAAATCAGAAGGACATCATGAGGCGCGAAGCATCTAGACGCTTCGTTAGGGTCTGTTGTGAGCGCAGACGCCAAACACGGATTCGTACTCTGCTATTTCTCCCTAGTGGTATTTTCTACACGCTGCAGATGAGCTATAGAACTGTTCAGCACAGTAATGGGATATCACTAGACTTCTGAGATCAGTCTGCTATTAGCGCTCGGGCTGAAAAACTATTCGTTCTCTGCTAATTCTTTGGACATAATATGGTCAGGAAGCTCTACGAGTCCCCCGTAGCCATTTCGGCTCAAGTTCCCGGTTCAAGGCGCTTGACATTTGATCCCCTCTGCCTGGGTAACCTCCAGTGGGATCGAGTGCGCGTCAGGGAGTCACACGTTTGTCGCCTAGAGTGATATTGCACTGCCATTCATCTGACACGTTTGATCGCCTTGAGTGGTCTTCAATTGATTTGTTTCACACGTTTGTCGCCTAGAGTGATATTGTGCTGCCATTCGTTTGACACGTTTGATCGCCTTGAGTTGTCTTCAATTGATTTGTTTTGTTGGGTGCTTCCGAGGCAGTCTCTGCCATCATTCGTTATGCCACACGTGCGGAGTGCAAGTGCTCGCATTATGCGTCGGGCGCTGGCTGTTCAAAACGGATACTGTGTGCATCTACCTATTCGTTTGCCTCTGGATGGTTTGGTGCCGCCTACGTGTCTCCCACCACCAGGGCTGGAGCGGGCGACTGCCGATTTGGTTCTAGATTATTTCTTGTTGCGCGATCCACCTGTTGTTAAACGCAGTTTGGAGGAGGAGGAGGAGGAGGCTGACATTAAGACTGTTTCGGAGAATCTTTCTTGCCGTATGCAGGCTTCTGAATCGCTGGTTGATGTAGATATTGGAGTGCAGGCGTCTGAATCGCTGGTTGATGTTGGAGTGCAGACGGTTGATGTTGCGGACTTTCATTGTGAAGTCGGCTGTCAGACAGATAGTGTCGTTGGGATGGAGGGAGGAGCTTCAGGAGTTCTTCTTGGGAAAGTGACTGTGGCGGCGGAGGAGGAGCTGGAGGCGCCCCCGAGTGCGGAGTCTTCTCCGAACGTGCAGTCTGATTCTGATTGCCGCGCCTTGTCAGGAGCGTCCCAGGGGCGTCTGAATCGCCCCGTCGCGCTCAATGAGGTATCGAAGGAGTCGCGCCAGAGGACTCGAGGGAGAGATCGTGACAAGGTCAAGGGGACATCGACGTGCTCTCAGGCCACCATTGCCGATGTCAAAGCGTGGATTGACGCTGTTGCCAGCATCAACGAGTTGAATGCGGTCCAGTATTTAAAGAACGGAATGGATTTGTTTGATAAGCTGGTGACAGAACGTGGGTTCCCTACAAAGAAGGCCCAAAAAGATTATGCTAGGAAACTGTATGAGATGCTCCAGAATGTGCAAGCGACGCTGGAGGATCTTCTAGGATTCTTCGAGGTGCACAGGTTCTTGACAGGACAAATGAACCGCGCCGAGATGGCCAAGTTTCTTGAGGTTTCCAAGTGCAGCGATTACCGAATAATATTCTTCGGACGCCCGGGGAGTATCGACAAGTTGGGATGAAGCTATTCGTGCGCACTTGTATGCAACTTTCGGTTTAGAACAGCGAAGGCTGTAATGCTTGTATCTCACCTGTTCTTGTTTTCCTCACTTTATCTCTCTGTTTGACCTCTCGCTGGAGCCATGATGGCTCTACGGCCCGCTGTGGGCCCCACTAAGCGCTTCAGGTGTGTAAAGGCCAGGAGCCCCTCATATTCTTCAGGTGGCGTTCTTCCACGGGTTGTTTCCCCGTCTAATTCGTTGATTACTTCACATGTGACGTTGAGCATACGCCTCTTGTCATACGGCGGGTTGAACATGCGTATTTCGGACTGGTTTGATGTGAATATGAGTTTGTGCTCACTCACGCCTTGCCTGTTTGGATACGTCCGCTCCTTGCTCCGACTAGGCTGGAAAGCCTGCACAGTCGACCGCAAAGTCCGCAAAAAAGAAAGGTTGACGGTTTACCGCCGGCGCCCAGTAATTCCGGGGCGCTGGAGAGCTAGTTGGCAAGAAAAATCTCGACGGACCATTTTGATGACTTTTGGTCGGTTGAAAATTTTGTTCTCGAAATTCAACCATAACTCGTAGAGCTTCCCTTAGCTAGTTGCTGGAAGCTTAAGAGTAATTCCGGGGCGGTGGAGAGCTAGTTGGCAAGAAAAATCTCGACGGACCTTTTGCTGACTTTTGCTCGGTTGAAAATTTCGTTCTCAAAATTCAACCATTCGTTAGAGCTCTAGAATTTGTTCCCACCATATTCGATCTTATTCCCGCTCGCCGTCTTGATCCCAGCCCGATCGGGTACGTTTTACTGCCAAAAAGCGTTGCGGCGGGATCGGCCGTTTCGAGTCATCTTGACAGGCGTTGTCGGTTTTTTGTACTTAACTCGAGCTGTGGCTCGGCTCAAGAGCTTGGCTCAAGACGTGGCTCAAGACGTCAGGGTTCGAGACGTCAGGGTTCGACGTCGAACAGGGCCCACGTCAGGGCGCACACACAGGCTTGCCTCAAGCCCCCCTCTCGTGCGGTGCGTGTTTGACGTATCGCGGGGGCTGTGTTCACATTGATTCCTCGCTCTCGTCCTTGATATCAAGATATCGTGGGGATCGCTGGAAGATCAGGATTTGTCTGGATTTTACAAAAGACCACTGTGGGCGGTTGGATTGAAAACGGACTCGCAGGGAGCATATATTATACCGTCAGAAGAAGATCAGAGTGAATATTTCACGTCAGCTGACTTTGGTGTGGATAGTGACCCACATCCGTGTGACTGGTTGAAAGACACATCAGCTACTGTGCCGCGATTAACGACGCAGGAGAAGAGGGAAGATCAGATAGCACTTGAGTTGGAAATTTCTCCACCAGAGGCATTTGTTCAGCAGGAGGCGTACGATTTCAAGAAGATTGGGCAATCAGATAGATATCAGGCTGCACTTCACACATTGCGTACAGTCAAAGAGAGGAATAAACGACGTTCGCCAGCAATCGTGGCGGATGACAAAGCAGAAGATAGCAAAATGGGAGGGAATGCGAGTAGTGAATGGTTGAGAGAGGTGAGGGCGAAAGGGGAGGGCAAAGGTTCCAGTGCTTCGAGTGGTCTGGCCGCGGCTTCCAGTGCTGCTGTCCAGGCGCCTCATTTAGCTACAGCCCAAGTCCCCAATGCTACGAGTGGTCTGGCCGTGGCCCAAAGTGCTGCTGTCCAGGCGCCTCAACCAGCTACAATGACGCCCGAGGAAATATTCAGACAGATTTTGAAGGGCCAGAGTGAAGTAACTGCGACGGTTAGTGAGTTCAAAACATCGGTTGCAGCTGATTTACATGTCATGGAGGAGAAGATTGATAGAACAACGTCAGATGTCAAAACGTTATCGGAGCAAATGAAACAGGCCCAAGCTGACATTCAGAATCTGAAAATTGGAGACGCTCAATCTTGCGCAAGCGGTTCGACTAGATACGGATCAGGTGACGCGGGCAGTGGTGCAGGGCATAATTCGAACTGGGTACCATCATATATTGAGTTCAAAGGATGGTTATCACGTGAGGGTTGGAAGAATAGAGAGATAAAACAAAGGGAGGCCATGAAACAACAGGTGCTGACCGACAACATAACGAAATTATTGGGATTGGCATCGCTTGACGCAACACATAATGCTGCTTTTGATCATGCGAGAACTGCGGGGGAGAATACTGGCAGGTACTGGCCATACACACGAGGGCGGATCTATTTCAAAAAGGGGACGGCAGTGGATATCATATGGCAGGTTCGGAATTGTTTCGACAGCGAATACAAGAGGGGGAACACTGACCTCCCACCGAATGTAAAGTTTCATGTAGAATGCGCGCCATGGAGAACACCCCATGTCCAACAGGTTGGTAAGTTCCAGAGTTGCTTTGCGGAAGTGAAGAAAACGACGGGGACAATGTGCAAGGGGGAGCCAGGGCCGCCAAAATCATACATATGGTTTACACAAAACCCACAGGCAGATCCAGACACAAGAGTACTGATTGCTGTGTGGGGTGTGCACAGCGGGTGGGCGCTACACACTAATAATCTGAGGAGGGTGGAGCCTGAGGTGGATCAAGAGGGGTTACTCACGAAGCTCAGACAGATGAACAATTGACGGTGCCAGTCTGCCTCTCAGCTCGCGGTGGCAACTTGGAATGTCAACATGAGGAATAGCGAGCTTTTGCCAGCAATGCTGGAGTTTTGTCATTATGATGTGTTGTGCTTGCAGGAGTGTCAGTACATGTCATCTGCAGCATTTGAAGCATGTGGGTGGCAGGTGCGTTTTAGTGTGTGCCGACGAGCTGCTGTGGCCTTCAGGGGCCCATGGGCGGCGACTATTTCGGACAGTAAATGCGGTGAGAGGTTTGCTGTTGTACAATTTGCATCTGTGGTTGTGTCCTCAGTGTACCTACCCACAGTGCAGCGGGGAGATGATAGGCTCGATGAATATTGTGACGTTCTAGCTAAGCTGTGTGCATGCATGCAACTATGTAGCGAGCAATACCAGGGGTCCAAAGTATTGCAGTTTGTGGGGACAGATGCGCAGACGGAGCTGGAACCAAATCTCTTGGGGTTCACGGGAGAAGGATTGGAGGTGGTGTGGATGAGGTCGGAGGCGAAACATCATGAGGAGAGGAGGGACATGCTCGTGCGCTTTCTGAATCACTGGGGTCTTTGTGCAGCCAACACCTACGGCGTGCGACAAGTGACGCACAGGCCGTGGAGTACCAGCAGCTACTCCAGGGTGTTGGACTACGTATTTGTGCCGACACAATTTGCAGGTGCCGAGGTGGCTCGGACCAACTGCTCATTTGAATGCACGGTGGAATTTGTGGATCCTACACAGGATCGAGCGTCGCGCTACAGTGACCATGCGAAGGTAGGTGTGAGGATAAAACATGTGTCGGTGCGCAAGCCTTTCGTGCGACCCAGGCCCCCGAGCCTCATCAATTGGGCCCCGGAGGATTATGAGTCAGCGAATGTGTTCAGTACACTGGCCGATGTGCAGGTACAACAACATATGAACCAACAGGGTGACATAACTATACAAACAGTTGGACAGATGCTTGTGAGTGCTGCGACGATGTGTAGGCATACAAAGGGCAGGGCGGATACTAAACCTATCAAAAAACCTGACCAACTCGTGGACGTTGAAGCGGAGTTAAGGAGGGGTGTCTTCGGTGAGCGTAGGAAACAATTACTGAGACGTCAAAAAACACTCCGAAGAAAGTTCAGGCGGGAACAGCTCCTCAAGGACTCCACTGGCCTCAAACATGGACCCCGTAGGTGTATCAAGGAAATGCTGTGTGACGGGATACTGGCAGAAAATAAACAAAGATGGGTGGAGGAGCTCAACAAACACGTACAACGGTCATATACATGTGATGGGGAGGGAGGAGCTGCAAAGAGAGAGTTGCATCGACTACGGACACTGTGGGAGGCAGAGGGCAGAACTACGAACAGGGTCATATCTATGGGTGTGTTGCTGGGGGCTCGAGCCCGATTGAAGGGCGGCACCGCAGCGGGCTCTGATGGCCTGGTGGCGGAGATTCTCAAAGCAATACCCTGGAATGCATTGAGATTGATACGACACTCATTTCAAGAAATACATGATCAGAAAAAGTCGTCACCTGATTCGTGGAGAAAGTTGTGCGTGCAGTTGATTCCAAAAATGAGCATGATCCAAACATTTGGGGAGACTCGTGCAATATCGCTGTTGAGTGTTATGAGCAAGTGGTACATGGCGTGCCTTCTTATTCTTGTGGAAGAACATGGACATATCAAAAAATTGGCGACATATGGATTCCAGAAGAGTCACAAAGTTCATCACATGACGGCCCCTTTGCTGCACATGACACGTCATGCCACTCTCTGGGGAAAAGGCGAGTCGGTACATATGGGAATAATGGATATAAAGAAAGCGTTTGATCATGTCACTGTCTCGATGGTGATCCGCGCGATGGAACATCTGAGATACCCAACAGATCTGATTATTGCAAATGTGGAGCCTATGATTGGAAACACAGCAGTTTTTGATTTCCAGGATGTGTGCAGCGAAGAGATCCTGTATAACAAGTCGGTGCGAACTGGAGGGAAAGAAGGCCCAGTGCTCTTCAATATTGTGTTGGAGGCAATTTGGGCCTCTATTACTGAATCATGGGAAGCATGTCATTATGGAGTACGATTGGAAGGCGAGGGGACACAACAGGCACTGGTCAACCATTACATATGGGCTGACAATGTGGTGCTGCTGGCATCTTCGGCGAATCAGCTGAGGAATATGGTGAGTATGTTGACCGTGGCCCTCAGACGGGCTGGTATGGACTGGAAGATTGAGAGCCTGGAGTACCTTGTTTTTGGGCTGAGACAAAACCAGGGACCACAATCATTAGTGTGCGAACTGGGAGATGATATTTGTGCACGGGCTGGAGACCCCAGCTTACCCTATCAATTACGTGAGGCAGTGGTTTTGCCGAGAAAAAGCGAGTGCGACATACTGGGAGTTAAATTTGTGACGAACCCGAGGGATTTCCATGCAGTGCGGCACCGTATTGATGCAGGCAGGCGGTGTTTCTATGCTGATATTAAATTCTATCGATCACGCGCGGTGAGCATGAGGGAAAAATTCAGACGGTATCAGAGCAGAGTTCAACAGATCATCTGCCATGGATGTGTGGGGTGGAGCTGTAATGAACATGTGCTGAACATATTGAGGAGCTTTGAAGGAAGATGTTTGAACACAATGCGGGGATTACATAGAAAAGAGACGGAAACGTGGGAGGAGTTCAGGGATCGCAGTACCAACAGATCCAGGGAGATGTTCAAGGAGGGGGGGTTCAAAACGTTGGTGGAGAAAGTTGCGAGGTACAATTTTGAATTCGCCGTGGAGGTATCCCAATATAAGTGCCACATGCCGTCCACTGTGTATAGCAAATCGTGGCAGCAGGCGCTGCGCTCCATGTTGCACGTATCGGGGGAGTGGACGGTGCAGAGGGATGAAATGCTGGCGGCAGTAAGTCGGACGATGTCGAGAGAGGGAACGAGACGGCTCAGAGGCAGACCACGAATCGTGGCGAGCAGCTGGCATGCACCCTTTGAAAAGTGGAGGTCGCTTCTGTGGCACGACACGTGCGTTGTACTGAAGGATTGGGAGGAGTTTGTGGAACACATATCACAGATACCCAAAGTGGAGGATATGTTTGTGAGGAGGAGTAAGGAGAGGTGGGTGGGAGGGTTTGCGAAGACACCGACAGATGACGAGTTGGCCCGACGTCTTGCAGTTATTAATGAACAGACTACGATATGGGACCCTGGGATGGATGGTATCGCTGTTGAAATGTGCGGAGACAGTAAAACGGTCGTACAATGGTTGAGGGGAGTCTGGGCCTGTGACAACAGTGGGTATGCCAAACGGATCGCCAGGATACAAAACATCATGTATGACGTGAGTGAACAACACAACATACGATGCCCGACGTACGGTAGGGATTTCTGGAATCATATCTATAGGGAAGCCAATGCCTATGCTGATGAGCTGACACACCATGCGAGAGAAGGAAACTGTTACAGAATTTACAAGCATGACTATATCAAACAGAACAGGACAAACATCAAATACATCAGAGGATGTTGGGATGGTGGAGTGAGCAGTGAGGGTGCTGCTGGAGGTCACTGGATCGAAGTTGCTCCAGAGAATGGCCCGTGGACACTCGTGAGCTCAGAAGCCTACATGTTTGATGTAGGTGCCACCGTGACGGAGGCAGAATTATCTGCTGCCGAGCGCCTGTGCACAGGTGTGGAGCACATTGTTAAAGAAATTTCCTCTGCAAAGCGGAGGAGGCGGATTTAACTGGCTCTAGCCCTTAGGCTTGGGCGCACGCGCCCTGTGTAGCCTGACCAAACACCAAACTCGAGCTGTATGAGCTACAAAGCTGATATTTACTGAAACTGATTCAGAATCGTCAGTTGCGTTTGTCTGTCGAATCCAGAGCCCTGAACTCGGTCAGTTGCCCGATCTAGACTCGCGAATTTATTCGTATTAGTCGAGTCATCTTGAGAGATGCTATCGGTTTTCTTCACTGAACTTGCGCCGAGAGCAGGCTACAGTGCTGGTTCTCACATGAATCGATTCGAAGAGATCCTGCGCGTCCGTCTGTCGAATCCAGAGCTCGGAACTCGGTCTGCTGCCCGAATTAGGTCTGCGAAACTATTCTATTGTTCGAGTCATTCTGAGAGATGCTGTCGGTTTTCTGCACTTAACTCGGGCTGTAGGGGGGCTCCAGCGCTGGTAATGACAGGAGTCGATTCGCAGACATGAGACCCGTCCGCCTGTCGCATTCAGAGGCCAAATAATATTCACTATAAGTCAGAATGTTGGTAGGTGCTGTCGGTTTTCTTAACTTAAGTCGAGCTAGGAAGCTCTACGAGTTCCCCGGCGGTAACCAAGGTTGACGGTTTACCGCCGGCGCCCAGTGCCCCAGAGGCCTCGCGAACGTGCCCCAGAGGCCTCGCGAAGCTTCCCGGGCAGCGAGCGCCCACGCGTGCAGGCGCGCGTGGAAGCGTCGCCCTCTGCCCTTTCGGAGCGCTTCAGGCGAGGTGTCCACCGCCATCACCCACGTTTGCTGCCCTTCAGGAGCGCTTCAGGCGAGCTTTCCACCGCCACCACACACGTTTGCAAGCAGCTTTTGCAGCGTTTCAGAATCTGGCACCCCCCCGCGCGTCCAAGACGTGCCGCCGGCCATGCGCGCGCAGCGTCTGGAGCAGACGAGTGCAGAGGTACGCGGCGCCGCACGGCCCAGGCCGCTGACGCGTTCAGACCCGTATGCGCGCGTCTCTCACTTGGCTATCCGGGTTTTGCACAACAACAGGTTCCGGAGCGCTGGAGAGCTAGTTGGCAAGAAAAATCTCGACGGACCTTTTGGTGACTTTTGGTCGGTTGAAAATTTTGTTCTCGAAATTCAACAATTCGTTAGAGCTCTAGTATTTTTTCCCGTGATATTTGATCTTATTTTCGCTCGCCATCTTGATCTCAGCTCGATCGGGTACCTTTTACTGCCAAAAAGCGTCCCGGCGGGCTCGGCCGTTTCGAGTCATCTTGATACGCGTTGTCGGTATTTTGTACTTAACTCGAGCTGTAGGGCAGCTACAGAGCTGGTAAGCACACCTATCGCATTCAGAATTATCAGGCGCGTTCGTCTGTTGAATCCAGAGGTCTGAACTCGGTCTGCTAGCCGAGCTAGGTCCGCAAACCTATTCGTATTATTGGAGTCATCTTGACAGACGCTCTCGGTTTTCTGTATTCAATTCGAGCTGTAGGGCAGCTACAGGGCTGATTGTCACAGATATCGATGGGAAATCATCAGTCGCGTTCGTCTATTGAATCGAGAGCTCTGAACTCGGCCTGCTGCCTGAGCTAGGTTCGCGAAACTATTCGTATTGTTCGAATCATCTTGAGGAGTGCTCTCGATTTTCTGCACTCAGCTCGTGCTGGGCAGGGCTACAGTGCTGCGGGTGACAGATATCGATTTGCACACATCAGGCGCGTCTGTCCGTCGATTCCAGAGCTTGGAACTCGGTCTGCTGCTCAAACTATGTCCGCGAAACTATTCTATTATTCGAGTCGATACTGTCGGTTTTCTGCACTTAACTCGGGCTGTAGGGGGGCTGCAGGGCTGGGAATCACATGAGTGGATTCGCAGACATCAGACGCGCCCGCCTGTCGCATTCAGAGGTCTGAACTCGGTTTGATACTCGAACTGGATTGCGAAACTGTTTGTTTTTTTTGTTAGAGTCATCTTGAGAGATGTGAAATCGCTTGGGCTGAAAAAATGGTCGTCCTTTGGAGTTTTTTTTTCCACAGTATATACTGTCAGGAAGCTCTACGAGTCCCCCGGCGGTAAGAAAGGTTGACGGTTTACCGCCGGCGCCCAGTTGGCAAGACAAATCTCGACGGACCTTTAGATGACTTTTGGTCGGTTGAAAGTTTTGTTCTCGAAATACCTCGTAGAGCTCTTCGGCATCGATGAGCTAGAGGAATTCCGGCGCGGGGTGGAGCTAGTTGGCCCAGCCGGCCGAGGCGGACAATGTGATAACTTTTGGGTGGTTCTACGAAAATTTGAAAGATATTTGACCACTTATTTTGAGAAAGCAGATCTTTACGCCGAGCATTGGCGTATGAACTCCTCTCTGACAGCAGCTCAGCTCTCTCGATGCATTTTTCCATGAATTGACTTCCAGGAACTGAGCGAATATGAACATCGAAAACATCGAATTTCATGATTTTCGAAAAATCTCTATTTTTCCACTCTGTGGCACTCATACCAGTGAGAGGATCTCTACGAGGTTCCCGGCGGTGACGAGGTTGACGGTTCACCGCCGGCGCCAGTTTGACGATTCGTTAGAGCTCTAGTATTTTTTCCCATGATATTCGATCTTATTTCCGCTCGCCATCTTGATCTCAGCTCGATCGGGTACCTTTTACTGCCAAAAAGCAGGCAGGCGGGATCGGCAGTTTCGAGTCATCTTGACACGCTCTGTCGGTTTTCTCAAGATAACTCGAGCTGTAGGACAGCTACAGAGCTGATAAGCACAGCTAATCGATGTAGAATGACGAGGCGCGTCCGCCTGTTAAACCCAGAGGACTGAACTCGGTCTGCTAGCCGAGCTAGGTTCAAAAACCTATTCGTATTATCCGAGTCATCTTGACAGACACTCTCGGTATTTTGTGCTTAACTCGAGCTGTAGGGCAGCTACAGAGCTCATAGTCACAGTAATCGATTGGGAATTATCAGGCGCGTCCGTCTGTTGAATCGAGAACTCTGAACTCGCCCTGCTGCCCGAGTTAGAATCGCGAAACTATTCGTATTGTTCGAATCATCTGAAGAGGTACTGTCGCTTTCTAAACTGAACTCGGGCTGTAGGACAGCTACAGTGCTGGTGGGGACAGCAATCGATTTGGAGACATCAGGCGAGTTACGCCGTGGAAGCCAAGAGCCGGAAACGCGGCTGCCTGCCTGAAATGGGGGGCGCATCGGAACTGTTTCGTATTGTTCGAGTCATCCTGAACCATGCGAGAGAAGGAAACTGTTACAGAATTTACAAGCATGACTATATCAGACAGAACAGGACAAACATCAAATACATCAGAGGATGTTGGGATGGTGGAGTGAGCAGTGAGGGTGCTGCAGGAGCTATCGACGATGGGATCCGAAGTGCTCAGCGGGAATGATGTTTTGCATTTTTTGAGCTTCAAGAAGCATTCATGTTTGAGTAGGTGCCACCTGGACGGAGGCAGAATTATCTGCTGCCGAGCGCCTGTGCACAGGTGTGGAGCACATTGTTAAAGAAATTTCCTCTGCAAAGCGGAGGAGGCGGATTTAACTGGCTCTAGCCCTTAGGCTTGGGCGCACGCGCCCTGTGTAGCCTGACCAAACACCAAAAACTCGGGCTCTAGGGGAGCTGCAGGGCTGGGAATCACAGAAATCGATTCGGAGACATCAGACGCGTTCGCCTGTCGCATTCAGAGGCCTGAACTCGGTCTGATACTCGAGCTGGGTTTAGGAAACTGTTCGTTTTGTTTGAGTTATCTTCAGAGGTGCTGTTGATTAGCGCACGTAACTCGGGCTGTAGCAGAGCTACAGAGCTCGTGCAGAAGACAATCCAGAAGCATCTGGGGGCGTTCGGCTGTTGCATCGAGAGGTCTGAAATCGCTTGGACTGAAACTATTCGTTCTCTGCAATTTATTTTCTACACTATATTTTGCCAGGAAGCTCTACGAGTCCCCCGGCGGTAAGAAAGGTTGACGGTTTACCGCCGGCGCCCAGTAACTCGTAGAGCTTCCCCTAGCAAGTTATTGCTGGAAGCTAAGAGTAATTCCGGGGCGCCGGAGAGCTCAGCTCTTAACTCGTAGAGCTTCCCTTAGCAAGTTATTGCTGGAAGCTAAGAGTAATTCCGGTGCGCTGGAGAGCTAGTTGGCAAGAAAAATCTCGACGGACCTTTTGATGACTTTTGGTCGGTTGAATTTTTTTCTCAAAATTTGAACATTCGTTAGAGCTCTAGTATTTTTTCCCATGATATTAGATTTTATTCCCGCTCGCCATCTTGATCTCAGCTCGATCGGGTACCTTTTACTGCCAAAAAGCAGGCAGGCGGGATCGGCCGTTTCGAGTCATCTTGATACGCGCTGTCGGTTTTCTGAACATAACTCGAGCTTCAGGACAGCTACAGGGCCAGTAAGCACAGCTAATCGATGTAGAATGATCAGGCGCGTTCGCCTGTTGAACCCAGAGGCCTGAACTCGGTCTGCTAGCCGAGGTAGGTTCAAAAACTTATTCGTATTATCCGAGTCATCTTGACAGACACTCTCGGTATTTTGTGCTTAACTCGAGCTGTAGGGCAGCTACAGAGCTCATAGTCACAGAAATCGATTGGAAATCATCAGGCGCGTTCGTCTGTTGAATCGAGAGCTCTGAACTCGCCCTGCTGCCCGAGCTAGAATCGCGAAGCTATTCGTATTGTATCATCTGAAGAGGTACTGTCGCTTTCTAAACTTCACTCGGGCCGTAGGGGGTACATTGCTGCTGGGGACAGCAATCCATTTGAAGACATCAGGCGCGTCCGCCTGTGGAAGCCAGAGCTCGGAACTCGGCCTGCTGCCTGAACTCGGTCCGCGAACCTGTTCGTATTGTTCGAGTCATCCTGAAAGATGCTATCGGTTTTCTGCACTTAACTCGGGCTGTAGGGCAGCTGCAGAACTTGTAATCACAGGAATCGATTCGGAGACATCAGACGCGTCCGCCTGTCGCATTCAGAGGCCTGAACTCGGTCTGATACTCGAGCTGGGTTTAGGAAACTATTCGTTTTGTTTGAGTTATCTTCAGAGGTGCTGTTGATTAGCGCGCGTAACTCGGGCTGTAGCAGAGCTACAGAGCTCGTACAGAAGACAATCCAGAAGCATCAGGGGGCGTTCGGCTGTTGCATCGAGAGGTCTGAAATCGCTTGGGCTGAAAAACTAGTCGTTCTCTGGAGTTTTTTCCCACATTATATACTGTCAGGAAGCTCTACGAGTCCCCCGGCGGTAAGAAAGGTTGACGGTTACCGCCGGCGCCCAGTTTATGCATTTTCGGAAGAGTTGACTCGGAACTGAGCGAATATGAACATTCGCGAAAAAACCGAATTTCAAGATTTTCGAAAATTCTCTATTTTTTCATTATATGTAGGTTCTCTGCACTCTGACTTCTTTGACTGTGACCCGGCGGTGACCAGGTTGACGGTCCACCGCCGGCGCCAGTGGCAACTTTAAACCATCTCGACGGACCTTTGGTGACTTTTGGTCGGTTGAAATTTTTTTTCCCAAATTCAACATTCGTTAGAGAGCTTGGTGGTCGTCTGTTGCTGGGGGGCGAGAGAATTGTAGGGAGTTTGATGTATCTAGTGTTGGTAGGGGTCTTGCTGTAGGGGAGATTGTTGG
>CAUYUJ010005719.1:0-15000 GCA_963575745.1 Prorocentrum cordatum | reverse complement strand
ACGTTCTGCGTCTTCTCTCGCGATGTCCATTGGGATCTGCTGGGCCCAGGAATGTGAGAATGTCGACTTTAATTCAGAATGGTTTGCTAAGTTGGGGGTTAGTGCACAGCTATCTTCCTGTCGCAAGGCAGGCATATTGTACCGTGGGGGAACGGCAATACGTGAGCAGTCTAGTGGTGACAGATGGGTGACTGTTCTTTTCAATCGGGTTATCTTCGTCTCACTCTACTTTCCCGACAGCTCTGTGGGGGAGGCTCTCAACATCACGGATGTTTGTCTTCGTTCTATTTCTCTTCTCAAGCGGTACTGGGAAGGTTTGCATGGTTCTCTCAAGTTGGTTGTTGCTGCAGATGCGAATGTGGAAGTCAGACCACATCTCACGGACATCGAAGGCACCGCCTTGACGGGCCCAGGTCTGCTAGGCGCTGATGTTTGTCATGGGGGTGGTGGGATGGAGAGGGAAAGGAGGAGGAGGTATTCGTTACTACGTATCAAGGTGGAGGACTGGATGATGGAGGAGAGCTTGATTGCCAGCAACACGTTCAGGGAGAGAGAGATCACATGGTACGGATATCGGACAGGGGCACGAGAGGCGGGGAAGGTCTTGGACTATGTGCTAGTATCTCGTGGTACCGTGTTTGCGCCCGCCTCGGTGTCCTGGCCTCGCGAGTTGGGTAGTACTCGCAGGTTTAGTGACCACGCGTTGGTGCAAACGGAGTTGCAGCTTGATAGACCAGTCGTCGCGCCCAGATACGTTGCACGGGCTGTGCGGTGCCTATCCAGATGGATGCCGCTGACCTGGCACGACGGCTGCTCGTTTCAGACACGTCTCGACTCGTCAATCGACGAGAACCTCAGCCTTGGAGAGACTGAGAAACGTTGTCATCGTGAGGCGTCTGCTACTTCGACCTATGCCCCCTCCCCGTCGGCACCCTGAACTTATTCGATTGCAGGAGGAAGTGAAGAGGTGGGATGGGGACAAGACGTCGGAGGAGTTCAAGAAGCTCAGGAGGAGGAGAGACCAGGATAAGAGGAAGTTCGACAGGAGATGGATGGCTTGGAGGTTCTCGGAAGGGCGGAGGAGGACACAGAAGCACACGATCGAGAGCGTCCACGGGTCCGTGGATCGGGTTGATTGGCACGCCTCCCTCTTGGATCACACGCAGAGCTACGCAGATGTGGGCGAGCGTGAGCGTACCCATCTCTCTCTGGCCTCGCTGCGTGCACGCGTGGCTGCTGGATCCCAGGATGTTCCCCGTCTGCCTGTCTCAGCGGTGTTTCGAGCTCGTTCTCGTCTTCATGCGGCAAAGGCGTCAGGGCCAGATGGGATCTCCGCGGAGGTGCTCAAAGAACTCCCGTATCGGACCGTTCGTATTTTTGCTGATCGTTTTGATGAGATATTTCGTGGTCTTTGTGCCGTGCCTGGATCTTGGCGTCAGACCTTCATTGCCCTGATGCCGAAAAAGCTGAAAGTGCTCACCCATCTCTCGGAGGCTACTAGGAGTATTGCCGTGGAGAGTGCTATCAAGAAGTGGTACTCGTCGTCGGTCCTTGTCGTCCTCGAGCCCTACTTTACCAAGGTGTTGCCACATATCTCGCTCTTCGGGTTCGCGGCCGAGCGCTGCTGTGGGGAGATCTCGGGGGCCCTCAAATGTGCGGCCCAACATGCGGCAGTCTGGGGAAAGGATCGGTCTCTGCTGATCGCCAGTTTGGACGTTAAACAAGCTTTCCAGAATATGACGGTTCAGAAGATCACACTTGCGTTTGAAAGACTCGGTATTCCTCCGTATCTCCAGCTGGCTCTACTGGAACCCCTGGCGGACGAGGTCTCCACGGTGCTCTTCGAGGGTCTCGGGGTCCCTGAGGTCAAGGTAGACAAGCACGTTCGGACGGGAGGTAACGAGAGCCCAGCATGTTGGAACGCTGTTGTGGCAGCCATGTGGGCTGATATTGTTCAGGACTGGGACAAGGGAGGCCTAGGCTACGAGTGTATCAACCCGAACTAGACAACTGAGACCGCCGTGGTAAACCATCTCATCTTTGCTGACAATGTGTACATCATTGGATCAGGCCTGAATCCCAAGGCTTTTCAACAACAGTTGAATGACTTTACTCTTGCCTTGCATCAATGGAAGTTTGATTGGAAGTTGGATAGCCTACAGTTTACTGCTATAGGATGCTCCCCTGGGAAATTCTTTACCAGTATCCATCGCTCTAATATTCCTGGGGATATCGGTCTCGATGGGGCTGATGAGTACGTCAGTGTCGAGCTGCAGCAGGTTTCCGTCCTCAACGTACTGGGGAATGACATCGCGGTTTCTTTTCGCGAGCCGCATGTTGATGTTGACCGCCGTCTCAACGCTGCTCGCAAGGCATTCTTCGGCCATATCCAATACTTTCGACTGTGCGGTGCATTGGCATCTGAAGTTCAAACGTTATCAGTCCATCGTGCGATCTACCCTGCTCTTCGGCTCGGAAGGGCTGACGTGGGAAAAGGACTCGATTCCGAAAATCCACGTCTTTGAGGGCACATGTTTGTTGAGGATGTGTCATAAGTCGAAACCCGCCGGTGTATCCTGGGACATATGGCGCCCTGCTCGTTTGCATGTTGTTCGAAAGCTATTTCACGATCATGGGTTTCAGAGTTCGGTTCAACGTGTATTGCATCGTTCATGGTTGCTGGCAAAAGACGTTGCGGAGTATCATGCGACTAACTGGGATGCTGCTTATGCGAATCGGGAAGATTGCAAACGTCGTCGGCTGGCTCTCCCCATTGCTCCTCCTAATGGTGCCCGTGCCTGGAGGGGCGCCAGAAGGATGCTGCTGTGCTCGTGTCCATCGTGGGAGGGTGCTCGTTCAGACTTCAGTGAGGTCCTCAGACAGAAGGGATCGTGGAAGGAGGCTAGTGCTCTGAAACGTATTCGTGTCGGAGCTGGTGCATCAGGAGAAAGACCTTGGAGTTACATGGCATATATCCTATTTGGGGCCTCTTGGTGGAAGGACGGTGTGTTTTCCTGGAAAACGTTCCTCGACAAGATGCCTGATTACCTGAAACACTGTGGCCATGAGAAAGCGTTTGAGTATTTCGTGTATTCGGGAAAGGGGGCCGACTCCGTGGTGGACAAGATGTCTTGGGATGAGTTGATGTCTCAGGAGGTGTCTGGAGCGGAGGCGGAAAAGTTAGCAAAACGGTTAGCCATCCTAAATGAAAGGGCGACGGTCTGGGATGTTGTTTCGGATGGGCTCCCTGTGGAGCTCTGCGGAGATGGTCTTCTTATTATAAATTGGGTCCGTGGGAAGTGGAGGGTGGGAAATAACGTGTATCAAAAGAGAGTCGATAAGCTGGTGGATAAGATTGCGTGGCTGGAAAATCGATACCATCTCAGATCCAGTTTCCTTGGTCGTGACTTCCTCAAACATGAATTCAGAGAGAACAACCAGAGGGCGGATGCCCTCACACATTGTGCGCGGGAAGGCCGCGAGTGTTACACTATGAGGCCTGTTCCACCCGATCTTTTATATCATGAGCTTGTTGCCCTCCGCGGTCGTTTCGACGGCGGAGTGGATGCGTCTGGTTGTGGTATTGGTTTCTTTCTCGAGGCCGCCTTTCTCCCCCATCCTGAACATTGCTCCAAGCGCCTGCGGCATTCCGCTGCCCCCGACTCGCCTCAGCCTGCTGCCTCCTGTGACGGTCTCGTTTGGAGAGATGTTGCGGAGGCGGCCCTTCTCTTGCCTAGAGATAGTACAGTCACTGATGCCGAACTGACGGCGCTGGAGCGCCTCATTGGGGCGGCCGAGTGCGTGCTGAGAGCTCACAGAGAGCTCGAGACGCCCTGCTGGGCGTTTGGCTCGGGCAGGCTTCGACGGACCCTTCGCTGCCCGCAAAGCCGCAAAAAACCGGGTTGACTGTTCACCGCCGGCGCCAGTCACTCTGGACCGCTGTGCTGCTTGCGGAGCTGCGCAGGTGGACATTGCCCATGCTATGTGTGGCTGCCCCAGGCAGGCCGCGCAGCGTGCCGATTTGGAGTCTCGCGCCCTGCTCCCGCCGCTATCGCACGCGGCCATGTACATGTGCCAGCTCTTCCGCGAGGGGCCGCCGCCTGAAGAGAGGTGGCACCACGTTCTCTACGTGGCGCGCGCCTTGCGCGACTCGATAGGCTCGCGCCCGTTCGAAATTCCTTCCCGACCTGGTGGGGGGCCTGCGGCCCAGCCCCCCAGGGGCACTTAAGCAATTTCACCGCCGCTTGTGGCGCTGGATCCGGTTGGGATCTGGTTGCGATTGGCCCTTGTTCTTTTTAGGGCTGGGCGAGGCTGCCGCGCCCAGGGGCCCAGTGCAGCCGCGTAGCTCTGTGCGTCTGTGGCGGCGGTCTTCCCCCAAGCCATCTGGCTGCCCAGTGCCTGGTGCCTCGTCCCCCCCTTTTTCTTTTCCTCTTTCGACCGCTCGCGCGGCCCCCTGGCTGCTGCCCGTCCCCGTGCCGCGAGCGGCCGGGGAGGGGGGGGAGCGAACTCTGCCCCCCCCTTGCACCTCGCCGCCCGCTGCGCCGCCCCTCCCCTTTTGCCCTCTGAGGTGCCGGTCTGGGAGGGGTCGCACTGGCCGCGAGGCCAGGGCGCCGTTGCCCGCGGTGGCGCCTGGTCCGACCCACGACGGGGGTGAAAGACCCTTCCCGAGACAGGGTCGGCCCCGCGGCCCTGCCCCGGGAGCGCAGGGGCGGCTGCGACCTGAGCGGGCCGCGCGCGGCGGGGGGGCGCGCTGGGGCGGCGCGCGCGGTCGCGCGGTGCTCCGGCCCCCGTCGCTGCGGTGTGAAATGAATTGAAAAAAGTGCAACAATTCTTGGGAACCAGAATTTGAGGTGCAGATTGTCTTCAATCATGTTTGTACACATCATTTATATACATTTGTTTTGGGATTACACATTGTGGCATCTTAACTTTATTAATCTTCGCGCTCGTAATGGTGAGAGTTTCAAGTATGTAGATGTATTCTGATTCTTTTCCCCATTCACTGGCTAAGACGTTGGTGAATGTGCTGACGCACTCCCCCTCCGCCCGCAGCGCCGAAGCTTCTGTGCGGTCTGCGTTCCAGAGGGCCTCTTGTAGTCTATGCCGCTCTCTGCTGCGGTGGGACTTGGGCAGCCACTTCGGCGCCTGGAACATCGCCCCCCCCAAAAAAGCACAAGGTTGACGGTTTACCGCCGGCTCCCAGTTCGCAAGCGCTCCGCAGCGCTCCCTGGCGGCGCTCCCAGGCGCTCGAAAGCGCTCCCAGGGCGCTCTGAAGCGTTCCCATGCGCCCCATGGGCATTCGCGAGCACTCAGCAGCGATCCCCAGCCGCGCCCCCAGGCGCTCGCAAGCGCTGGGCCTCTGCGCTTCCGCGCGGCATCACAAGGCATTCCCACGGCCGCCCGAAGCGTTCCCGAGACCCCGAAGTTGCTCACATGATCTTCCCAGAGCGCCCCGCGGGCTCCACCGAGGCAATCCCAGGGGCTCTGCCATGCAGGTGCTGACGCAGCCATGCCCGCGCACCGTGGCGAGGGGGTGCCAGGCCCACCCCCTCGCGCTCCCCCTCCAGCCGTCCGAAGCTCGCGCCGAACGGCTGCGTCGATGATTGCAATCGCTTCAGCGGGGGCGACCCAAAGGCGAAACCCAAAGCCGAGGGCGACTGCAACTGCCGTGCACGTCGCCGTCAGCGAGGAGCCCTACGCAGCCACTCGCTCGAGGCCCACGGGGACCCATGGGATTGCAGCGCCAGCGGCAGCGCAGTGCTGTTTCCCAATGCCGAAGGCAAGTGCTGGACCCTTGTGGAATTGCCGCGCCAGCGGCAGCCCAACGGCGAAGCTCCGCGCCGAAGGCGCAAACGGCTGCCTCTTCGACGTGGCGAGCTGACGCGCCAGCGACATGCGTTGCGATGGCCGCGGCCGCGCGCGCGCTTCCCAGCATTCGCAGCCCAGTGTCCCAACCCAATGCCGAAGGCAAAGGCGGCAACGCATGGACATGCTGCGCCAGCGGCAGCCCACCGGCGAAGCTCAACGCCGAAATCGCCAACGGCTGCCTCTTCGACGGGCGACTAGCTGACGCGCCTACGCCACGCGCCCGGCGCGCATGCTCGCGCGGATGCACAGTGCCACGGCCGCGTCAGCGATCGCAGGCGCGCGCCACTTCAAGAGCCCCCCGTGATAGGGGGGTTGGGGGGACAACCCGAAACTTTTAAATGGCTTCACTCTGGGTGGTCTGGGACGGGAATGCGACTGACCGTGGCGCGCGCGGCGTGGACAGCGATCCCCCCCAACGACCTTGATGTGTGGGGATCGCAGCCAGCGCGCGCTTGCGCCAATGCAGGCCTTAATCCCTGAACCGTAAACCGTAAACCCTGAACACTAAAACCTCAGCCCCCAAGACGAGAAGCACTCCGTAGATGGCAAGCCCAAACGACAGCAAGCATGGCGCCATCGCGACGGCCCCAAGCTCTCCGACGCTTCCCCAGGCGCTCCGAAGCGTTCCCGGACGTTGCCGGGCAAGCCCAGGCGCTCCCAGGCGCTCCCAAGCGCTTCCGAGCGCCCCGTGCGAGCCAGAGCGCCCCTGGAGCGGCCCAACGAGCATTCCGTGGGGGCCTGCGCGAGCGGGGGCGCTCCGAAGCGCTCCTGCGTGCTTTCGGGCGCTCCCAGGCGCTGCCGGGCAAGCCCAGGCGTTCCCGGGCTCTCCCAGGCGCTTCCAAGCGCTCCGTGCGAGCCTGAGCGCTCCCGGAGCGGCTTCCGTGGGCCTGCGCGGGGAGCTTCCGCAGCGGCCCGACAAGCAAACCGTGCGAGTTTGCGCGAGCGGGAGCGCTTCCGCAGCGGCCCGACAGGCGCTCGGTGCGAGCCGGCACGAGCGGGGCGCCTCCGGAGTGGCCCGACAAGCATTCCGTGCGAGCTGGCACGAGCGGGAGCGCTTCCGGGGCGGCCCGACAAGCATTCTGCGGAGCAGGCGCGGGCGGGAGCGCCTCCTCAGCGGCCCGACAAGCATTCCGTGCGAGCCAGCGCGAGCGGGGGCGGCTCCAGAGCGGCCCGACAAGCATTCCGTGCGAGCCGGCACGAGCAGGGGCGCCTCCGGAGCGGCCCGACAAGCATCCCGTGCACGAGAGTTAGCGCCTCCGAGGTGGCCCGACAAGCGCTCCGCGCAAGCCGTCGCGACGCGAATCGTGTTTTACAAAGGATCGCGGCATCGACAGTCCCGAAATCTTGGCGTCGCGAAGCGAATCCTATGTGTTTTACAAAGGATCGCGGCATCGGCAGGCCCGACATCTTGCTGTCGCGCCGCGAATCCTGTGTGCTTTACGAAGGATCGCGGCACCGGCAGACCCGCAATCTGGCCGTCTCGATCAGAATTTTATGTTTTAGTGAGGTATCGTAGCCAAGCCGACTGGCGGGCCCCAGTTGAGGCTGCTGCGAGGCCCCCAGACTTTAATACGTAGTGTAAACCCGAAGCCCTAAACCCTAAACCTTAAACCCTAAGAGCTAAGAGCATATAAATATTTAAATCCTAGAATGCCTAGGCCCGCCCTTGCGGCGCCCCTTGCGCCGCCCCCCATTTCGGCGCGCCCCTCACGCAGATCCTTGCCCTCGGAGTGCCAGGAATGGTGTTCTCAGAGCTTTTGCAAATCCCAGGGCGAACCCCCGCGCGCAGATCCATGCGAATTGGGGATCCGTGTCTTCGAGGCAACGAGCTATCCCGCGCTCGTTGCGCAGCCGCTCCATGCAATCTCACCGCCGCTGGGCTGCGTCCCTGCGACGCACAGGGGCTCGCGTACATATGCGTTGTTCTTCAACTCGCGTCGTCGCGCGCGCGTGCCGTATCGCCGTTGCAGCGGCTTCCCAGAAGACTTTGCGCGACTGTCGTCGTCGTTGTCGTCGTTTTGAGATCAATATCGTCGTCTTCGTCATCGGTGTCGTCGTCGTCGTTTTGAGATGGGTCATGGGTGGGTGTCCAACAGGCTTCAAGTTTGGGCAAGCGGACCCTACATTCCCAAGCACCTCGTTGTGCATCTGCCACCCACCGCGCATGACCGTCGCCGTCTACGAGAGACGGGGCTTCTCTGAGATGCTTCAGCTGGTTGCCAGACTGGGTCGACATGGGAGCCTTGCGCTCCCATCCCCCGCTATGGGGAGTCGCGATTCTACGATGAACGCTCCCCCTGATCCTCGAAGAATACAGCACCCCAAACCCGGAGACTTTGCGAGCTCGGGTCGCGCTCTTTACTTTTCCGACACGTTAAAACACGTGTGGGGCGCTCTAAGCGCTTCTGGGCGCACTTGGGAGCGCCTGGGAGCGCCTGGGGGCGTCTGGGAGCGCCAGGGAGCGCTTGGGAGCGCTTGGGGGCGCCCGGGAGCGTGCCGGGAGCGCCTGGGAGTGCTTGGGAGCGCCTGGGAGCGCTTTGGAGCGCCTGGGAGCGCCTGGGAGCGCTTTGGAGCGTGCCGGGAGCGCTTTGGGGCGCCTGGGAGCGCCTGGGAGCGCCTGGGAGCGCCTGGGAGCGCCTGGGAGCGTCTGGGAGAGCTTGGGAGCGCTTGGGAGGGCCTGGGAGCGCCAGGGAGCGCCTGGGAGCGCTTGGAGCGCCCATGTGGGAATTTAGGGGCCAGCGGCCCTAAACCCTAAAAGGCTTTTGTTTGGGATGTCGCCGGCCATGCGGCCGGGGGTGGGGAGATGTTGCACCTTCTGCCCCCCTTCGCCAAGCTTGCTCGGATCGGCTAACCGCCCCCCAATCAAGCTTGCCGAAGGGGGGCAGCATTGCTTGGACTGTCGGCCGCTGCGCTAAGAGAAGCCCTAAACATTAAACCCGCGACCCACCCGCGACGGCGCCTGCGGCGGGCTGTTTTTAAAATTCTTTCCAGGTGCAGGTGGAGAGCCCGCGACCCACCCGCGACCAAAACTACGTTCACTGAACAAGCCAAAAATTCGGCGCCTGCGGCGGTCCGCCGGCTCGACGCCCGCGTCGCCCGCGCCCGCCCCCTCACTCTTATCCGCAATTTCGGGGTGCTACGTGCTGACATCATGCTCCTACCCGTGACGCATGAATGGGCATCTGCAAGGCGGGCATTTTTCCTGGATGCGGGGCAGAGCGCCAGACGCGGAAAGACACATTCTTTAGTTCGTGTTCTTTCTCTGGAGAGTTGCAGATTCCACGCGCGCACCACGGTCGCTGGCTACAAGTTCGAGCGCAGGAGAAAGCAGGTGGACGTGGGTATCGACATGCACGCGGCGTCTGTGACCGGATGTGAATTGTGGTTCGGTGAGTAAGGTGCCATCATATGCCCCCATACTATTCCTCAAATGGCCATTCTAGCCATTCGCACGGTCTGGGGCCGTCGTCTTTTCCCCGAGCACAACAAACCATGGACCTATCCTCCGTTGGCCAAGCTTCCCGAGCCACGGAGCGAATATGAAGTCTGTGAGGTTGTGCCGGTGGTGACACCTGCAGCGGAGTGGTTGCGAATGCGAATTTGTGCGCCCTCACCACCGCCGCATCGCCGGCCCGACGTTGTGCCACCCAAGCCTCGTGGTTCCGTGGCCGCTGCAGTCGCGAAAAGTTATTCCTCTTCTGCCGCGCCATGCGTTTCCGAGTCGCGTATGCCTTCTGAGGCCGCAGATGACATGCGCGACGTCCTCCGCCTGGACATGTATATGGCTGTCTCTGCGCCGGTGGACACACCTGCACCGTTTCCAGCTGACCAGGATTTCCAGGAGGCACAGTCGAGCATCGACTGGTGGAAGATCGTGCAGGATTGCAAGGAGCAGTACTTCGAACCTCTCGTCCAAGATCTTCCTTCAGGTACCTGGGACCGCCCCTCGCGATGCAGTGACATCCTTCCCGGTGATTTCATCTACGCGCGTCGGCGCGGCTCGTCTCGGTGCCGTGCTGTCGCTAAGTCGTACCCTGTCACTAAACAGGCGTCACTCATCCTAGCCAAAGGATAAGTATTTGGAGCACTCCGTGCCATGGTCACGGCCCGCTCTGGGCCAACATCTGGTATTGCGATCAGGATAACGGTCAACGCGGCTTCCCCTTCGCTATCCCTCTTCGCGCCGACCTGCCGTCGGCATTGCTGGACCACTCCGACACTTTTGACATCGACGCTCACCTCGGCATCCCTGACGACGACATCGTTGTTGAGAAGTCGGTGGAAAAACCCACAGCTCATGACGATGGCATCTTCCCAGAGCACGACGACTGTCCCGCTGTCAGAAACGCTGAGAAGATGATTCTAACCACGATCCAAGTCGTTGAAGACGTGGAGACTATCTTTGGCATTTTGTCCGATGACTCTCTTCCACATATTCGAGAATCTGGAGAAGGCGCCGATGGTATTCCACTGTTGATAGCGCCGCTCTGCGAGCTGGAACAGATATGTATTGCGAAGTGCGCGGCTATCACGTACCAGTACCACAGCCACCTCGATATCAAGTTTCGCTTCGACGTTGCCCCGAGTTGGTACAACATGTCCTTTGACCCATTTAGCCCGTGGGCCAAACAGCTCCCTGACGTTTGTGGACACAACCGCTTCATCTCGACAATGATCACGGAGATGGACTGGCACGACGGTGGTGAGTTAGTGCTTTCCCATTGGATCGCGCACCTCTTTGGTATCATACAGAACGGCGCCACTCAGCGTCCCGTGTAGACCTCGGCGTCGGAGATTCTCAAAAACCATAGCGCCCTTGAGTCCTCGCTCAACCTACGGGAACTGGATGTGTTGTCCAACCCGAAGTGCAGCGACTTCGTGGGCGACCCGATGAAGGACAATCTTAATCTCAGGGCTGACGCCAATCCGCCCCCTACCGATGCCCCTGGTCCTGCTGCCGACCCTGGTTGCTCAGCATCCGCCGTTGCTCCGACTTAGGAACAATTGCTCAGAGCACTGCGGGCCGACCCTGACGGCAGTCTGCAGGGCATCGAGAGAGATGCGAGGGGCGCGGAGCTCCGCGCCACTGTGGATCGGCTCTTGACGGAGCATCAGGGCACGGCCTCATCACGCCACTCTCGTGAGCAGACCTCGGCAGGAGACCTCTCTGAGCCGATGGCCGACAGAGGATTGGAATCTCTGGCCGCCGTTCTGGCCACCGATCGCGCTCACTTGATCCCGAATCATGCTCTCCATGATCTCGGTCGGTCGTTGAGTGCCGGTGGTAGCACCTGCAATCGCGTTATGCGGCGGATCCAGTTTGGTCCGAGAACTTGCAAACTGCGAGGCGTCATTGTCACAGCTGCTACCGCGATCTCCCCAACAACTTCTGTGGCGACACCTGCTACATGTGCAGTGAGTCACAAAGTTACGGGGAGACTGGAGCTGCTCAAATCAATTTTCTTGCAGATGTGCACACGTGGGGCCGTAACTCCTTAACTGAGAATATCTTTCGGCCCGACGTTGCCATTCGCTTTCGGGGCATCCTTTCCGACGTGGCAAAGCGGCGAGATTTCCTTCGCCGACTGGCGGGCAAGGCGGAGAAACGTTATAACAGGTGGGTGGAGGCTGGTAGGTCCCCCCCCGGCGCCTGCCGCCTCGGTGGCGATGCGGCTGACGAGGAAGATGCGGTTCTGTATCACCCATGCGTCGACATAGTGGAGCGTTTCCAGGTCGACCCTCTGTTCTACCAGTAGATGACAGAGACACGGGAAGCCAAGAACGAACGGCCATTCACGGTCGATGACACGCGCGAAGCTTGCAGTATTATCGTGACAGTGTGAGTTCTGGCTTCGCTGTCCGAAGGGCGCAGGCTCGCGGAGCACTTAGCGGCAGCGAGCGCTTCGGACGTGGGCTCCTCACCTTTTCAGCTCCCTCTGGGAGAGGTCAGGGTTCGATGGGCCGCGCCGCGCTGACTGAGCTTCGTGAGCAGGTCCCCAAAGGCGCTGCGAAAGGTTAAAAGGGTGAGGGCACTGCTGCCACCATGGACACTGTTCGCCTCGCCCCTGCCACTCCATTCCCGCGCCGCAATGTCCCTGTCGGTGACCATGCCCATGGCGGCGGCGCTGGCTGGACTGGTGACGTGGCTCTGCGTCGAGTTCGCGGAGACCTACCACGCCTCCGCGGCGGCCGACACACGAGACGGAGTCCAGAGGCTGCAGCGGTAGCGCCGCGCGCCAGCGCCGCAATGTGCAGACATGGTAGCGCCAGGACCCTCTGCTTTACCAACATGATACGTATCGTTACTGGTCTGATTTTCAGAACACATGGATCTACATTGACGGTAACGACTGCGTATACATTTGCTTTAACGACAACAGCGGCCGCAACAGTGGTTGGTTCGATGAATATGGTAATCGCGTCTGGGATGATAGATATTATGATTTGTGGACACGCGTTAACGTATGCGGTCTCATTGAATTTCGTCATTGTTTGGGGAACATATTCTGGTCTGATCATATCGTTAGACTGATGGTTTATCTGATTTGTAATCGTTGTTTTTGTTATCTTACATTTTCCGAGTTTCTACATTCATGCCATTCCTGTTTTGACAGATTCGAATTAATCTCGTACGCATTGGCGTTCAGGGCATAACTGCACCCCGGCGGGTCGCCCGCTAACCGTAACATGATTTTTGCTACAGTTTACTTTCATGAGAAGCCGGAAGACACAAGGTACAACACATGCCAAGCATCATTCTCATGCAATTTGCGATGCGATGCTCGCCAATCTCTGCGTTTGACAGCACATTTCTGAAAATCGCATCATTGTTGGACTTTGCCCAATTCTTTCGTGCATCTTCTGAGGCCTGGAGTGCCTCGCACCATGTATGATGCCTCTGCAGAGATCTGTGTTTTTCACGATTGTCTGATTACGCTGTGAATGTGGTCCTGGAGCGCCCTATCAAGATTTTGGGCTTGGAGAGCCTTGTGAATGACACATCTTTTACTTAAGTTGGGTTGTCGTCGAAATTCCGATACGTTGCACCTCGCGCACTTTCATTATGCGTCGGTGGAGACACCTGCATCGAAGGATGCAGAGGGGTCTCCCTCTGATCTTTTCTCCCTTACTATCCCAGTTTCGTCGCCTGTGGTGGCGGTGGGTCGCCCAGGTGTGCCGGAACGTTTTTTTGGGCGCGCCCTGGGCCCGCTAACGGCGGGTGGCCTCCCCAAGTGCCCCGTGTGGTCCTCCCCTCACCTTCCTAACCAATGCAACCTCGTCTGGGGGCGCGGTAGATATGACGGTAATGTGAGTGGACCTCGTACCTCTGATCCCGAACCCTGCCGTTGTCTCCCGTGGGCCCGAGGACATCGTCGAGCTGGCAGGTCTCGGTGCGGTGTGTGTGTGTGTGTGTGTGTGTGTGTGTGTGTGTTTGTGTGCGTGTGTGTTCGAAGTCCGCTCGTTTCCTCATTAGATCGTCACGTGCCGTAATTGAATCGGCTCAGGTATTTGCATGAACAGACGCAGTGCGCTGCTCTCCGCGCATCGCTCAGGAAAAGAAGCCGCTAACCTCTTCCTCCTTTGCCTCTGCCTACGGACCGTAGTATAGGATCGACTTCTCGGTCGTACCCCTGCGCGCGCATGATGCTAGGCTGCCCCCCCCCCAGCAGCCCTCGACAGTGGCGACAGTTTCACGTTCGCAGCCCCCAGGGATGGCGAGGTTCATTTGGGATATGCGTAGGGCGTCTCCATGCTGGACCCCCCAGCAGGCCCCGAAAGTGGCGACATTTTCGCGAATCGCAGCCCCCCAGGGATGGCCAGGTGTAATTTGAGTCCACGCAGGACGCCACTGTGCTGGACCCCCCCAGCAGCCTTCGAACGTGGCGACAGTTCTACATATCGCAGCCCCCTAGGGATGGCGAGGTCTTAATTTGAACCCGCGTAGGACATCACTGTGCTGGACCCCCCAGCTGCCTTCGAAAGTGGCGACGGTTTCACGTATCGCAGCACTCGAGGGAATGTGAGGTGTAATTTCAATCCGCTTAGGACGTCGCTGTGCCGGACCCCCCAGCTGCCTTCGAAAGTGGCGACAGTTGCACAGATCGCTGCCCCCCAGAGACGGCGAGGTCTAATTTTGATCCGCGGAGGACGTCACTGTGCTGAACCCCCAACAGCCCTCCAAAGTGGCGAGAGTTCTACAGACTGCAGCCTCCCAGGGATGGCGAGGTCTAGATTGAATCCGCGTAGGACGTCACTGTGCTGGCCCCCCAGCAGCCTTCGAAAGTGGCGGCAGTTTCACAGATCCCCAGGGATGGCCAGATTTAATTTGAAATCGCGTAGGACGTCATTGTGGTGGCCCCCCCCAGCAGCCCTCGGAAGCGTCGACAGTTTCACATATCGCAGCCTCCCAGTCCGCGTACTGGACCCCCAGCTGCCTTCGAACGTGGCGACGGTGTCACATATCGCAGCCCTCGAGGGGTGTTGAGGTCTAATTTCAATCCGCTTAGGACGTCGCTGTGCTGGATCCCCCAGCAGCCTTCGAACGTGGCGACAGTTTCACATATCGCAGCCCCCAGGATGGCGAGGTCTTAATTTGAACCCGCGTAGGACATCACTATGCTGGACCCCCCAGCTGCCTTCGAAAGTGGCGCCAGCATCATATATCGCAGCCCTCCAGGGATGGCGAGGTCTAATTTTGAATCCGAGTAAAACGTGATTGAGCTGGGCTCCCAGCGGCCTTCGAAAGTGGCGACAGTTTTCGTATCGCAGCCCCCCCCCCCCCGAGGCAAGACAGGAAAAGGCAGGAGGGAGGAGGGAAGGACAGAAGGAGGGACGGAAACCACAGTGCATGATTCAAAACGAATACCCAACCAAAGAGGGTTGGGACAAATTATTTGAGGGATTCCCGTGCCCGTGGCTGGTGCGGTGCTGCTGGCGGAGGTGTTCCCCTCGGTCCGCCCGGTTTTCCTTTCCCTTTCTTTTCCCCACGCGTCACTGCATGTCCTCGCTGGGGCATTTTTGCGACGTTGCGACATCGTTGTTCGCCGCTGTCTGCCCTAACCCCCCAGTCCGCGCGGTGACCGCTGGTGTTGTGGGCTTTTTCTTCTCGCCCCTCAGTTGTCTCGTGGGCTG
>CAUYUJ010005718.1:0-59119 GCA_963575745.1 Prorocentrum cordatum | reverse complement strand
GCGGTCTTGGACCTTTTGGGCCCCTCTTGCCTCTTGGGCCCCCATAGAGCCCCCCCCCCCAGAGGGCCCCGAGAGGGCCCCAAGGCGGCCTCAAGCGGGCGCCGAGGGTGGACCAATATGGCCCCAAGACGCCTCTGTGACCATGTGGCCTTTTGGGGGACCCGTTGCCCCCCCCATCGGGGCCCTGCTGCAGCCATCTTCAGCCCTCTTGGAGCCACCCCCAAGGGGGCTCAAGAGAGCCCCCCTCGGAGCCAAAAAGGGCACCGCGAGCGATTGGGAAGTGTTCGTTTTCAGGGCTGCTCACCATGAACACTACAAAGTCCCTACTGCGGCTACGTTGCGCCCCCCATCGGCCTGGATACCTCTTGGCGTCATCTTGGGGCCACCTTGGACCCCCTAAGGGACCTCCTGGAGCTTCTTCGCGCCCTGTCAGGGCTCTCTCGAGGATAAGGAGGAGGATGAGGGGTGCGAAGCTGAGGGCGGAGGAGAGGGTGAGGAGGAGGAGATTGAGATGTAGGAGGGGGTGGAGTAGGAGGGGGGGGGAGAAGGAGGCCACTTTCCGAATCCTCACGTGGATCCTCCTCCTCGTCACCATTATCCTCCTCGTCGGTTGCATGCCGACACGCACCTCGCAATGCGCTCCGTGGACCCACGGGGAGCTCCGCCGAAGGCCCCAGCGGCTAGAGTCGCACGTGTGGCCGCGCCCGTGTTGGCAAACCCCTCTAGCGCTTCGCGGCCCCATATGAAGCTCAGCCGAAAGCCCCAATGGCAGGGGTCACATGCCTTGCAGCGCCAGTATTGGCACACCCTCGCGCGCTTCGCGGCCCCATCGCATGCTGTTCTCCTGGGCCGCGCCGACAAAGGAACACTTCAACCGTGCTGGGCAGCATCCAGATGCAACCCGTTGCGGCTGACCTCTGCGACTTCACGAGCAACGCCGTTGCGTCTTTCTCATGTGCGCGCGCAGATCGGCCGTGACGGGTTGCGCCCAGATGATACCCGATACGGTTGGCCCATCCGACCCCAACAGCAATGCCGCTCCATCGTCGTCACAAACGCACATGCATAGCATCCATGACGTGCTACATCCACATGTAACATTTGGCGGCTGGCTTCGGTGCCCAATCAGCAACGACGCTCCGTCCTTCTCACGCGCGCTTGAATCATTGTTCCAGCCCCTCCCCTCGTTCTCACCTCATCCGTGGTGCTCACAACTGCAGATGGTCGCACCCATCACCTGGCTAATTTTGTTTCGTCGTGCCTGGGCGCACCCGCGATGTGAGATCTTATTGCGTGCGGTGTCTAACTTTATGACCTGCTGGGGCCAGCTTCGAATTGCGTCGATGGCCTTAGAATCGTCATTCGTTTTCGGTTTAGGAGGGTCTCTCGAGAGCCCAATCAGTGGCCTGTTATGGGGCCAAACATGCCTAAGTATTGGCTCGTGGGCTGGCCCATTCGCTCGAAACGCGCGTCCTTTGGGGCCCGTTTCGAGGCGCGCCTGGCGCATGTACTTCGGGCCCCTTGTTTCGGCCCAGTAGGGCACAGAGAACTCTCATTCCGTGGCCCAAGATAACGCCGAAAGGATTCAGAAGGGCCCCCATGGTGAACCCTGGTGGTCGAGCCGCCCCGCCCGCCGCGTGGCCCCCTCAGCCTGGGCGAGCTCCCCCGAGGGGCTGACGGACAGAGAGCGTTCCTTGAAAGGTCGGCCCGTCGGCCTCATGGCCGCGTGGCTCGCAGCCGACGGGTGCGCCACCAAAGCTGAGCACCAGAGCGCATTTTTCGTGGCGAGCATCAGCCGCCAGACGCGGTGCGAGGCCAGGGAGGCCTTGCGAGAGTTTCACAACGGCGAGCGTTTGCTCAGCATGGAGCGGCCTCGTCGCGCTGGCGAGCCCGAGGAGCCCGTGTGCGCCAGCCACCTTGCGTAGACTGGAGGAGAGTGAATCATCATCGAGTCACCGCTTCTTTGGATCGCCACGAACAGGTCGTGTCTGGTTTATGTGAGGCGGGGCCGATTTGCCACCTCTGCCCGCAAGCATCAGCTTAAACGTTGTTGTTTGAAGTATTCAATGCTTGGAGTGCTGAGTTTGGGGTCTTAGGAGCGGCTGCAATCAGAATGGGCGGTCGGGTGGAGGACCCCGACATGGCCCGTCTGAGGGGGGCGTTTCTGGTCCCCACAGGAGACACGCAGCGTGTCGCGCGGGGGGGGGTCGTCCCCTGGTGCGACACACGGGGGGTCCGGATCCTCGATACATTTTCTTTTCCGTGTCCAAAAATCCTCCCCAGCGACACATCCCGTGTCGCCCCAGGGTCGTCTGTGGGTTCGGGAGACACACGGGGTGTCGCCTGGGCGGGCCTGGGTGGTCCGGAGACACGCGCCGCGTCGCCGACTGGTGCCTACCAAGCACAGGGGCCCAGGAGCCCCCGTGGGGGAGGTGAAGGGAGTGGCTGAGCGAGGACGGAGGGGCGCAGGAGGGGGTGGCGGGCGCGATGGTTCGGATGAGGTTGGGGGTGGAGGAGGCCCGAGGGAGCTAGACGATGGGGGCGAGTGACGCTTTCTTGGGGCAGATCCTTGGGACTTCTCGGGTTTCATCGAGGCTTTTTTTAGGCTTTCCCGAAGACTTTCCTGGTGCATTCCCTACGTTGCCTCGGGCCTGCTTGGGCCGCTCTGATGCTTTCTGTGCCCTCCCCCGAGGCCTTCATCGGGCCTTCTCTGTCTCATCGGGGGCGTGGGGGGTGGGGGGGGGCGCCGAGGCCCTCTCGGATTTGCACAAAGTCTTCTCTGGCCCCCCTGGAGCCCCCCCCCCGCTGGGCCTTCGCGGAATCGCTTCTGGCACGCCCGCCCGCGCCCCCCCAATCGGCCCTCTCGAGCCACCCCTGCGACTGTGAGCTGTGGGCAACTCGTGTGTCCATCATGGCTTGCCGTCCTAGGCTCGAGAGAAATCGTGATTTCGCGTATTCTTCCTCAGAGCTCAGAGATCTGAGGCCGCTCCGAGTGCAGCTCCATCTTTCGTCGCCGACGATGGCTGGCGCTGGGCGCGCTGCTGGCGCTCGCGGCGGCGGTCGGGCTGGTCGGAAGGGCGGCGGCGGCAGCCCCAGGAAGCCTCCCAAGGCCGACAGCCCCAAGAGAGGGGGGAACCGCCAGCAGCCGCTGGCGGCTGCCGTCGCTGGCCAGTGCGCCTGGACCAAGACGAAGTTCACCGAGGACCGACCCGCCACCCTCTGCTTATTTTGATTACCTCTCTCTGCCACACATTGCTGCCTTCCCAAACTATGCAATCCCCATGTTTCCTGACAATCAGGTGGTGTTGGGTCATCGTTTTGATAAGCGCAGCGCCCAGCGTTCCTGCTTGCTCCTCCTCCCTCGCCTCCCCCAATCGTCATGCCCAACACTGCTCTCGCTGTCATATGGTGTAGCGCCATCGCCAGCAGCATCACACTTATTGCCCGCAGAAGCAGCATCAACATACGCATCATCACCATCGTCACCATCATCACCATACTCATCCCCAACGTCGTCCTCACCCTCATCATCATAAGTTTCATGTCGGAGGCTACTTGGAGACCTCTTGGGCCGTCTTGGACGCCTCGCGGGAGCCGATTATGCCGTCTTTAGATGCTAATGAGACCATATTGGGCGGTCTTGGGTGCACCTCGGGCCGTCTTGGAGACGTCTAGCAGCTATCTTGGTCTCCCTTGTGGCCAGACTGGCCTTTGCTGGGGCATCTTGGAGGCCATATTTGCCGCCTTAAAGGCATCTTGGAGGCAATGCGGTTCCAACTCGCCCGTGCCGTTTGCACCGCGAGGGCTCTGCCCCGAAGAGGGTCGTTGCGCCACATTGGTCAGAGACGGCGAAGGGCTTTCCCTGCCCGCTCGCCGCCCCCCTGGGGGCCGCTGGCCGCCCGCCCACCCCCCCCCCCCTCCCCGCCCGCAGCCGTTTTGGCTCGACCTAGCGGTCAGTCCGCCGACCAGGCCCACGCCTCCTCTCGACGGCCATCACCGATGTCGCCACCGTGGCGCAACCGAGCCACCGACAACGCAGCCGACGCTACCGCCACTCCAATGAGCCTAGAGCCAGAGTGCCACGAGGGCATCCGTCGCCCCCGCCCAGAGACGCCGTCGGACGACGGGTATGTGCCGAAGAAGCAGAGGATATGGCAGCTGTTGGTCGAGGCCACCTTCCTTCCTTCCTTCCAATGCCCACGCCGCCCGTACTCCGCCCACGCTTGCCCTCAACCGTGTAAGCCCTCCCCTCCGCCCTCCACCCCGCCACCTCCCCCCCCTCCACACCCTTGCGCCCGTCTGCCCACCGCTGCTCTTCAGCCCTCCGCTTCTCCCGCTCCTCGCCGCCTGTCTTCCCTGCTCGTTCGCCTCATGTCACATTCTCTCCCCCGCCCTCGCCCCCCTCCCCTCAACCCAACCCAGCCTGCCTCGCCTTCCCAAGTTTTCCCCCCACGCACCACTGAGTGACAGGCCCGCAACCGCTTGGAGGTGGTCGAGAAGCGCCTGGACGAGACAAGTCACGAGAACAGCTACCTGAGGGATCGTTTGAACGAGGTCGAGAAGAAGCTCCTGAACAACACAGCGTCGGGGGAGACGGAGGGGGCCGCCACTTCGATCGCCGACGCAGCTGGAGGCGGTGCCATGTCGGAACCCGCCGACTCCGAGTTCGACCGCGAGACCGTCTACTACCCCGTGGGCCCCTGCCTCCCGCTCGGCAAGACCGAGGTGTTCTCGCTCTCCGAAGGCCACTACACCCTTGTGGAGCCGACGTTCAACCGCGCCATCCCGTTGCACGACATCGCACCGAGCAACATCAGCACCTGCGCCATCGAGCTGCCCGACGCCGCTCGCGCCGACACCGAGACTTCGGAGGGCGCGCCAGACGTCGTGCTCCCGCTCAGGGCCGACAACACCGTGGAGCACGAGGCCCTGGAGCAGTGGAAGTTGGACACCTCGTACTGGCCGCGCACAGGCCGCATGATGCAGCTTGACGCGTCGCTGTTGGAGCACGAGCCCTCTGACTCTGATGTAATGTGCTCTGACAGCGCTGGCTCCGACTCTGACTGATATCATCGCGGGTACTCCGCGTGACAGCTCACATGAGGATGAGCCTTCGTTGGCGCGCCTGCTCGCCCCCTCAAGCTACATCGACCTCCCTTCGTCCGCTCCTCATTCCCATGTTACCCGCCCACTACCAGCGCCAACATCCCTCCCGCTCCCAATCGCCGTTCCCTGTCCGAGCGGGACGGGCTGCCGTCGGCGCCAGGCCCGCTGCGCACGTTGTCCGCAAGTGCGGTCCGCTGTGGGGCGTTCGTACAGCTCGCGCGCAGCTTTCTTTTCAGGGTATGCTTATAGCAATACCTTGGCCCCCGACTGCTCTCGCAACGGGGCCTAAGCTTTGGAAAAAACGGCAGCGTTCTCGCACCACCGCTGCCCACGTCCGCCCCCTGCCCGACGCGGGGGGCGAGGATTGGGCGGGGGGGTTACGGGGGGGGGGGGCACGGAGGGGCGGAGGAGGATACAGATACATCCAATGCCGAAGCGAAGCAAACATCCCGCTCAACCAACCGTACGTTGAAACATCGTCTGGTCCTTTCCAACTGGAGCCCAAATCACGCACCGCTGGGTTTCCTGAATGTTGCCTCTACAGACTCGTCCACGCGCTTGGGCGGGTAAGCTAGTTTACAATGCCCATCCCCCCTCCCCCTCCTCCTCTACTCTCCCCGCCCTCCTCCTCAACGCCCCCTCCTCTCTTTCCTCCTCAACTCCCCCTCGCCCGTCGTCATCCCGCGTATCGTCAGACCGCCCCCTGCCCCCCAGAGCAGACGGGCGCCCCCCTGCCCCGCGCGAGGCCGCGGGGCTCGGGGTTCAGAGGGCACCCCCAAGCAGTGTTCTCGGCTGGCGTGTTTCGGCAAGGCCTTCAGAGGAGCTCCAGGGGGATGGGCGGGCGACGCCCGATGGACAGACAACGGCGTTGTTTGTGTATGTCCTGGAAGTTGTGGTGTGCGTTGTGGTGTTGTATCTACTGGGAGGTTTGTGTTTTGTGTGCTGCCGTATGTTCTGGAAGTGTTCGGGGCGCACGACGTTGCCGCCTGTAGCTGTCGAAGGGGGCCCGCTGGCAAGGGGTTCGACCGTCGGCCGACCCGCGGGGGTGGGGTTATGATCAGGGGGGAAGGGGGGCTCTTGCTCCGCCCCTGCCGCTCCCGAGGACGACCCGCAAGTCGTGATCGGGGCCAGCGAGGGCCATGGCGTGCCCATCAAGCGCAGCATTGCCGAGCTGTACATCCGCGTCTTCTCGCACATGCCGATCGACGAGGTCATCGAGCGCAAGAACAGCAAATCGCCCGAGGACAGCCACTTCAGGCAGCAGGTGCAGCAAGCGGAAACTTCTTGGGCGAACCGCGCCAACCGCACCGCGCTTGACACGGTCGGCCTCACGGCGCGCGGCGACAGCGTCTCGGTGGACTGCGGCAGCGTCGTCAAGGTGAAGCGCAAGGTTGCCGTCCTCAACAAGGCTGACTTCAAGTACTACCATGACGGCCACGAGCCCTTGCAGCGCCTGGTGCGCCACCACCCCACGATGCTGCTTCCAGTTCGGGGCGGCGCAGCGGGGGAGACCGAAAAAGTATGGCTGTTCGAGCTCTTCCCTGGGGCGCGTCGCACCATGAGCTTTGCCACGTTCCACAAGGTCACCGCTGGGGCGCACCCCGTGCGCCCAGACGACGTGTTCTACGATGGCCAGGTCCTCGATTTCTTGAACTCGGGGCTCAGCAACCAGAAAACAGAATTCGATTCGGAGCTGGTTGCGAAGGACTTGCCGTGCATCAGCGCCACGAGGGGGAAGCTCGACCTGGCCCCGATCAAGCTCCACACCGCCGAGTTCAGGCCTGTCAACGGCTCTCGCATGGCAGAGACAGGGGACGGGTCGCCAGCGGCGTGCGGGGCCGCTGCTGCCGAGAGCGATGGGTTGGCGGCGGAGGCGGGGGGGGAGAGCGTCGTCGACGGCGCTGGCGCCCCTGTGATTCAGGTGCCGTCGTCGCTCTTCGGCGGGAGATCTGAGGCAGCTGCCCCCGTGGCAAAAAAAGAGGCGCTTCTCTTTGAAGAGCCCAGGGTCAGGTGACAATGAGGCCTCGCCTGGCGGCCCCGATGACGACACCTTGGACGATGCAGCGTCTCTGGCGGCTTCTACTGCGCTTGGCGTTGTCAGCACGGCGGGCGGGGACTCGAGTGGGAGGTCTGGCCCATACAAGCACATCAAGAATTTGGATTGCGAGACGGAGATGGTGAAGGGGAACTTGGGCAACTTCCTCCACCATGCCTCCAGGTGGTTGCGCGAGAACGGCACTAGCCCGAAGTGGTCCGCTGGCGTCCAGGAGCTGAAGGCTCAGGTCAAAAAGTTCGAGATGGCCCACATTGCATCTGTGGCCCACCAGGACAACTACGGGGATGACGAGTTGGCGAAAGCTGTTCGGTATTTGATCCAGATCGACGGGGCGCTGCCCGACGCCGTGAACCTCAAACTGTGCATGAGGGCAGCGAGGCGGATGATGAGCACCGTGCGGGACGCCGATACGTTCAAGGCGTTCTTCGAATGCACCTTGCCGCACGACCCTGGCCACGCCGCTCCATTCGACAGCTGTTCGCCAGTATTGAGCGCGCTGGAGATGGACCCAGAGATCAAGATCACCGCCTTCAACACCTGCTTCGTGGACTCGTGGCTCTGCCCCGCCATTGAGGCTGGCAAAGGCTCGCACTCGATCGTCACCGCTGCCATTGCCCAAGTTCGTGCCAAGATTGCTGAGATCGTAGCTTCCGACATGCCCGAGGCGCGCGCGCGGCTATTCTGCTCGCTCACAGAGGTCTTCGGCGCGCTGAACGTGCTCATTGGTGACGGCGTCGCGTTGTCCCTAGAGGAGTTCAACCTGACGGTCAAGCACCGCATCGCGCTGCTGTCCGACGCGAAGCCCAAGGACCCGATCGCGCAGCCGGTCGCCCGAACGGTCCTCTCGGTGCCGTACTACATGGACATGCTCACCGACTTGTCGAAAACGTCGCGAGGTCTGAACTCCATGGGCCCTCAAGTCGACCAGGTGCACAATGCGTTGGCGACCGACTTGCCAGAACATTCCAGCCCGACGGAGGAGTGGTGCGCCGTTTTCAATGACAACGCGCTCGTAGCCAAGCGTGTGCTTGGCTCGATGGCTGCGCTCGGCAGCTCCTTCGGGGAGAGCGTGAAGACACAGGCGCTGCACAAGGCGCAGGCGCTCGTCCAGGCCTTCGGGAAGCGCGTCGCTGAGGGGCGAGCATCGCTGGAGGAGGCCAAGTGCTTCGGCGAGATGGTCTCTTACCAAAGGGTCGCGTGGCACGAGGTGCCGTTCTTCCTCGAGGCCGAGGGCGACGCTGCCGAGCCGCTGGTCAAGCTCCAGTCGGAAGGGGAGATGGTAAAGTTCAAGGCTGCATTGCAAGAGTCCGCCGTTGCCGAGAGCTTGACGCAGGAGGTCCTGGATGGTGCGAAGTCCGCGATGGAGAAGGTCAGGGGCGTGGCCTGCGCCGACCAGGACGCGATGAATGATTTGAAGAAGGTGGCCGACGGACGCATCAAGATCGCGGTGGACGCGGCTACGAACGGCGAGGTGTTGCGTTCGTCGGCGTTGGGCGCGCTTGCAGCTGCCCTGGGCCTTCTGCCGAAGTCCAGCCTCCACGACGGCGTGCTCGACGCCCTCAGGAAGCAGAGCGAGCTGGCGGCCCAGGTGGCCGACTTCAAGGCGAAACACTTCAAGGATGACAGCTTGGACCTCGGCTCCGCGTATCAGGACGCGAACTTATCTAAGATGAAAGGGGTCCGCCACCGTGCTGTTCGAGAAGCTCTCGGATGAGAAGTTCCCCGGCCACGGGGGCACGGCTTTCATCAAGCAGGGGGCGATGGCATTCTACGGCACGGTGCGCCCCCTGATCGACGAGGTGGCCGAGCACGGGCTTCGCGAGAAGATCCACACATTCGTCAACACGACGGTGGCGGAGTTGAAGCAAGAGCAGGGCGGCCTCAAGAACGGCGCCGAGTGGACCCACGGGCTGGTCGGCGCCGCTGCCGACAAGCGGGGCAAGGCGCGCGCCGTCGGCAAGTCCACCTTGCTGGCGGAGGGCGTTGCCGTGGTCCTCCGCAAGAAGGTCGCCGCCGCCAAGGGGGGCTGCGGCGGGCGTCCAACCGCCTGCTCCCTTGGGGCAGGAGTGGTGGGGGTTGGGGGGGGTCGATGGGGGAGTGGGGAATACTGGTGCCCCCCCCCACTCCTCCCCCTCGTCCTCCCGCTCGCTCCCACTATCACCCCGGTTTCCGCCTCCTGCCTACTCCTCTCGCCTCCAAGCCCTCCCTGCCGCCGTGCTCTGCCCTCCCACTGCGTCATCCCTCGCGCGGGCTTTCCGCAGGAAGAGATCGGCATCCGCGCGTGGGCCAAGACGTACCAGCTGGCCTCCTTCGAGAGACCGTCCTTGAGGACGGCTCACTCACCATGTGCAAGTGCATTCTGGTCTGGGCGGCGGCGCTGATGTTGAAATCGTTTTCCGAGCAGGTTGACAAAGTTGCCTTGCGCAAATCGGCGCTGGCCGCCCAGCAGGAATTATCCAAGCACCAGCTCATGATCGAGGAGATATCGCCGAAGGTGCTGGCCAACAAAACGTACGATGCATTGTTTTTCAAGTGATGGTTGGACCCTCGAGGCTGCGAGACGCTGCGTAGGGCACTCGGCCAGAGCGGGTTGGGAGGGGACCAGAGCAAGGGACATGTGGAGTTAGAGATGTGTGTGTCAGCACCGAGGGAGGGAAGATCGCTGCCTTTGCGGAGGCCAGGATGGCGCAGTCGGTCGAGAGTGCGGTGTCTCCGTTCGCCTCTGGGATGCGGCTCGCAGTTTCGGGCAGGCGCTGACGCGCCATGCCCGCAGCGCCAGCCGTCCTCGATAAGAGCGTCGGGGCGGCCGTCAGCGGCCCTCATGGGCCTTGGTAGGCGTTTCGCCTGAGAAAGGTGCCCGTGGCGCCTGCCAGCAGCTGCAGCACGGTGGGAGGTGCGTGCCGCCATCTCGAATCATGAATTGCGTCGTGTATCATGGATCGCATTGCAAGTGAATGCAGCCCCCTCCTCCCTTAACGTCTCCGCCCCCAGGCCACATATCCTGCTCCTCCTCCTCCGCCTTCCCCCTCTCCTTCTCCGTCCCCTCCCTGTCCTAATTGCTCGTCTCCCTTCTCTCCATAGCTACGTCCTCCGCCTCCTTCCCCCCCCGCCTCCCCCCGTCGCCGAGCCTCGGGGCGGCGGGGGTGGGGGCCGATAACCTCGAGACCGCGGGCGTCTGCGACTCAGGACCCGCGCCCAAGGGCGGGAAGTTGGGAGGTGGACGGGGGGCGGACGGAGGGGGAGGTGATGAGGAGTGAGCGCGAGCGGGGTGTGGCGACCGCTGAAACGTCACATGCCGCAACCAGGGGCGCGTCGGAAATAGTGGGCGAATGCCTCTATGAGCCCGCGCGGGGCCCTGAGAAGGCGCAAGGATTGCCCCGCCTCTGCCGCGTGAAGATTTGAACAATTCGAGGGGCTCCGCGCGGGCTCATAGAGGCATTCGCCCACTATGTCCGACACATCCCTGGTGGCAGCATTTGACGCTGAAGTGTTCGGGGGGCCCTCGTGAGGGCCGCTCGGAGCTATCTAGGCCCTGTCGGGGCCGCTCCAGGATCACCCTCGGGCCCGCCTGGAACCCCGCTCGACTCTCTCAGCGGGGCTGGGGGGCGGAGGCGGACGGGGAGGGAGGGAATGGAGGTGGGCGAGGAGAGGAGGAGGAGAGGATTTTTGGCTCTGGGTACGCGTGCGGACCATTCGATTTAGGTGTGTATGTTTTTTTGGCACGGCGTGTGCGCTCGACATGGGCGCTGTATGATTTCTACGGAATTCCGATGTCGATCCCGACGGTCGCCCCCTTGCTTTCGGTATGCCCCATCACTTTTTAAATGGATTTGGAGGGGCGTGTCGGAATCGCGTTTCGATGGTTCGTGTGTCTCCAGGCCCCCCCGTCGTAGTTTTTCTGCTGGACCAGCCCCAGCTGGCACTGCGGAACATAATCACGAGCAGAAAAGAAGCAGGAGGATCACGAGCGGCGTCGAAAACCGGCTCGGAGGCGGTCCGAAACGGTCCCCCAGAGGCGTCCGAAATGATGTCTCGGAGGCGTCCAAAATGGTTGCCCCAGAGGCCTCCGAAATGATCCCCCATAGGCGTCCGAAACGGTCCTCCAGAGGCTCGGAGGCGTCCGAAATAGTTCCCCGGAAGGGTGCTTCGGAGGCGTCCGAAACGGTCCCCCAGAGGCGTCTGAAACGGTCTTCCGGAGGCGTCAGAAACGGCGGTTCAAAATGGGGTTCCGGAGGCGTCGAAAAACGGTTGGGGGGCAATGATTTTTATGAGCGTGTTCTCGCCGGGGAAATCTCCGCGTTCGCTGCTAGCGACGACGACGGCGACGACGACGTCTGCCGCGTCCCTGTCCGGGTTTCCGCTATAGCCATGGCTTTGGCGGACATGGAGGAGGAGAAGGAGGAGGAGGACGAGGGGGAGGAGGAAAGAAAGAGGAGGAGGAGGAGGAGGATGAGGAGGAGGAGGAGGAAGAGGAGGAGGAGGGGGAGGAGGAGGAAGAGGAAGAGGAGGAGGAGGAGGAGGAGGAGGAGGAGGAGGACGAGGACGAGGAGGGGGGCGGCGCCGACGACGACGACGACGACGACCGACGACCGGGACCGGGACCGGGACGGGGACCGGGGCCGGGGCCGGGACCGGGGCCGGGACCGGGACGAAGACGGGGACGGGGACGGGACCCGGGCGGGGGGCGGTCCCGGATCTCGGGGGCGGTGCGCGGAGCGCTCGGCGCCGGCCCGGGAGTCGCGCGCGTGGGATGTCCGGGTGCAGGAGTGTTTGCTCGCAGAGCACGACGTGATCCATGAGGAGGTCGTCGATGATTCCGCGCTGGAGGCGGCGGAGCGCGAGCAGAAATCGCTCCGGAAAGCGTGCCGCGCGTCGTGCCGGCGGGCTCGGTGTGCGCGGCGGGAGGCGGAGTGGGCGCGGCGGACGGAGGCGGCGGCCGAGCGGAACGGGCACCTTGCACACCGTGTGCTGCTCCCCGTCGTGCCGCGCCCCCTGTTGCGCGACGCGTCGCCAGAGCGGCTTTCGTTTGGGCGCAGCGCGCGGGGGGTGGTTTGCAGGAACGGGCGCGTGGCGGAGTTCCTGACCGCGCGCGCGGCACGTGCCGTCGACCCGGAACAGCCGCCGGCGCGCGCTCCCCGCGCCGCTGCCGAGGCTGCGCCCGACGCGTTGTCGTGGACCGTGGGCGACGCGGCCCTGCGCGCAGCCTGCGTTCTGGTCGCTCTCGGCGTGTGCCCACCACAAGAAGACAGCAGAGTGGTGATGACGAGGAAGATCGCGGCGGCGCGCTGGTGGCGGCAGCGGGATGTGTTCGCGCGGGAGCTCCCGGACGCGCCCGAGCTGGCCGATCGTGCAGCCGCGGTCGTCACCGCCAGGTGGTTCTGCTGCGCGCTCTACGGTCTCTCGGCGCGGACGTGCGGCGGCCGCCGCGTCTGTGCGCGCCGGTTCTCGCCGGGCGTCGGGATTGGCGGAGCGAAGTGCCGGGCTGCGCGGGAGTCCAAGGACTTCGTCGGGGACATGGCCGTGCGCGCTGCCTGCGCCATGATCGCGCTCGGAGCGTGTCCGGCGGGGCTCAGCGGGGCGACGCAGGACGGCGCCGTGCTCACGTCTGTGGGTGCATTCGGTGCCGCGCGCCCGCTTCGCCCGCGGCCGCGCGGCGGACGCGGGCGGGGGAACCGCCGCGCGCGCGGGAGTTGTCCAGTCGAGTGGCGTGGGAAGTGTCTGCAGAGCGCAGTGGCTGAGCTTGTCGGGGGCGACGCTGCGCGGCATTTCGGCCGCGCGTGCCAGAACCACGAGGGTTCCGGCGCTTGTGGGTCGGTGGTGGAGCGCTGCAATCTTGAGGTCGTGGTCCAGCACTTGCGCTCCCGCTTCTTGCGCGTGCGTGTGTTCTCTGCGGAATCTGTGGAGGCGTTCGGAGCGCAGGAGGGAGGGCGCGTGGCGTGGTCGCTGGGGCACGCGACGGGTTTCTGCGCTGGTGCTCTGCTGTGGCTTGACGGCGGTCATGTGTGCGCGGTGGAGGAGTCGGTGGGTTCTGGTGACGTGGAGTGGGGGGAAGCCGAGAGCGCGCCGTGGTGTCGCGTCGTCGCGCACGGGCGTTCGGGCTCGGCGTCGCGGTCGCCGCGCGCGGGTGCGGGGCGTTGCGCGCTGCGGGGCGGGGCGCCGAAGCGCCGTGTGGGGCAGGGTGCCGCAGGGGCGCAGGGCGCTCGCGGGGGCGCGCGCGATGGGGTGGACGCGGCGGCGTTGGCCCGGATGAGTTTCGCTGAATTGGAAAAATTGGCTGCGCGATTGCGGGGCGACCGCGAGACTGGGGTGCCGTCTTCGCGGCGCTGGGATGGCCCGGACCGCAAGCGATTGGACATTGAGGTGTACGGGGCTGCGCTCGCGGCGCAGCTGGGCATCGACATGAGCGGTGTGCAGCATGCTGGCGCGGAGGCGCGATCGCGGGACCACTCGGAGGAGATGCTGGGCGAGCTGGCGAGGCACGTGGCTGAGCACGACCGCGTTCCAGCGCAGAAGGAGTCCGCCCTTGGGACATGGGTGCACAACGTGAGCACGGGGCATTTCCCGTTGACGCCCGAGCGGCGCGCGCGGTTCGACGGGCTCGTGGACCGGCGGGAGGAGAGGCGCGCGCGCGCCCGCGCGATGCTGGACCGCATCGAGGAGCACGTGGAGGTGCTCGACGAGCTGCCGAAGCAGGGGGCAGAGGACGAGGAGGAGAAGAAGCTCGCGGACTGGATCCACAATGTCGTCAAAGGACAGAACGAGCTGGACGATGACAATCAGGAGAGGTTCGATGAGCTGGTGAACAGGGGCATGTGGCAGCGGCGGACGGCGCAGCAGCGTGTGCTCGAGGTGAAGCTTTTCGTGGAGACACACGGGCGCGCGCCCAGGAGCGGCGGTCATGACGACGATGCGCGGGAGCGTCTGCTCGCGATGTGGATCGGCAACGTGCGCGCGCACGGCCGCCAGGGCCTGGACGAGCACTGGCGAGCGCAGTTGGAGGCGGCGCTGGACGCGGATCTCATCCAGGTCCAGGCGCTGGAGGCGTGGTGCGAGAAGAACCAGAGGATGCCGGTGGAGAAGGCGGAGGATGACGAGGAGCGCAGGCTGGCGAACTTCATCGCGAACCACGAGCGGAAGGGCCGCGCGGCGTCCTTCAACGCGCCCGCGACCTTCGACGCGCTGCGGCAGAAGTACGCGCAGGCGGCCGCCGCGCGGCGCGATGCCGAGAGCAGGGATGCGGAGGCGCGGGCGCTCGAGGCGCAGCGGCAGGCGCTGCTGCAGCGCGCGGCCGAGGAGGAGGAGGAGGCATTCGGCGAGGAGGAGGAGGAGCAGGAAGAGGAGGACCCGGCCGACTGCCTCGCGGAGGAGCGGCGCGCGGAGGTCACGCCGGATATGTTCGCTAGGTTCCAGAGGGCAGACAGGGCGCTGGCTCGGCGGGTGAAGACCGCGCTCGTGGCCGCCCTGCTGGAGCACGTGGACGCGCTGCAGGGCGCCGCGCTCGGGCTCGACGTCTTCGTTGCCCTGGCCAAAGACAGGCGGGTCCGCGAAGCCTTGGCTGCCCCGGCGGCCGAAGAGCCGCGCCGCGAGGCGCTCGGGGAGGAGGATGAGGAGGAGGAGGAAGAAGAGGAGCAGGAGGAAGAGGACCAGGGTGAGGAGGAGCAGGAGCAGGGGGAGCAGGAGCAGGAGCAGGGCGACGAGGAGCGGAGGGAGCAGGAGGAGGGGGACGCAGAGATGGCGGACGCGGAGGAGGAGCCGCGGGGCATGGCGGACGAGGAGGAGCTGCCCACGGGCGTCGGCGAGGAGCACGAGGATTTCGTGCGGTACGTGCTGGCGACCTGCATGCTGTCGTGGGTGCCCGTCGCGCCCAGGTTCTTCGCGGGGGAGGCCCCGGACGCGGAGCTGCAGCGGCAGGTGGCGGAGCTGGAGCGGCTGCGGGACGTCGCCCTGGGGCTCGACGCGGCCACGGCGCAGGACAACGTGGCGCGGTCGCAGGCGATCCGGCGCCTGCGCAGGGCCGACCCCGAGCTGCTGCGCCGCACGCCCGTGCCCAATTCGGACGTGCGGGAGCCCTGGGAGCAGTGGCAGCGCCTGCTCCAACGGCTCGAGCAGGAGGGCGTGGAGCGCGAGGTCTGGGTCTGCTGCCGTCGCGAGCCGCTGCGCTGGCGCGCGCCGCTCCGCGACGACGGCAAGCCGGGGCCGGTCCGCGCGCCGCTGCTGCCGTCGCTGGACGCCGCCGAGGGCGAGGTCTGGAGGCCGGGGGAGGTGCGCGAGGCGACGCGCCAGGCGCGGTACGCAGAGCAGGCGCGGCTGGACGGCGCTCCTGGCGCCCCGGTGCACGGCAGCGTGCTCCTGCGCCTGCCCTCCGATTTCCTCTGCTACAAGTGCCAGCAGGATTTCGAGAGCGCGCGGGAGCTGACCGACGGAGAGGTCGATGGTTGGTGTAAGAGGTTGCATTTCGCGCCGAAGAAGCTGCCTAGCCAGGCGGTGATGAAGCGCGAGGCGGTGGAGGCGGAGCGCGCCCGCGCCAGGAAGCGCGCGCAGGCGGCCCGGTGCGCGGCGGGGGGGGAGAACGGATTCGCTGAGTTCCGTGGTCTGCTGCTGGAGGACGAGTGCTTCCACCAGGACAACTGCGAAGCGAGCGTGCAGCTGGACCAGCGACACGCTCTGGAGCCGTGGTACCAGCGCGCGGGGCCCGACGGGAGCAGGCTGGCGCCCTGGCCGCGCGTCTTCGGTATCCCGAAAGCGTGGGCCGGCCCTGGCCGTGCGTTCTTCTCCGAGGCCGTGGAGTCGGGTTTCGCCGCCGACACGTTCCCCCAGGGGCGGCGCGGCTACTACGCGGGCGAGCCGGGCGACGTGCCCGCGGAGCTCTGGCTGTTGCGGGCCTGGTGCCGCGCGCGCGGCGGCGTCGCTCGCATGGGCGACGCCCTGGCCGCGCGCTTGCAGCAGCTCGAGGGCGACCGCGACATAATGTACAGGGTGGAGGCCGCGGAGGGCGCGCGGCGGTCCCCGAGTGGCGACCTGAAGCCGCCCGTGTACTTGGCGGACCTGAAGCCGCAGGCGATCCCCGAGTGGCCCGTCTGGCAGCAGCTCCTCAAGCTGAAGCCTCAGGCGGCGCGGCAGGTGGCGGCTTTCGTGCGCCGGGAGCGGGCGGGCGTGGGCTTGACGTGGAACCTCGCCGCGGGGCACTGGGACCTGGACCAGCAGCGCCTGCTCGCTGCGCTCGAGAGGGATCCCGCGTTGCTCGCCGCGGTGGAGAAGGACGCGGCGCTTACAGACACGGACAGGCGCGCTCTGATTGCCCTCGACGATTTCCGTGCCCGTCACGGCGGTGTCTGGCCGGACGCGTTCGCCGATCGGCGCGGGGAGCCCGATTTCAAGGAAGCGAAGCTCGCGCGGGGTGTTGCAAGTGCGGCGCAGAAGTATTCGCAGGAATTCGTACGCATCTGGTTGGACCGGACATGCAGCGAATGGCTGCGGCTGGCGGGGTGCGGGGATGAGGTGGTGGGAGGAGGGGCCGGCGGCGACGACTCTTCCGGGGGCGGCGGCGGCGGCGGCGGCGGGTCTCCTTCGGGCAGCGGTGCGAACGGTGGACCAGCGTCGGGGTCGGGCTCTGGTGCGCAGGGGCCGGGCGACGGTGGCGCGGCCTGCGACGGCGACGGGCGCGCGGGCGGGGGCGCTGGTCGGCTGCTCGGCGGCGGGCCCAAGAGGCCAGCTCCCGAGGGCCCAGGGCCGCGGACTCGCGGCGCGGCGAGAAGGGACCAGGAGCGGTTGCAGCAGGAGCGGCTGCGGAAGGAAGAGGAGGAGCGTCTCGCAGGGAAGACAGTGAATGAAGGCAGGGGACGTGGAGGTGAACGTGGCTCTGGATGACCCCCACGTGAGCGAGGAGGGCACCCTGCCGGCCTGGCTCCTGGACCCCGCGCCGTGCGTCGCTGGCAGGTGCGTCGCGCGCGTCTGGCACCCGCACCGGGGCGTGCACGTGCTCGGGCAGTGCCGGCATTCTTGCAAAGGCGAAGGGCAGTTCTGTGGGAGCCACGGCAGACCCGAGCAGCGACCTTTTGGGGAGTGGGACCCGGACCAGCGCCACAGCTCCCTGACGCGCGAGTGCCCGGAACGGTATGGCTTGGCCGTGAAGGAGGCGCGGAAGCGCGAGACGCAGGCCGGCGGCGCCCCGCCCGCGCCGACCCCGGCCATCGCTGCCGCTCGCAAGGCGCGCGTGCCCAGGCTCCAGCCCGAGTATGTGGCCCTCCCGTGTGGCGAGCGCCACCCTCTGCGGGCATTTAAAGAGGCCCCGGAGGCTCTCCCGCCGTTCCCGTGCCGCCTCTGCGACAAGAACTTCGGCACGCATGCCGGCTTCATGACGCACGTGCGCGAAAAGCACCACGGGTGGCCGGAGTATAGGAAGCGCCTGTTCTACCTGGCCGAGCAGTGGCCCCAGCAGGCTGATGACGTGCGGCCCGTGAGGCCCCAGGAGTGGCGGCAGTGCGTGGAGGCCTTCTCTGAGCACCTCGTCACGGGGTCTCACGAGTGGCCAGCCTGCGCAGCGCCCGCCGACGCGGGGGAGGCCGCCGCCGCCGCTGCCGCGCCGGACGCGCCGCGCACCTGGTGGAAGCCGCCAGGCGCGGACGGGGCCGTGCCGCCCGCGGGCGTGGACATGCCGCCCGTGGACTTGGACGCGCTGGGCGCTGCGCCAGCGGCGTCGGACGTCGAGGGGCCCGAGCCCGGGCAGAGTCGCCGCGCCGTGCGCTCGAGGGTCGCCTGCTGCGTCTGCGCTCGTCTCCACTGGGCGGACGAGCTGCAGCGCGTGCACTTCTGGCAGCAGCCGGACGGCGCCGGGGAGCGTTCGCTGCTCTGCGACCAGGTGCCGAAGCCGCCCGCGCGCGCCGAGCTCGAGGCGGCGAGGGGAGAGGCATCCGAGGCCGCGGGCGCGCAGGCGCAGGCCATGCGCCTGACGCAGCGGCAGCGCGCCCACGCGCTGCTGGACCCGGCACGGTACCACGCTCGGTGGCGCTTCGTGCGCGAGGGCCCCAACGGCGTCGAGCGCCCGGGCGGCATCCCCCTCGAGGAGCTGGAGGCGTCCGCAGTGCGCGACCCTGGCCCAGACGGGAAGCTGTGGCTCTTGCACAAGAAGTGCTTCAAGATTGACAGGCGCCAGTCAGACGGGGTGCTCGTGGCCGACGCGAAGCAGAAGGTGCCCATCTGCGCAGGGTGTCACGGCGCGCTCTCCAAGAGGTTGCCCACGATGCCGCCCTGCGCGCTGGCCAACGATCTCTGGATCGGTCGGCTGCCACCGCCGCTGCGGAATCTCACGCTGGGCGCGAAGCTTCTGCTGCCCATCGCGCGGGGCATCGTGCGGCGGTTCAACTGCAAGGCCGACTCTGGCGAGTGGGCTCCGATCGACCAGAAGATCAAGGCGTACGTGGGGAACTTCGTGGCGTTCCCGCAGGCGGACGGCGGCCGGCAGGTGCTGTCGCTGCCGCCGCGGGAGAGCGACCTCGTCGAGTTCGTGCAGATTGTCTTCGCGGGGTCCGACCCCGCCACCCTGCAGAAGGCGCTATTGGAGGAGCTCGGCGTGCCCCTCGCCGATTTCAAGCGCGCTTACGAGTACCTCCGCGACACGAACGAGCAGTACGCCGCGGTGCGGTGGGACGAAGAGGCCGCGCAAAATTTTGCGGACCCCGAGGGCGACGGCGATGGCGACGGCTCCTCGCTCCTGGGCCTGCCTCGCTGTCTCGCGGCGTGCGTGGCCGTGGGGGGTAAGGGCGGCGACGCTCGCCAGGAGGGCCCGGCGGATGCCGTGCAGCCTGGCGCGGGCTCGGCCCCGCCGAAGCGGACGAGTGCAGGCGCTGCGAGCGCGGAGGGCGAAGCGAACGCGGCGGCTGACGGCGGGGGCGAGGCAGGGGGCGGGGGCGGGGATCCCACCGGTGAGGACGCGGCTGGCGCTGGCGGGGAGGACTCAGAGGGCGACGAGGGCGAGGCTGGTGAGGGAGAGGGCGGCGAGGGTGTCGAGGAGGGCGAGTACTGCGCCGCCGTCGCGGACGCCGACATGCTGGCCGATCTGGACAAGCAGTGGCAGAACGTGCACCTCAGCCTCCAGAAGGCGGAGGTGATTGCGCGCGAGAAGAGCGAGGTGGAGGCACGGACGCGGCAGTTCCCCGGCATGGAGAATTTCCAGGACCGAGATCTCGACCAGCGCTTGGCGGAGGCCGCGGAAGAGGCCCACAGGGCTGCGAAGGCGCTCACCAAGTGCAAGAAGGAGGCACTCACGAAGAAGCTGGAGCAGACGGAGCAGAAGATTCAGGCCACGCGGTCTCCTCCGGGAGTTGCCGGGAAGCGCGCGGCCGGTGGCGGCGGCGGCGGCGGCGGCGGCGCGCCGGCCGGGGGCGCTGAGGGCGGGCCGGCGAGGCGCGCGGTGCGGGTCATTGTGCCCACTGGAACCGAGCCTGTCAGCATGTTCTCCCCCGGTTTCTGGAGTGCTTTCGACTCCGTTGCGTTTCCCTACGGCGACGGCGTCTTCGGACTCGAGAGGGAGGCGAAGTTGACGTACGACGAGTGGTGCAGGTGCCTCATGGCTCGCGAGGAGCTCGAGTACGAGGTATCCGACGACGTCCCTGCGCCCGACGCTGCGCGGGCGCCCGCGCCCGACGCTGCGCGGGCGCCCGCCGCGTCTGAGTCGCCCGTGCCGCGCTGGCGTCGCCACGCTGACCTGCTCACGGCCCAGTATTGCCTCTGGCGCAGAAAGGCTATCATTCAGTCGGCTAGGTTATTCGTGCGCAAGCAGCGTCTGGGGGAAAGCATCGCGGACCTCGCCGCACTGACGCCGGAGGATCTGGCGCAGGTCGTGGCCGTGCTCGGAAGGGGGGCGGGCATCAAGCAGGCCCTGAGCCTCGAGGGCGTGCCCCGGAACGTCAAGAGCGCGCTGCGCAGCATGCTGCTCAGCAACCGTGATGTCGTCGGGTCCGACGCGCACCGGACCACGCTGCGGCACATCAGTACCAGCTACACCCGGCTCTTCGGGCCGCCCCTGGTGTTCACGACGCCGAACATCGCGGACACTCGGAACCTGATGGTGTCCCTGATGTACGAGGGCGCCTCCGTACAGCGATGGCGGCTGCTGGAGGAGACTGCTCCCGTGATGCCCTCAACGCGGGACATGCTGCGGCGGGTGGCCGCTGACCCGGTGTCGCAGGCCATGGTCACGAACCTCATGCTGGAACTGTTCCTGGAGCATGTCGTCGGCGTCACGCCGCAGCGCGGGGCCACGGGCGTCTCCGACGGCGTGGCCGCCACGGGGGCGTGTGGAGCGTTCGGGCTCGTCCGCGCGTTCTTCGGACCCGTGGAGTCGCAGGGGCGCGGCGGCATCCATCCGCACATCCACCTGTGGCGCCTGCACCCGATGACCGGCGCGTTCCTCGCGAAGCTGCGCGCGGGGGACGTCGAAGGCCTCGAGGAGCGTCTGAGGAGGTGGAGGGAGGCCGTGCTCGCCAGGGTCGGCAGCGTGCAGTTCGACGCGGCGGAGGAGGTGGGCCGGCAGCTGGGCTTGGACGGGCCGGACCGTCTGCCGCCGCTTCCGCTCGGCCCGCGGGATCGACGTCTCGCGTTCGCGGACGGGAAGCGAGAGGAGAGCGACCTCCAATTGAAGTACGATACCATCGCTGGCGCCTCGCGTCGTCAGCTCGGGAAGTTGTGCAAGAGGGCGTACGAAGAGGGCCGCCGCTCCGTCCGTGCTGACAACCAACTGTCCACAGAAGAGCTGCGGAATCAGGTTGCGGCCATGATGAACGTCGATCTCGTGGAGGAGCGGGCGATGCTGGAGCAGCAGCCCGCAATAGAGGGTCCGCTCCGGCAGCGACCGTTCGCGCCGCTGGCAGATCCAGAGCCCGATCCCCATGAGCAGCGGGCACAGTACCCGGCGGTATTTGGAGAGCCTCTCACGGGTGCGCACGTGACGCTGCAGCCGCAGTACCGCCGCAAGCCTGCGTACCGCGTGGTGCGCGCGGACGGCGCCGCGGCCATGCACTTTGCTGAGTGCCCGGGGGATGAGGCGCGGACCTGGGCGCGCTGCTTCGCGCGGGACGCGCGCAAGTGTATCATCCGTGGCCACCTGCACAGGTGCGGTCCCACGTGCTGGAAGCACAAGACGAACGACGATGTGCCTCAGCACTGCAAGGTGTGCCGGCTCGGCTTCTACCACGAGTACGAGACTGCGGTCTACAGCCACCCGTCCAGGAAGCGTCCTGCCGCCTCCTTCGTCTGGCGGCGCCTGCGCAAGGCGAAGGATTTGGTGCTTCCGGAGGATGCGAAGGTTCAGTACGCGTGCGGTCCGTTGGAGGAGGGGGAGTGGAACCCTCCTGGCGAGCGCCTGGATCTGGACGACGTTCCGGCTGAAGGCTACGGCCCGTGGCCGCACCGCTGCAACCGGTACGGCAGAGCTGGTCGCGTCGACGTGGTGCGGTACCACCCGTACCACGGGAGCACGAACCCTGTGGGCCAGGTGTGTCTGCGGAGCAACCTGGACGTCCAGTGCCTGGACCGCGTGGTGCTCGACCTGCCGGGCGACGACAGCGTCGGGGGCGCGCCCGCCAGCGACCCTGTTGTGCCGCCGCCTCCGGAGCCCGGTGCGTTCGCCGAGCCTGTCGGCGAGGCATCGGACGCGCTGGCTGGCGCCGGGACTGGCGGCACCGGTTGCGACGAGGGCACCGGGCAGAGCGGAGGTTCCACGGGTTCCGGGGCGTCGGCCGCAGCGCAGGGCGGGGGCGGGGCGGCCGAGGGGGCGGCGCGCGCGGCTGCGGCGGGGGGCGGGCGCGTGCCCGTGGGGCGCCGCCTCGGCCTGCCCAGGGGAGGAGGTTTGCTCGGCGGGGCGCCGACCACGATGGACGATCCCAACGCGGGGGATATCTGGGGCTTCAGAGAAGAGGATGACGAGCCGTGGGATTTGGCCGATGCGTATGGCTTGGATCCGCCGCCTCCGCCGACGCCGGAATTCGAGGACATCGCTGGGTTCAGCGCGGCTTCGTGTTACGACGGCAGCCGGCCCGGGTTCGTGTTCAAGAAGGGGGAGCAGGGCCTGGGCTACTACAGCGACCGGCGCGCGGAGCGCGAGCTGCCAGAATCAGCCGTCGAGACAGAGCCGAGGTCGCGGGCGCCAGGCCGCGCCGCGTCGCGCGCGGCGGCGTCTGGCAGCCCTGCATCGAGCGCGCCCGCGTCGCCCGCCGCCGTCGCCGCAGCTGCTGGCGCGAGCGGCAGCGGTCCGCCCGGCAGCCTGCGGGAGCACGTGTTGCACTCGCTGGAGGCCGTGTTCATGGACGCCATCAATATGGCGCACTACCAGACGGACTACACGACCAAGGCGGGGCCGATCGCGGGAGACCTCGGAGTGCTGCACGCGCAGAGCACCGGGTTGGAGTGGCTCCGACTCCAGCAGAAGGCGGAGCGGGAGGCGGATGAGGCGGCGGAGGCGGAGGGCGAGGAGGACGTCGACGGGGCCCGGGCCGCTGCTGCCGCTCGTCGCAGCGGCTGGGGCGGAGTGCTCGACTCTGCCAGGCGAACTGTCATCAAGCTCACGACCAGCTCGCACCGGGCGCTCCTGAAGAAGCTGCCCGAGATGATGTTTCAGATGCAGTATGGCCACGAGTGCTATTGCTCCCATGACACCTGGACTCTGTATTGCAAGGGGATCGTGGCGCTGGCGTTCCAGGCAAGCTCCGCCGTTCATCAGAAAATGGACGACTTCTGGACCGACCCGCGTGCAGACCACATCGAGGTGGACCAGCCGGCCGCGGGAGAAGAGGACGGCGAGGGGGGCGGCGGTGTCATGGATGCGCTGGGCGAGGCGCGCGCAACGCTGCACGCCCGTGTCGTCGACGGCGTTGTCGGGGAGGGCGCGGCTGCCGGTGCTGCTGGGGGGGGGCAGCCCGAGCAGGAGCAGCAGCAGGGTGTCGAATACAGCGCGCGGCTGGACCACGACATGAAGATGGACTGGCTGCATCGCGGCGACAGGGAGCCCCTGAAGTCCATGGGCATGTACCATTACGCCATGTACGTGTACACCGCGCAGGCCAACCCGCTCCACTTCGACCCGCAGGACTTCGAGACGTACGCGTTCGCGGACACGCACCCGGCCGCCGCCTCCCGAGTGCAGAAGCTCCGCGTCGGCGCGCCGTTCAGGGTGCCCAAGTTCTTCGGCTTCACGATGCCTTCGAAGGAGAAAGAGGCAGAGGTCAACGCGCTGTTCAAGTCTGTGATCTTCCGTCCTTTGCAGCCGGCTGAGAAGGGGGCTGCGGCCTGGGCGCCCTACAGGGCCGGCGTCGACGCGTCCGGGAAGCATCGGCCTGCCTGGGAGGAGTGGTGGGCGAAGCAGGTGGCGTTGTCCAGGCAGTACGAGGAGTGCGAGCGGCGAGCAGGAAAGTGGTTCACGATCGAGGACATCGATCTGAACCGGGGCCCGGACGAGCGTCCAGGCTACTTTGCACAGCGCCCCAGCGCCGCCGAGTTCATGGCACGCTGGACCGTCCAGGTCGCGACGAACCTCGACGTGGAGGCGGAGGCGAAAGGGCGGCCGCGAACCAAGATCCGTCCGGAGGCCAAGGATTTCGAGCAGCCTGCTGAGCTGGAGGCCGTGGGGAATCGGCCTGCCGGGGAGGCGGACGAGGAGGAGGGGGCGGGCGCCGGCGGCGGAGCGTTGGATGGTTTTGCCCAGGAGGTGGACGAGGGCGAGGCGGACGAAGCGTGGGCGGCGCACCGACAGATGCCCGCGCACGCCGTGCCGGATAGTCAGGTGCCCGCGGTGGCTCAGTTGGAGCTTATTCGTGGGTCGTCGCAAAGCTTGGTCTATAAGAATATCTTCCTTGACGGCTATGCGAAAGACCATAAGCCGCCGCCTGCTGCCGCGAGTACTGGAAGGCAGACCGGCTTCGTCGGTCTCGAGTTGGACGACTCTCAGTTCGAGGAGGGCAAAGCACAGCAGAAGGAGGCGTTCCGATACAGGAAAAAGGGATCAGAGGGCTTGCCTGGGGATGGCGACGGGCGGGGCGGCCTCGCGGGTTCGGCGCCTGCCGTGCTGGTGCCTGGTCGGCCGCCGCCGCCCGCGGTTGCCGGCGACGCGAAGCGGCCGCGGCGGGCGCGCGACATCGCGGAGAGGCTGTTTAACGAGTGGGCGACTAGGGCGGACAACCCCGTGACGTTCAATAAAGAACAGAAGGCGGTGGTCGCCTTGGTCGTGGGCCAGGTGGAGGCCATCGTGGCATACGAGGAAGATCTGCGCAGCGGAAAAAGCCCCAAGCCGGTGGAGCAGATGGCTCTCCTGCTGCACGGGGAGGGCGGGACGGGGAAGACGGAGGTGGTGAAACTGCTGCGACGTCTGCTCAACGAGGTGTTCGGCGCGGGATCGGAGATCGCCGTGGCCTCGTCGAACAGCGCTGCGCGCGTCATCGGGGGGGAGACGATCCACAGCGGCTTCGGGCTGAGCGGCCAGCAGGCCATGACCATCGCTAGGCTTTCGGGGCAGAAAGTCGATGACATCGTGGACCGCATGAACGACCTCAAGGCCGTCATCGTGGAGGAGGTGTCCATGGTGCCGCCCCAGCTTCTCGGCGCTGCATCGTTTCGCATGTGCAAAGCCCGTAAGGCTAAGTATAATTGCGATGTGAACCTGTACATGGCGCGGGGGCACATGTTCGGGAAGGTTCCGATTGTCATGTTCCTGGGGGATTTTTATCAGCTGGGGCCGGTGAGCGGCAAGGGCAGAAGGTCTTCCTTGCTGCAGCGTGAGTCGCCCGAGGCGCCGATTCACGTCCGCAATGGGCAGTCCATGTTCCTGGACGGTGTCACCCACGCTATGTTTCTGTACGAGACGCACCGCTTCAAGGACCTTCTCGTTACTCCGCACGCGCCCTGCCCTTTCATGCCCGGGTTCTTGAAGACCATGAGGCAGGGCAAGAAGTTTACGGCCGAGCAGAAAAGGGTGGTGCAAGGGTGGGTGGTCCGACCCGGTAAGAACGACAGGCGGCTGCAGGACCCCCATGTCAAGGACGGGTTCGAGATGGGCATCGCCTGGGAGGCCGTGCACAGGCAGATGCAGTATCGGGCCGTGCGAGAGGCCAGGGATAAAGGGCAGATGCTGCTGTACGTGCAGGCCGTGGACCTGCCTCCAAAGCCATTCTGTGAGGAGCATCACAAGGCCATGCTGCAGGTGCCGAACGTGAACAACACTGGTCACCTCATCGGCATGTGCCCGCTGTACATCGGCATGCGTGTGCGGCTGAACGTGAAGTTGTCGGCGAAGCACCAGATCGTCCAGGACGCCGTGGGGGTAGTCAAGGACGTGAGGTTCCACCCGCAGGAGTTCGAGACGCCGGACGCGGATTGGCGCGAAAAGAAGCTTCACGACGCCCACCGGCTCGGTTATTATCGATGCAAGCGTTTGCCGCGCGGTGTCCTCGTCGAGTTTGATGGCCTCGAGAAGGACTTTGGGTTCGGGCAAGGGGTCGTGCAGATCGCGCCGCACAGGGCGTCCTGGGAGTGGAACCATCACTACGACGACGATGGCGAGCGAAAGCTTCGGAAGGTGATGGTTACGAGGTACCAGATCCCGTTGCTGCCAGAGAAAGTTCGCACCGTGCAGACTGCGCAGGGCCTGGGTATGGATGCGGCCACCATGGTGCTCCAGAAGCCCATGAACATGGGCGCCGATGACTGGTGGCTGCACCTGTACGTCATGCTCAGTCGCGTTCGCGTGGCCCACCGCGTGCTCGTCTACAACCTGCCGCCCTGGGACATCCTGCAGCGGGGCCCGCCGCAGTACGTCCGCGAAGGGGTCCAACGCTTTGAGAAAAAGATGAAGGAGAGTTTCGAAATCGCGAAGCAATGGGCGCAGGATTACGGCTGGGACGTGGGGGATGGGCCCGCCGCACGGGGCGCCCAGGAGTCGAGCTCGGCGCCCGCGCCGCCGCCGGTGCCGCCGCCGTCGCCGCTGGGCCCGTCTCGTGACGCGGGGAGCTCGGCGGGCGTCGGTGAGGGGGCGGGCGACGACGACGACGACGACGGATCAGCTCCTTCGGACGGGGAGGCGGCCCCTGCGGCGTCTGTGCATACGCCTCTGCCCTCGCACGCGCTGCGCCCGGGCCAGGCTCTGACGGTGCCACCGGCATACATCGCGCCGGACGCAGGGCCTGCGGGGCGGGGCAGGGGCCGCGGCCGCGGCGGCGACGCGACGGGGACCAGAGATGCGGCGGCGGCATCGTCGACGGGGAGCGCTGTTTCGCGGGGGTGTGGGCGCGCCGGTGGCGGCCGCGGTGCTGGTAGGGGCACCGTAGTGCCGAGGGATCTTTGGGGGGACATGTTTCGCACGGCGGCGACTGTTGGCGATGGTGCAGAGCCGCCAGAGCTGCTCCCGCTGGACCGGGATCTGTGCGTGGCAGCCTACGGCGTGTCCCAGGAGGATGTCACCAGGGAGCTGCAGTGGCGCTGCGGCCACGGCTCTGGCGTGGGCATCGCAAACCTCGGCAATACTTGCTTCGTGAGCGCAGTCGCGCAGGTGCTGCTGCGCCTGGCTCCCTTCCGTCGGCTTCTCCACGAGCACGGCCAGAATTGCCCTTTGAACACAGAAGCTTGCCCGGTGTGTGCGCTCGGAGCTCAGGCTGCGGCTCTCTCTGTCCAGGGCGTGGGGGTCGACGCCGTCGCGCCGCTCGCACTGCCGCGCGCGCGGGGCTTTTCGGTCAGCGAGAATTCACAGAATTCGATCAGCAAGGGAGACCGAAGCAATGCGACGCGTCAGAGTTCTTCCTGGCCGCCCTTCGTGCTGTCACCGAGGCTGGATATCAAGTACCGACACCGCATCACGGTGCGCGCACTGCGCTCCAGCAGCACGTTTGCGGCATTGCTTTGCGGCAGCGGAGGCGATGCGACGTGTGCCGGGCAAGTTCGGACACGGGGGTGATTGATTCGCGCTTGAAGCTGGTCCCTTCCGAATTGCTCGGCCCCGACCACCGGGGGCCCTGCGATCTGGAGGATTTGATCCGACTGGAATTGAGGCATATTGGCGGGCCAGGTCAAGGATGTCCGGCGCACGCACACCTCAGTCGTGCGCAGAGGGAGGCGGCCGGGGTCTGTCAAGGCATCAGGGTGTATACGGGCAATCGCTGGGAGCGATCGCCGCCGGTGCTCTTCGTGACCGTGGAGCGGGTGGTCACGCGCGCTGATCGGAGCGAGTGGTACGACAGACGCCCTGTGCGCTTTCCTCAGATTCTGCGGCCTGTGGATGCCGAGTGCGAGTACGATTTCTCTGGGGTCGTTGTGCATCAGGGCGAAAGCGCGAAGAGCGGCCATTATTATGCGTGTGCAGCCGTGGGCGTGAACGACTACGCCAAATTCGACGACGAAGCTGTTCAGCCCAGGACTTGGGTGCAGATTGCCAGAGACCACCAGGTGCACGTTGGCGCCTATGTGTTTGCGTATGTGCGCAGGGCGGGTCCGCGGGACGGAGGCGGCGGGCGCGCGGCGGCGGGGTCTGCGGGGGGCGCCAGCGGCAGCGGTGGTGCGGGACCCTCTGGTGCGCCGCCGGCTCCGCCGACTGCGCCTCTCGGGCATGCAGGCGGGCGCGCGGCCGGGTCTGCGGGGAGCGGCGATGGCGGCGGCGGCGCTGCTTCCAGCGCCTCTGCCGCGCCGTCTGCGCCGCCGAGTGCGCCCGCCGGGCAGCCGGCGTCGGGGGGCGAGCCACCGGGCAAGCGGCGTCGGGCGGGTGGCGGGGATCCTGGCGCTGGCGACGGGGACCCCGGCGCTTCGGGGCAGCCGCAGCAGCCATTGCGCAGGGGCAAGAAGCGCGGGCTGTCCCCGCCGGCTCTGGGCAGCACGGGCGACGAGGACGACGACGCTGGCAGGGCCTCGGGCGTTCCGTCCGCGGACCCGGCTCCTGCTGGAGTCCAGCCAGGCGCGGGGGCGTCGCTCGCGGGGGACGAATGGCGTCGCTTTACGCCAGAAAACATTGACACCGCTAAGTGCATGGCTCGTACCTGGGCGGACGGAGCTGGCGGGCAATGCCGGAGCGCGCCAAGGCAGGGATGCGGAGATCTGTGCGGGCAGCATTTCAAGCAGCAGCACAAGGATGGTTGGCATGGGCGTGTGGACGGGCCCATCCCGGAGGGAAAGTTGAAGGTGTTCAAGGAGAAGAACGCAGGCAAGGCCCCGCGTGCGGCGCCCGCGGCTGAGGCTGGCGCGGTGCCCGGCGGCGATGGCGTCGCCGCGAGGGCGCCGACACGGGGCGGCGAGGGTGCTGGAGGGGCTAGCACGGTCAATGCGGCTTCGGAGCCATCGTCGGGCGGCGAGCGCGGGGGGCGTGGCGGGCGCGCGACCACGAGGGAAATCGCCGCCGCTGCCGCGGAGGAGCGCGCGCGGCGGGAGGATCCTGAAGAACGGCGGATGCGCCTGGGCATCGCCGAGCACAACAAGCGGCAGGAGTTGCTCGGCCGGGTCGCCGGAGCCTACCGATTGCGTCAAGAGGCCGTGCCCGTCAACATCGGCAGGTTGACTGACGAGGAGCTGCGACAGACGTTGCGCCGCCTGCGTCCGGAAAGAGATGACGTGGTGAGCGAGCCGACGGTTGTGGCGCTGTCGGAGGAGGCTCTCTGAGTGCTGCGCCTCGACGGCGGCTCTCTGAGTGTGTGCCTGTGTGTCTGTGTGTCTGTGTGTCTGTGTGCCTGTGTGCCTGTGTGTCTGTGTGCCTGTGTGTCTGTGTGCCTGCGGGGTTGTGTGCGGCGTCCTCAAAGCAGGATTGCAATTAATTATCCGCGTCCCGGGTAGTTGCGTCGCGCTTGAGTCGTCTTTGCGCCGGAGGATGGAAAAGTGTGTGTGCGCGTGTCTGTGTGTGCGCGCGCGGCGCTGGCACCTCCGCGCTCCCCCCCCCTCTCCCCCCCCCCCGGCGCTCCGCGAGGGCGGAGTGGCTGGAGTGGAGGGAGGGCTGGCCCCGAAATGGGGCGGCTCAAGGCGTCGCGGCTCAAGGCGTCGCCAAAAGGCTCGCAGAATACTGCCTGGGGAACCTCCTCTTCTGCGAACCTTGTGTGCCTGCTTTCCAATTTTGCTCCGCACCTATCACTATTGTGTACGGTATCCTCTTTGTATTGTTGTTGCTCTTTCACTATTGTCGTATCAAAGGGAGCCTGATCGAGTGAGAAACGATTCATTGAAGACGTGGAAGAATATTGCTGTTCTCTCTTGACAATCACGTCGTATCTAGGGGAGCCTGATCGTGGGTGGAATCGATTCATTGAGGAAGTGGACAAATATTATTGGCGAGTGTGCATAAGAGAAGCACGAAAGTGCTGGCGTAGACGTAGACGTAGACACAGGACTCAGCAGGTGTTAAAATGGCGTCGGTCCCTCATCCTCAAACGTCGGCTGCAGAGGGTTCTGAACATGTATCAGACGAGGAATTCGAGAGGAATGTTAAACATCGAGGCGATGATCTATGGAGTGAGAGGGAGGAACTGATCTCGAAGGAGACAAACCCATCCCTTGCTGCTCTTCTTCGACTTGGTTTCACGAATGAGGAGAGAACCACGTCTCTTGTCAAGCAGTGTGAGGCCACAGATAAGAAACTTGCGCAGATTGATGAAAAAGTCAAGACACAAGACGAACGTATACAAAAGCTGGAGCAGATGATGATGTATCCGCCTCAACCTCCTCCTGGTTTAGTGGGCACCGGTAATGCATCTAATGCTTCTCAGGTGTCAGAGCGTAGTTTTTCGGGAGATTCTGAGAACATGAAGATGGCGAGGAGAATGTGGAAGCCAGAGTTCTTGGAAATCAAAGGTTGGGTGAAAAACTGGAGTAATCCCAAAAAACGTAGCGAGGAGATGTTGGGCCAGAAAGATCTTCAGACATTGGTTTCAAATATGGTTGATGCCCTACCAGAGGATACGAAGATGTGCGTGGACAAAGATCGTACTATTAGACTCAATGCTGGACGAACATTGTATGGTCAGGGGAGGGTGGGAGTTCGAACAGGCACAACTGGTGATATTCTATGGTTATGGAAGAAACACTTGGATGAGCTGCTCTCCTCCCCAGATTCTGAGAAAATACTTGCTGGGATGGACCAGCAAATCGTACCAAGCAAAATCAAGATTTTGGTTGATGCTCCCCCGTGGAAGCGCCCACACATCAAGCAGGTTAGCCGATTTCAGGGTATCTTCAAAACGCTTGCCCATCCGAGCTTTGTTCCTCTGCGTGGTGAAATGGGCCCCCCACGTTCCTCGATCTATGTGCATTCGGTAGATTCTAAACCATTTCTTCTGGCGGAATGGAAGGGTGAGTCTTGGGAGATCTTCGAAGAACAATGGGCGACAATGTGTGCTAAATATGATATCAAAGATGTAACGATCATGAAAATGAAAGAGGAGTTAAGTAAAAACTGAGGACGTGCTCGACGGAAAAACCTGACTATCATTTCTTGGAATATCCAGAAGGCAGGAGTGAGGAACTGTAGAGGAGCTGAGATTTTGGGACAACTTCGTAGTTCTCACGGAGGCTTGTTCGCGTTGCAAGAGAGTGATTTTCTTCCCAAAGCTGAGATTGCACGTCTAGGATGGGACCAGAGAGTTTCATCATGTGGGAAAGCTGCCCTAGTGTTCGACAATGCATGGAAGTGTTGTATCAAAGAATTCGTATGCTCGTATCCTCGTTTCGTCGTAGGAGGCTTCAAGACTGCTACTTCGAGGCTGGTGATCACCAGCATGTACCTTCCAGATGTTTCGATCCCGAATGCTTTTGATATGTGGCAGCAAACCCTGACCAACCTCAATATGGTCCTCAGGGAGATGGTTGCCACGAAGCTGCCAGGTGCCTGCATCATTGTTTGCGTGGATGCCAATGTGGAATTGGTGGGGAGGAGTACGGGAGTTCATCGAGGAGTTGAATATCTCATGACAGGAAGTGGTGTGGATGGAAAGGAGGAAGGAGGCGACAGCACGGCGGAGAGGAGGAGGGAGAACGACAGATGGAGGATGAGGCATGCGCTGGAATGCTTTATGCAATCGTACGGGCTCTGTGCTGCCAACACTTTCGGCGACCGTGCAGTGACGTGGGAGAGCTACGCACGAGCACACTGTCGCCTTGCTAGAGCACCAGAGCTGCGGCCACGAGTATTAGATTATGTTCTGGTCCCTCATGGTTGGGAAGTTATTGATTGTAAGGCATCCTTTCGTTTGCATAGAGGAGGGAAGACTCAGCGATCCCGTCTGAGTGATCATAAACTCCTGGAAGTTTGTGTTCGTTCCCCTGTTGCCCATTGTCCTCGTTACTCTGCTAAACCCCGTGATAAAAGCTATGTGGGATATGAGCCAAACACGTTCACGGATGAGATGATCGCGAGAGCTTCGATGGACTCGTTTGTTGACAATGCCAGGTGTTCCTCAGTAAGTGGTAATCCTCTGGGGGCCAGTTGTTTGTCACGACAGATTAAATCGAGCTTTACTCGGGATGAGGTGGAATATAAGACAAGAGATGACAATGGTATTAAACAGCCTGTACGCCCTTATAGACTCCAGAGGTTGATTGAACTCCGTAGGGGAACCCCACCTGGGCCTGAAAGAAAACAGATCACAAAAGCACAGAAGTTTTGAATTGCTATCGCCGTCTATACCGCCGTCTTCGTTTGGAGTATGAATTACCACCGTCAAGGAAAAGGAAGAGAAACCGTCTCTATAACTTGGAAGGAGTGGAGGATAGAGAGATATGGAACAAAGTTATCTGGCAGATGCTCATGAATAAGGTATCGTGTGCCCAGACTCGTGTTGCCAATCTAGAGGTGCTGCAGTCTCTCAGACAGGCTGCGGAGCTGGAGGCTCCACCGTGCACCATCACGCTGGCGAATATGCTTTGCTGCAGGGGAAGAATGCAGCGTAACCGCGCGACGGGGACTGATGGAGTGCCTGCAGAGATGCTCCTTCGATTGTCGTGGAAAACGTTGAGGGAGGTGCGAAGGATATTCGAGGCTGTGTTTCATAGGCAGATTCCGTATCCTGATTGCTGGAGGGAGATCATAGTGAGTGTGATGCCTAAAAGTCAAAACACCACGGATGCAAAGGAAACGAGACTACTGTGTATTCAAAACGCGTTATCTAAACTCTATTCTATGTGTGTGGTCAAGTTAGCGGAGGATTATATGGAGGAGGTGGGGATGTTTCGTAGATTTGGTGTGTATGGATTTGTGAAAGGACGTAGGCCATATGAGATTACGACTGCATTGAAACACTTAGGTCAACATGCTAGCAAATATCAGCACGCAGATGATCAATTACATGTTGCTCTCGCTGATGTTTATCAAGCTTTTGATCATTGTACAGTTGCTAACTTCAGTTCTGCCATGGCATATTGTAGTATACCATATGTTATCCAACATGCGATGATTGAGTCCCTGGTCTATAGTGATGTGGAGATCTCGTGCGAGAATCTCGACTTCGAGCAGTTCTCAAAGGTGTCCTGGGATCGCTGTATACGTACGGGTGGACCTGAAGGACCGTTTGCCTTTAATTGTATTGCCGTGGCGATGTGGGGGGAACTGTTCGAGAAATGGGATGAACAGAAGTTGGGGTATAGGGTCGAGTTTCGAGCGAGTGCGAGGGACGAAAACGGGAGCGTCGAAACAGTGTCGATTTACTTGAATCATGCCTTATGGGCTGATAACATCGTTGTCCTGGCGAACTCGGCGTCGGATTTGGCTCAGATGATGCTGGCAATGACACACTCACTTGAGAAATACAGTATGCGATGGAAAGAGGCGTCTCTGGAGTATTTAGTTTTCGGTGAACCTCTAGAGTATGATGAGAATGAACATATCGTTCCGACCATGGACCTGGTGATCAAAGGATTTCAGGACCCAGAACGTGAATTGAGATTTCGCAGAAGGGCTGAGGTTCATCTTCTAGGAGTCTGTATTCCGGCTATATTTCCTCGATATCATGCGGATGTAGCGTACAGATTGGACAAAGGAAGACAGGCTTTCTATGTTGACATCAAGTTCTATACCAGTAGATGTATACCATTGGGGGAGAAGTATTCTAGATATCAGCAGCTTGTTCAGTCGACAATATTGCATGGATTAGATGGAGTGGCAGCAGATGAAAGTTCGATTGAGAGACTTCATGTGTTTGAGGGAGAATGCTTGCTCAGAATATTGAGAACGAGACATCTTCCTGATGAGCCGTGGGACGAGTATACACATCGGAAGTACAGCCGATGTAGGAAAGCTTTTCATGATCATGGGTATCAGTCGCTGGTGCAAAAATTCTTGTATCGCCAATGGTTGCTTGCATTGGATGTGGTGTCGTTTGCAAAATATCTACCTCATGATATGCCGCAGAGTGACAGAGCATGGAGGGACTCAAGGTTGGCAATGCTTGCATACGGAATCCGATATGATGATTGGCGGCAGAATTTCGGGGATATCATGCACAGATATAACTCAAAAAGAAAACGGTCAGAGGAGGGTAGCTACCGCAAAAGGAAAGGAGGGATTGACGCGACGGGTCTACATACATGGCACTACCCTTTCGAAAAATATTGGGGTGATCAGTGGTGGAGAGATTTCCAGCCTGATAGCTGGAGAGAGTTTGCAATATCTACGGTTGGGGAGGAGAAGTTCAGCTTGTTCCAATCAAAGGTTAAAGGATCAGGAGTGAGACGTACAGTGTATGATATGGAAGAGGAGGGTGGAAATGAGGCAACACGTAAACGAAGGAGGAAGGAGGAGGAGGTCCAGAATGAAATCATCGCCAGACGTTTAGCAATAACAAACATGAAAGCAACAGAACGGGATTTCAAAACACATGGTTTTGGAGTGGAGATCTGTGGGGATTCTCTTCTTATCATATCTTGGCTCCTAGGGAGGTGGGCGATAACTGACTACACGTATCGAAAAAGAATAGGCTATATCATTGACATCATGAGCAGTCTGACGGAGATCTATGGTGTTCGGGCACCTTCGAATGGCAGGGATCCTTTTAAGCATGAGTTTCGTGAAGTAAATGAGCACGCATATCGACTCACACATGATGCCCGCGAGGGCAGATCACACGAATGGAAGCGCTCTTTTTGCATGACACACACATGTGGACATATAACACCTATCGCATTGAGGGGGTCCTTCGATGGCGGTAAATCTGAGGATGGAGTAGGATGTGGTGCATGGCTCGAGGCGGCGTTCATATCCAGGTCCGACAGGATAGAAGGCAAGTTTTCGACCGTGTCCTGGCAGCTCGTCTGGGAAAAAGCATGGTTGATTCCGTCAGAGAGCACAGTCACACAGGCTGAATTATCTGCAGCAGAGTGTACGGTACACAACATCGTTCGTTTGCTTGGTGAGTTTGAGTCTTACTTTACTTGATCGTGGATTGTGAAAGATTGTGCTCACACGGATGAATAAGAGTTTGTTTCTCGTGTATTGCCTGCGTGTTTGACGCGGATGATATCTCATGAGCTTCGCTCTTGTCATCTGTCCGTGTGCTTGGCACGGTTTTGACTCGCATGATCATGCAAATAAGAGTCTCTGCCGAGACGGACACTGCGACTGGGCCGTCAGGCCCGTGAGAGTCGTTGCCAGCCAGCCAGCCTCCCCCCTCAGGAGCGCCGGCGGGGAGGGCGGGGGCGCGAGGGTGTGTCTGTGTGTTTGTGAGACTGTGCGTCTGTGTGTCCGTGTGCCCGTGTGCCTGTGTGTCTGTGTGTCTGTGTGTCTGTGTGTCTGTGTGTCTGTGTGTCTGCGTGTCAGTGTGGCAGTGTGGCAGTGTGTCTGTGTGTCTGTGTGTCTGTGTGTCTGTGTGTCTGTGTGTCTGTGTGTCTGTGTGTCTGTGTGTCTGTTTGTCTGTGTGACTGTGAGTTTGTGTGGCTGTGTGTCTGTGTGTATGTATGTCTGTGTGCGTGAGTCTGTGAGTTTGTGTTTCTGTGTGTCTGTGTGTCTGTGTGTCTCTGCGTCTGCGTGCCTGCGTGCCTGCGTGTCTGTGTGTCTGTGTGTCTGTGTGTCTGTGTGTCGGTGTCTCTGCGTGTCTGTGTGTCTGTGTATCTGTGTGTCTGTGTGATTGTGTGTTCGTGTGTCTGTGTGTCTGTGTGTCTGTGTGTCTGTGTGTCTGTGTGTCTGTGTGTCTGTGTGTCTTTGTGTCGGTGTGTCTGTGTGTCAGTGTGTCCGTGTGTCTATGTGCGTGTGTCTGTGTGTCTGTGTGTCGGTGTCTCTGCGTCTGCGTGTCTGTGTGTCTGTGTGTCTGTGTGTCTCTGTGTCTGTGCGTGTGTGTATGCGTGTGTGTGTGTGTGTGCGTGTGTGTGTGCGTGTCGTTGTGTGCGCGCGCGGCGCTGGCACCTCCGCGCCCCCCCTCCCCCCTCTTCCCCCCCCCCCGGCGCTCCGCGAGGGCGGAGTGGCTGGAGTGGAGGGGGGGCTGGCCCCGAAATGGGGCGGCGCCTCCCCCCTCCGGAGCGCCGGCGGGGAGGGCGGGGGCGCGAGGGTGTGTCTGTGTGTTTGAGAGTCTGTGTGTCTGTGTCCGTGTGCCTGTGTGCCTGTGTGTCTGTGTGTCTGTGTGTCTGTGTGTCTGTGTGTCTAGGTGTCTGCGTGTCAGTGTGGCAGTGTGGCAGTGTGTCTGTGTGTCTGCGTGTCTGTGTGTCTGTGTGTGTGTGTCTGTGCGTCTGTGTGTCTGTTTGTCTGTGTGACCGTGTGTCCGTGTGTCTGTGTGTTTGTGTGTATGTATGTCTCTGTGTGTGTGTGTGTCTGTGAGTTTGTGTGTCTGTGTGTCTGTGTGTCTGTGTGTCTGTGTGTCTGCGTGCCTGCGTGCCTGCGTGTCTGTGTGTCTGTGTGTCTGTGTGTCTGTGTGTCGGTGTCTCTGCGTTTCTGTGTGTCTGTGTGTCTGTGTGCCTGTGTGTTTGTGTGTTTGTGTGTGTTTGTGTCTGTGTGTCTGTGTGTTTGTGTGTCTGTGTGTCTGTGTGTCTGTGTGTCTGTGTGTCTTTGCGTCTGTGTGTCTGTGTGTCAGTGTGGCAGTGTGGCAGTGTGGCAGTGTCTCTTTGTGTCTGTGTGTCTTTGTGTCTGTGTGTCTGTGTGTCTGTTTTTCTGTGTGACCGTGTGTCCGTGTGTCTGTGTGTTTGTGCGTATTTATGTCTGTGTGTGTGAGTCTGTGAGTTTGTGTTTCTGTGTGTCTGTGTGTCTGTGTGTCTCTGTGTCTGTGCGTGTGTGTATGCACGTGTGTGTGCGTGTGTGTGTGCGTGTCTGTTTGTGCGCGCGCGGCGCCGGCACCTCCGCGCTTCCCCCCCCCCTCTTCCCCCCCCCGGCGCTCCGCGAGGGCGGAGTGGCTGGAGTGGAGGGAGGGCTGGCCCCGAAATGGGGCGGCGCCTCCCCCCTCCGGAGCGCCGGCGGGGAGGGCGGGGGCGCGAGGGGGCGCCCGAGGGGGGCGCGGGGAGAGAGTGCGCTGAGCAGTCGGGGAATGGGTCTGTAACTGTGTTGTCGTCTGTGCGTAGGTGTTCTCGGATGCTCGCGATTGCGTCTGTGTGTGTGTGTTGCCGTGCGTGGGTGCGCGTGTGTCTGGTGTGCGCGTGTGTGTGTGTGTGTGTGTGTGTGTGTGTGTGTGTGCGCGCGTTTGCGTGTGATTCTGTTTGTGTGAGTGGGTGCGCGTGTGTCTGGTATGTGTGTGCGTGTTTGTGCGTGCGTTTGTGTGTGTGTGTGTGTGTGTGTGCGTGCATGTGCGCGCGCGTGGGCGCGCGCGCGCGTGAGTGCGCGCGCGTGGATGTGAGTGCGCTCGAGCGTGTTTCTGTATGTGGTCGTGTGTGCGTCTGTGCGCGCGCTCGTGTGCGTGTGGGCGAGCGCGCCTGTGGCGGCGCCGCCGTCCGCGCGCCCCCCCCGGCCCCCCCCCCCTCTGGCGCTCCGCGAGGGCGGAGTGGTTGGAGTGGAGGGAGGGCCGGCCCCAAAATGGGGCGGTGCCTCCCCCCTCCCAGGAATCCAGATGCACAATCGTACACCTCCCCCCCCAGGAATCCAGATGCCATCGCCTGAACATCTCATCCAGGGCCTTTCCCAACAGATAGATCCGACTTCATTGCGTTTCTCGGTGGACTGTGCACCATGGAAGAGACCACATGTCAAAGCTACGAGCCGTTTCATGGCAGTTATGCGAGCACAGATTCCTGCGGTGTCACTTCGTCCTGAGATCGGCCCCCCTGTCAGCACCATCTATTGTACTGTGAATGGTCAACGCCCTTTCGCTCTGGGGGAATTTCGTGAAGGTACAGGCTGGCAACTCTGGGACGATGCATGGAGGAACCTTGTGACGACATACGGTGTGCAGATCACAAAGGATACATTTCTTACGGAGTACAATCGTCAGTGAAAGAGAGCCCGACAGTTCTTTCAATTAAATGCTGCGACGTGGAACTGTCAAAGGGCTGGTGCAAAGAATTGCAGAGCGGCGGAAGTAATACACTGTCTGGCCCATGTTGGCCTAGCTGCTATTCAGGAGGGACAACATCTGATATCTAGTGAGTGCACACGCCTGGGGTTTAGTGTTTTCCCATCAAAGGATGGGAAGGCGGCCATTATGATGAACGGACAATGGAAGGGACAGATTCGGGACATTATCACTACACAATCTAGGCTGGTCGTGGCTGTCTTGGGCAAGAAAAACCACCCAATTATCTTTGCGAGCGTTTATCTTCCTGATGAGAGCGTCAAAGATGCTGAGACTATATGTGACGAAACGGTTGCGGAACTTACACGGATTATTAGAGAATGCAGTGGGAAATATAGGACTCCAAGCGTGGTTATCTCAGGGGATTTCAATGTGGAGCTCCCTGGGAACACTTGTGGGGAATTCAAGGGTATTAGATATGCTATCACGGGCGGTGGTGTGGATGGGAGGATGGTTTATTCGGAGGAGGGTACTAAGATCAGAGAGAGGGAGAGGATCAAAAACGACATGAGGAGGAGGATAATAGGTATGCTCATGGAGTTCGGTTTGAAGGCTGCCAACACATTTCAAGATAGGTCTGTGACGTGGACAGGCTACGCGAGGGGGCGCGTGCCAGCAAGGTCCGCTGTGCTCGACTATATGTGTATACCGCTTCGCTGGGACATAGCGGAGATGACGGTATCATACGAGTTTCACAGAGGGGGTAAGCTGGCTACCAGCCGCTTGTCTGACCATGCGATGCTTTTTCTTTCTGCTAGAGACCACGGGAGTCCTGACAGATTTTGGAACGCATGTTATAGACCACGGGTGCAGTTGGTAGGTTACACGCCGAGTACATGGTATGACGAGAACATCGCACGTACACAATGTGATGAGATGATGGAACGGATTCAGGATTTCCAGGGTGACGGTGATGATGATGACATGGGCCTCAAAGGGACCCCCAATGGTAGACCTTACGAGACAAAGACCTGCGACGACGACGGTCCTGGATGTGGTACTCCTCGGGACTTTCGTGGTTTGGCTTCTGGACTCGTGAACAGTTTTACCCAGGGAGTTGCTTTTCAGACCAGGGATGCCGCTCGTAAACCTCCCGTTCGACCGTCAGGACTCCAGCCGTTGCTTGAACGGCGTCGTGCTTTGCCGCCGGGACAGAGTCCTGAGAGGCGTGAGCTGACACGTCAGCTCAACGCCCTGCGGAGACAATACCGCCGTGCTCGTCTGGAGTGGCAGATTCCGCCCGTGCGCAGACGTGTACGTAACACACTACACAATCTGGGAGGGACGGAGGATAGACAGCAGTGGGAGAGGATCATACATCGTACTTGTCAGGAGCAGTTCTCATCTCTTGAGGCACGTTCGGCCAACAGTCGCCTGTTGCAGGAGCTGCGACGGGAGGCCAACATGATGCCGGCCTCGAATTTGCCATTCAGCACGTTCTTGCGTGCTCGGAGTCGGCTCCGATCGTCCAGGGCGACAGGACGGGACGGTGTGCCGTGCGAGATATTGAAGAAAATACCATGGGCCTCTCTGAATAAGATGCACACTATCTTTGACCAGGTCTTTAGGGGTGTGATCCCATACCCTGAAAGTTGGCGTGAGATCCTTGTTTGTGTTATGCCGAAGAAGACCCTCACTGGTAACATGTCCGACTGCAGGTTCCTGTGCTTGCTCAATGCCATTGCACGTTGGTATGTCAGCACGCTCGTGTGTATGATTGAGGAGTCTGTGGAGTCTTCGGGTGTACTACGTCGTTTGGGCCTCTACGGATTCCAGCGCAATCGCAAGACTTTCGAAATCACTGCGGCCCTCAAAAATATAGGCCAACATGCGTCCAAATGGCGTGATCAACAACTGCACGTTGCTATCTGTGATATTCGTAGGGCCTTCGACCATGCCACTGTGGGGAAACTCCGTGAGGCCCTTCAATGGAGTCAGGTACCTCTGCAGTTTCAGATACCCCTTCTGGAGGCTGTACTCTATGGGAGTTGTGAGGTCACAGGTGAGGGTCTGAGTATTGAGGGATTCTCTTGGGATGTGAATATTAGAACTGGAGGTCCAGAAGGGCCACTGGCTTTCAACCTTATTGCTGCCCACATGTGGAGTGCGACGTTTCATACATGGGATGTCTTGGGGTACGGTTACAGATGCGAGATTGTAGGGGAAAAATGGAGTACGACGGTTCAACATACGGTCAACCACATGGTCTGGGCCGATAACGTGGTAGTACTGGCTCAAAGCGAATCGCAACTTACAGAGATGCTTTCGCAGCTCACACACTCTCTTGTGCGACACGGCATGGAATGGAAGCCCATTCAAGCTGATGCCGCTCCCATCCCTGTGCTTGGCGAATACCTTGTATTTGGACAGGATGTTACATGTGAACAGGATGGTACGATCTCACAGGCACATAATATTCAGATCTCATCGACGACCAACGAATTTCAGACATTTCGTTTATCTCGTGTGACGTCTACGGTGCTGCTGGGTGTATTCATTACCACCGACTATCGTGCACATTCTCATGAGGATCTGGCTTATCGACTGGATGCTGCAAGGAGGGCTTTCTATTCACAGAAAGCTTACTATGGGGCCAGATCTGTACCTATCAACGCTAAGTTTCAGAGGTACACGGAACGGATTCAATCACAGATACTGTATGGAGGAGAGAATCTCACGTTGGACGACAGCAGTCTTGAGGACATCCACCGCTTTGAGGGCCAATGCTTGCTTCAAATTGTGGCCACGAGGAGACTGCCAGAGGAGTCTATTCAGGACTACGAGCTGCGTCGGAGAAGGAGAAGCAGAACATTGTTTCAGGAGGCAGGTTTTATGCCACTGCCACAGCGTTTGTTGTTAGCATGCTGGAATGTTGCCAAGGATTTGTCAAATTTTATCCAATCTGTGCCTGTGTATAACTGCCACGATCGTTGCTGGTATGATGCGAGATTTGCTATGATGGCCTTCCCTAAGCAATGGGATAACATGCGTGATCGAGCTGCCGCATTTTTCCATGCACATGCTTCCACGCGTATTCGTCGGGAGGAAGGGGATATGAGGAGGAGGAAAATGGGGAGGGAAGTGACGGCTCAGCGTACATGGCAGTACCCACTACAGCAGTTCTTTGGTGATGACTGGTGGGACTGCATGCTTCATAGTGACTTTTTCACCTGGGCTGTCGTGGCGGCGGCCGAGCATATGCACAAATATTTTCAGCCTTGAGACTCAGCAAACGGATTGCATTATCGTACATGCGTGAGACGGTCTGGGATTTTACCACTCCTGGACTACCTGTGGAGATCTGCGGTGATAGTCTGCTGATTGTGTCGTGGATCAACGGTGTGTGGGCATGTGAACAGGTGGATTATCGCAAACGAGTAGCCAATTTGCAGGATCGGTTATACAATGTATGTGTGCAGGAGGGGGGGAGACCACCTATGAAGGGACGTGACATTGTGAAGCATATCTTTAGGGAGAATAATGAGAGAGCTGACAGACTGACACATGAGGCCCGCGAGGGCCAAACTTATATCAAAGAGTCGTACGATTCTATATTTACTAACACGATGAATGTCGTTGCCATTCGGGGTGCCTGGGATGGTGGCGTCTCGGCCTTAGGAGTTGGGTGTGGCTGCTGGCTCGATATCGGGTTTCGGACAAATACTAACGACTGTGTTTGGACAGAGGTGTACAGAGAAGCCTGGTGTTTGAGCGATGCTTGCACAGTTACTCAAGCTGAACTGAGTGCCGCGGAACGGCTGCTTGCAGCCACAGCTCGTCTTGCGCGTGTCTGCCGTCTCTTGTCATGTTGATGCCTGTGCTTCTGTATATATAAGCGCTTCGCGCTTTATACTGTACAGGCGGAATTGTAACAGCTGACGCTGCCGTGTGGACACTGCGACTGGGCTCTGAGAGCCCGCTTCAGTCGACTCCAAGCCAAGCCAAGCCTCCCCCCTCCGGAGCGCCGGCGGGGAGGGCGGGGGCGCGTGGGGGCGGCAGTTGAGCGCCGGGGGGGGGGGGCGCTGAGGTGGCTGCGGTGGGTGCGTCATCGCGTGATCGTCAGTGCGCGTTTTCCCCTGGATGCGGTTGAGCGCGGGGGGGGGGGCGCTGAGGTGGCTGCGGTGGGGGCGTCATCGTGTGATCGTCAGTGCGAGTTTTTCCTTGGGAGTTTGCGCGTGCGTCTGTGTGCGTGGGGTGTGCGTGCGTGTGTGTGTGCGTGCGTGCGTGTGGGTGTTCGTGTGTGCCCCCGTGTGTGTATGTGCTTGTGTGATCCGTGTGCGTTTGCGCGTCTGTGTGTGTATGTGAGATGTACTGTGTGCTTGTGTGTGCGCGTCTGCGCGTGTGTCGACCTTCGCGTGTGGATGTGTTGTGTGTGCGTGTGTGTGTATGTGTGCGTGTGTGTGCTGAGCATGCTGGCGTATGTGTGTGTTCTTGTGTATGTATGTGGGTTTGTATGTGTGTGTTCGCGTGTGCGTGCTTATGTGCGTGTGCTCGTTTGTGTGAGTGCCTCTTTGCTATCCGGGTTTTGGACGCTACCAAGTTGCTGGAAGCTTGAGAGTAATTCCGGAGCGCTGGAGAGCTAGTTGGCAAGGCAAATCTCGACGGACCTTTTGGTGACTTTTGGTCGGTTCAAAATTTTGTTCTCGAAATTCAACAATTCGTTTGAGCTCTAGTATTTTTTCCCGTCATATTCGATCTTATTCCCGCTCGCCATCTTGATCTCAGCTCGATCGGGTAACTTTGAAGGCCAAAAAGCGTCCCGGCGGGAACGGCCGTTTCGAGTCATCTTGATACGCGTTGTCGGTATTTTGTCCTTAACTTGAGCTGTAGGGCAGCTACAGAGCTGGTAAGCACACCTATCGCATTCAGAATGATCAGACGCGTTCGGCTGTTGAATCCAGAGGTCTGAACTCGGTCTGCTAGCCGAGCTAGGTCCGCAAACCTATTCGTATTATTCGATTCGTCTTGACATACGCTCTCGGTTTTCTGCACTTAACTCGAGCTGTAGGGCAGCTAAAGAGCTGGTAAGCACATCCATCGCATTCAGAATTATCAGGCGCGTTCGCCTGTCGAATCCAGAGGTCTGAACTCGATCTGCTAGCCGAGCTAGGTCCGCAAACCTATTCGTATTGTTCGAGTCGTCTTAGCAGACGCTCTCGATTTTCTGTACTTAACTCGAGCTGTAGAGCAGCTACAGGGCTCATTGTCACAGACATCGATGGGGAATCATCAGTCGCGTTCGTCTATTGAACCGAAAGCTCTGAACTCGGCCTGCTGCCCGAGCTAGGCTCGCGAAACTATTGGTATTCTCCGAATCATCTTGAGAAGTAACTCGTAGAGCTTCCCTTAGCTAGTTATAGCTGGAAGCTAAGAGTAATTCCGGCGCGCTGGAGAGCTAGTTGGCTCGGAAAAAAAGAACTGAACTTTTGACAACTTTTGCTCGGTTGAAAATTTTGTTCTCAAAATAACTCGTAGAGCTTCCCTTAGCAAGTTATTGCTGGAAGCTTAAGAGTAATTCCGGAGCGCTGGAGAGCTAGTTGACAAGAAAAATCTCGACGGTCCTTTTGATGACTTTTGGTCGGTTGAAAAATTTGTTCTCGAAATTCAACAATTCGTTTGAGCTCTAGTATTTTTTCCCGTGATATTCGATCTTATTCCCGCTCGCCATCTTGATCTCAGCTCGATCGGGTACCTTTTACTGCCAAAAAGCGTCCCGGCGGGATCGGCTGTTTCGAGTCACCTTGATACGCGTTGTCGGTATTTTCTACTTAACTCGAGCTGTAGGGCAGCTACAGTGCTGGTAAGCACGCCTATCGCACTCAGAATCATCAGGCGCGTTCGCCTGTTGAATCCATAGGTCTGAACTCGGTCTGTTAGCCGAGCTAGCTCCGCAAACCTATTCGTATTATTCGAGTCAACTTGATACGCGTTGTCGGTATTTTCTACTGAACTCGAGCTGTAGGGCAGGTACAGTGCTGATAAGCACGCCTATCGCACTCAGAATCATCAGACGCGTTCGCCTGTTGAATCCATAGGTCTGAACTCGGTCTGCTAGCCGAGTTAGATCCGCAAAGCTATTCGTATTATTCGAGTCAACTTGATACGCGTGGTGGGTATTTGGTACTTAATTCGAGCTGCAGGGCAGCTACAGAGCTGGTAAGTACATCCATCGCATTCAGAATCATCAGGCGCGTTCGCTCCTTGACTCCATAGGTCTGAACTCGGTCAGCTAGCCGAGCTAGGTTCGCAAATCTATTCGCATTATTCGAGTCATCTTGACAAACACTTTCGGTTTTCTGTACTTAACTCGAGCTGTAGGACCGTTACAGAGCCTATAGTCACAGAAATCGATTGAGAATTATCGGGCGCGTTTGTCTGTCGAATCCAGAGCTCTGAACTCGGCCTGCTGCCCGAGCTAGGTTCGCGAAACTATTCGTATTGTCCGAATCATCGTGAAAAGTGCTCTGAATTTCTGCACTCAATCGATTTGCACACATCAGGCGCGTTCGTTGGTCGATTCGAGGGCTCAGAACTTGGTCTGCTGCTCGAAACAGGTCCGCGAAACTATTGTATTATTCGAGTCATCCTGAGAGATGCTGTCGGTTTTCTGCACTTAACTCGGGCTGTAGGGGGGCTGCAGGGCTGGTAATCACATGAGTCGATTCGCAGACATCAGATGCGTCCGCTTGTCGCATTGAGAGGTCTGAACTCGGTCTGATACTCGAACTGGGTTGCGAAACTGTTTGTTTTTTTTGTTAGGGTCATCTTGAGAGGTCTGAAATCGCTTGGGCTGAAAACTAGTCGTTCTCTGGATTTTTTTCCCACACTATATACTGTCAGGAAGCTCTACGAGTCCCCCGGCGGTAAGAAAGGTTGACGGTTTACCGCCGGCGCCCAGTTGGCCGACCCGGCCGAGGCGGACAATGTGACAACTTTTGGGTGGTTTTGCGGATATTTGAAAGATATTTGACAATTCATTTTGAGAAAGCAGATTTTTCGCACCTGTAGTGGGTTCAGACGCGTCTGCCAGTAAAATTTTCAGGTCCATAGGTGCAGTATTTCTATCAAAACACTTGGGGGAACCGACGTTCGATAAAAAGAGAAAAACGTGATTTTTCGATTTTTTCGTTTCTCACTCCAGAAGCTTACCCCCTGTGTTCTGAGCAGCGCGGTGTGAGAACATAGTTCTACGAGGGTCCCGGCGGTAACCTGGCTGACGGTTTTCCTGCCGGTTCCCAGTTCCGGCGCGCTGGAGAGCTAGTTGGCAAGAAAAATCTCGACGGAACTTTTGCTGACTTTTGCTCGGTTGAAAATTTCGTTCTCGAAATTTGAACATTCGTTAGAGCTCTAGTATTTTTTCCCGTGATATTCGATCTTATTCCCGCTCTCCATCTTGATCTTAGTTCGATCGGGTAACTTTGAAGGCCAAAAAGCACTCTGGCGGGATCGGCCGTTTCGAGTCATCTTCACATGCGCTGACGGTTTTCTGAACATAACTCGAGCTGTAGGGCAGCTACAGAGCTGGTAAGCACAGCTAACGCATGCAGAATGATCATGCGCGTGCGCCTGTTGAACCCAGATGTCTGAACTCGGTCTGTCAGCCGAGCTAGGTCCGCAAACCTGTTTGTATTATTCGAGTCAACTTGATACTCGTACCTCGTAGAGCTCTTCGGCATCGATGAGCTAGAGGAATTCCGGCGCGGGGTGGAGCTAGTTGGCCGACCCGGCCAGAAAGGACAAAGTGGTAATTTTTTGGTGATTTTACAATTTTTTGAAAGATATTTGACAATTCATTTTGAGAAAGCAAATTTTTCGCACCTGTAAACGACTATGAGGATCTCTCTGTCTTAGTATGAGCTCAGTAGGCGCAATTTTACTATCAAAACACTTGTGTTGGAGGAACCATCTTCATGTCGACGCGAAAAAAATATTTTCCCCTTTTCGAGAAATCCTTCCAGAAGCTCTCTTCTTCGACTCCGAGCACTCTTACGCGTGAAAGGAGCTCTACGAGGTGCCCGGCGGTGACCAGGTTGACGGTTCACCGCCGGCGCCAGTTGCTGGAAGCTTAAGAGTAATTCCGGGGAGCTGGAGAGCTAGTTGGCAAGAAAAATCTCGACGGACCTTTTGCTGACTTTTGGTCGGTTGAAAATTTTGTTCTCAAAATTTGACCATTCGTTAGAGCTCTAGTATTTCTTCCCATGATATTCGATCTTATTCCCGCTTGCCATCTTGATCTGAGCTCGATCGGGTCACTTTGAAGGCCAAAAAGCAGGCAGGCGGGAACAGCCGTTTCGAGTCATCTTGATACGCGCCGTCGGTTTTCTCAAGATAACTCGAGCTTCAGGACACTTACAGAGCTGGTAAGCACAGCTAATGCATTCAGAATCATCAGGCGCGTTCTCCTGTTGAATCCAGAGGTCTGAACTCGGTCTGCTAGCCGAGCTAGGGTCGCAAACCTATTCGTATTATTCGAGTCATTCTAGCAGACGCTCTCGATTTTTCGTATTCAACTCGATCTGTAGGGCAGCCACAGAGCTCATAAGCACAGAAATCGATTGAGAATTACCAGGCGCGTTCGTCTGATGAATCAAGAGCTCTGAACTCGGCCTGCTCTCCGAGCTAGGTTCGCCTATCTATTGGTATTGTTCGAGTCATCTTGAGAAGTGCTCTCGGTTTTCTGTACTCAAATCGTGCTGGGGGAGGGCTACTGTGCTGCTGGTCACAGGAATGGATTTCGAGACATCAGGCGCGTCCGTTCGTCGAAACGAGAGCTCGGAACTCGGTCTGCGAACGAGCTCCGCGAAACTGTTGTATTATTCGAGTCATCCTGAGAGGTGCTCTCGGTTTTCTGCACTTAACTCAGGCTGTATGGGGGCTGCAGAGCTGGTCAGAGCAATCCATCCGTCAGACGCGTCCGCCTGTCGCATTCAGAGGTCCGAACTCGGTTTCATACTCGAGCTCGATTAAAAAACTGTTCGTTTGTTTTGTTAGAGTCATCTTCAGAGGTCTATATTCGCTTCGTTCTCTGAAATTCTGTTCCACATTATATATTGTCAGGAAGCTCTACGAGTCCCCCGGCGGTAAGAAAGGTTGACGGTTTACCGCCGGCGCCCAGTTTGAACATTCGTTAGAGCTCTAGTATTTTTTCCCGTGATATTCGATCTTATTCCCGCTCGCCATCTCGATCTCAGCCCGATCGGGTGAATATTATTATCGAAAAGCACTGTGGCGGGATCGGCCGTTTTGAGTTATCTTGATATGCGCTGACGGTTTTCTGAACATAACTCGAGCTCCAGGGCAGCTACAGAGCTGGTAAGCACAGATAATGCATGCAGAATGATCAGGCGCGCTTGCCTGTTGAATCCAGACATCTCAACTCGGTCTGCTAGCCGAGCTAGGGCCACACACCTGTTCGTATTATTCGAGTGATCTTGACAGAAACTCTCGGTTTTCTGCACTTAACTCGAGCTGTAGGACAACTACAGAGCTGATATTTACACATACCAATTCAGAATCATCAGTTGCGTTTGTCTGTCGACTCCAGAGCTCTGAACTCGGCCTGTTGCCCGATCTAGAATTGCGAAACTATTCGTATCGTTCGAGTTGCTTGCGACATAATGTCGGTTATCTGGACTTAACTTGGGCTGTAGGGGGGCTGCATGGCTGGTCATTTCTGGAATCGATTTGAAGACATCAGGCACGTCCGCCTGTCGAACACAGAGCTCTGAACTCTGTCTGCTGCCCGAACTAGCTCCGCGAAACTATTCCTACTGTTCGAGTCATCCTGAGAGGTGCTGTCGATTTTCTGCACTTAACTCGGGCTGTAGGGGGGCTGCAGGGCTGGTAATGACAGGAGTCGATTCGCAGACATCATACGCGTCCGTCTGTCGCATTCAGAGGTCAAAAACTATTCACTATGAGTGAGATTCTTGGTAAGTGCTGTTTGTTTTCTCAACTTAAGTCGAGTTAGGAAGCTCTACGAGTCCCCCGGCGGTAACCAAGGTTGACGGTTTACCGCCGGCGCCCAGTAACTCGTAGAGCTTTCCTTCGCAAGTTATTGCTGGAAGCTAAGAGTAATTCCGGCGCGCCCCACAGCTAGTTGGCTCGGAAAAAAAGAACTGAACTTTTGACAACTTTTGCTCGGTTGAAAATTATGTTCTCGAAATTTGAACATTCGTTAGAGCTCTAGTATTTTTTCCCGTGATATTCGATCTTATTCCCGCTCGCCATCTTGATCTCAGCTCGATCGGGTGAATATTACTATCGAAAAGCACTGTGGCGGGATCGGCCGTTTTGAGTCATCTTGATATGCGCTGACGGTTTCTGAACATAACTCGAGCTCTAGGGCAGCTACAGAGCCGGTAAGCACAGCTAATGCATGCAGAATGATCAAGCGCGTTCGCCTGTTGAATCCAGAGGTCTGAACTCGGTCTGCTAGCCGAGCTATGGCCACAAACCTGTTCGTATTATTCGAGTCATTTTGACAGAAACGCTCGGTTTTCTGCACTTAACTCGAGCTGTAGGACAGCTACAGAGCTGATATGCACAGGTATCAATTCAGAATCATCAGTTGCGTTTGTCTGTCGACTCCAGAGCTCTGAACTCGGCCTGCTGCCCGATCTAGAATCGCGAAACTATTCGTATCGTGCGAGTCGCTTGCAAGATAATGTCGGTTATCTGGACTTGACTCGGGCTGTAGGGTGTCCGCATGGCTGGTAATCACTGGGATCGATTTCAAGGCATCAGACGCGTCCGCATGTCGAATACACAGCTCTGAACTCTGTCTACTGCCCGAACTAGGTCCGCGAAACTATTTCTATTGTTCGAGTCATCCTGAGAGGTGCTGTCGGGTTTCTGCACTTAACTCGGGCTGTAGGCTGGCTGCAGGGCTGGTAATGGCAGGAGTCGATTCGCAGACATCAGACGCGTCCGTCTGTCGCATTCAGAGGTCAAAAACTATTCACTATAAGGCAGATTGTTGGTAAGTGCTGTCTGTTTCCTCAACTTAAGTCGAGTTAGGAAGCTCTACGAGTCCCCCGGCGGTAACCAAGGTTGACGGTTTACCGCCGGCGCCCAGTGACTCGTAGAGCTTCCCTTAGCAAGTTATTGCTGGAAGCTAAGAGTAACTCGTAGAGCTTCCCTTAGCAAGTTATTGCTGGAAGCTAAGAGTAATTCCGGCGCGCCCCACAGCTAGTTGGCTCGAAAAATCTCGACTGAACTTTTGACAACTTTTGCTCGGTTGAAAATTTTGTTCTCAAAATTTGAACATTCGTTTGAGCTCTAGTTTTTTTTCCCGTGATATTCGATCTTATTCCCGCTCGCCATCTTGATCTCAGCTCGATCGGGTGAATATTATTATCGAAAAGCACTGTGACCGGATTGGCCGTTTTGAGTCATCTTGATGTGCGCTAACGGTTTTCTGAAGATAACTCGAGCTTTAGGACAGCTACAGAGCTGGTAAGCACAGCTAATGTATGCAGAATGATCAGGCGCGTTCGCCTGTTGAATCCAGAGGTCTGAACTCGGTCTGCTAGCCGAGCTAGGGTCACAAACCTGTTCGTATTATTCGAGTCATTTTGACAGAAACGCTCGGTTTTCTGCACTTAATTCGAGCTGTAGGACAGCTACAGAGTTGATATCCAGAGGCACCAATTCAGAATCATCAGTTGCGTTTGTTTGTCGACTCCAGAGCGCTGAACTCGGCCTGCTGCCTGATCTAGACTCGCGAAACTATTCGTATCGTTCGAGTTACTTGCGAGATAATGCCGGTTATCTGGACTTAACTCGGGCTGTAGGGGGGCTGCATGACTGGTAATCACTGGGATCGATTTGAAGACATCAGGCGCGTCCGCATGTCGAATACAGAGCTCTGAACTCTGTCTGCTGCCCGAACTAGGTCCGCGAAACTATTCCTATTGTTCAAGTCATTCTGAGAGATGTTGTCGGGTTTCTGCACTTAACTCGGGCTGTAGGCTGGCTGCAGGGCTGGTAATGACAGGAGTCGACTCGCAGACATCAGACGCGTTCGTCTGTCGCATTTAGAGCTCAAAAATTATTCACTATAAGTCAGATTTTTGGTAAGTGCTGTCTGTTTCCCAACTTAAGTCGAGTTAGGAAGCTCTACGAGTCCCCCGGCGGTAACCAAGGTTGACGGTTTACCGCCGGCGCCCAGTAATTCCGGCGCGCCCCACAGCTAGTTGGCTCGAAAAATCTCGACTGAACTTTTGACAACTTTTGCTCGGTTCAAAATTTTGTTTTCAAAATTTGAACATTCGTTAGAGCTCTAGTATTTTTTCCCGTGATATTCGATCTTATTCCCGCTCGCCATCTTGATCTCAGCTCGATCGGGTGAATATTATTATCGAAAAGCACTGTGACCGGATTGGCCGTTTTGAGTCATCTTGATGTGCGCTGACGGTTTTCTGAACATAACTCGAGCTTCAGGGCAGCTACAGAGCTGGTAAGTACAGCTAATGCATGCAGAATGATGAGGCGCGTTCGCCTGTTGAAAGCAGAGATCTGAACTCGATCTGCTAGCCGAGCTAGGGTCACCAACCTGTTCGTATTATTCGAGTAATACTGACAGAAACTATCGGTTTTCTGTACTCAACTCGAGCTGTAGGACAGCTACAGAGCTGATATGCAGGGGCAGCAATTCAGAATCATCAGTTGCCTTTGTCTGTCGACTCCAGAGCTCGGAACTCGGCCGGCTGCCCGATCTAGAATCGCGAAACTATTTGTATCGTTCGAGTCGCTTCGGAGATAATGTCTGTTATCTGGTCTGGACTTAACTCGGGCTGTAGGGGGGCTGCATGGCTGGTAATCACTGGAATCGATTTGAAGACATCAGGCGCGTCCGCCTGTCGAATACAGAGCTCTGAACTTTGTCTGCTGCCCGAACTAGGTCCGCGAACCTATTCCTATTGTTCGAGTCATCCTGAGAGGTGCTGTCGGGTTTCTGCACTTAACTCGAGCTGTAGGGGGGCTGCAGGGCTGGTAATGACAGGAGTCGATTCGCAGACATCAGACGCGTCCGTCTGTCGCATTCAGAGGTAAAAACCTATTCACTATCAATCAGATTGTTGGTAAGTGCTGTCTGTTTTCTCAACTTAAGTCGAGTTAGGAAGCTCTACGAGTTTCCCGGCGGTAACCAAGGTTGACGGTTTACCGCCGGCGCCCAGTGCTCTCAACTTTCTGCACTCAACGCGTGCTGGGGGAGGGCCACTGCTGCGGGTCACAGATTGCATACATGAGGCGCGTCTTTCCGTCGATTCCAGAGCTCGGAACTCGGTCTGCTGCTCGAACTAGGTCCGCGAAATGACTCGTAGAGCTTCCCTTAGCAAGTTATTGCTGGAAGCTAAGAGTAATTCCGGCGCGCCCCACAGCTAGTTGGCTCGAAAAATCTCGACTGAACTTTTGACAACTTTTGCTCGGTTGAAAATTTTGTTCTCAAAATTTGAACATTCGTTAGAGCTCTAATATTTTTTCCCGTGATATTCGATCTTATTCCCGCTCGCCATCTTGATCTCAGCTCGATCGGGTGAATATTACTATCGAAAAGCACTGTGACCGGATTGGCCGTTTTGAGTCATCTCGATGTGCGCTGACGGTTTTCTGAACATAACTCGAGCTTCAGGACAGCTACAGAGCTGATCAGCACAGCTAATGTATGCAGAATGATCAGGCGCGTTCGCCTGTTGAATCCAGAGGTCTGAACTCGGTCTGCTAGCCGAGCTAGGGTCACAAACCTGTTCGTATTATTCGAGTAATTTTTCAGAAACGCTCGGTTTTCTGCACTCAACTCGAGCTGTAGGACAGCTACAGAGCTGATATGCAGAGGCATCAATTCAGAATCATCAGTTGCGTTTGTTTGTCGACTCCAGAGCTCTGAACTCGGCCTGCTGCCTGATCTAGAATCGCGAAACTATTCGTATCGTTCGAGTCGCTTGCGAAATAATGTCGGTTATCTGGACTTAACTCGGGCTGTAGGAGGGCTGCATGGCTGGTTATCACTGGGATCGATTTGAAGACATCAGGCGCGTCCGCATGTCGAATACAGAGCTCTGAACTCTGTCTGCTGCCCGAACTAGGTCCGCGAAACTATTCCTATTGTTCGAGTCATTCTGAGAGGTCGGGTTTCTGCACTTAATTCGGGCTGTAGGGGGGCTGCAGGGCTGGTAATGACAGGCGTCGATTCGCAGACATCAGACGCGTCCGTCTGTCGCATTTAGAGGTCAAAAACTATTCACTATAAGTCAGATTGTTGGTAAGTGCTGTCTGTTTTCTCAACTTCAGTCGAGTTAGGAAGCTCTACGAGTCCCCCGGCGGTAACCAGGGTTGACGGTTTACCGCCGGCGCCCAGTTATTCTATTATTCGAGTCGATACTGTCGGTTTTCTGCACTTAACTCGGGCTCTAGGGAGCTGCAGGGCTGGGAATGACATGAGTGGATTCGCAGACATGAGACGCGCCCGCCTGTCGCATTCAGAGGTCTGAGCTCGGTTCGATACTCGAACTGGGTTACGAAACTGTTTCTTTTTGGTTAGAGTCATCTTGAGAGGTCTGAAATCGCTTGGGCTGAAAAACTAGTCGTTCTTTGGATGTTTTTTCACACTATATACTGTCAGGAAGCTCTACCAGTCCCCCGGCGGTAAGAAAGGTTGACGGTTTACCGCCGGCGCCCAGTAACTCGTAGAGCTTCCCTTAGCAAGTTATTGCTGGAAGCTTAAGAGTAATTCCGGAGCGCTGGAGAGCTAGTTGGCAAGAAAAATCTCGACGGACCTTTTGGTGACTTTTGGTCGGTTTAAAATTTTGTTCTCGAAATTTGACAATTCGTTGGAGCTCTAGTAATCTTGAGAAGTGCTCTCAATTTTCTGTACTAAACTCGTGCTGGGGGAGGGCTACAGTGCTGCGGGTCACAGATATCGATTTGCACACATCAGGCGCGTCTCGCGGTCGATTCCAGAGCTCAGAACTCGGTCTGCTGCTCGAACTAGGTCCGCGAAACTATTCTATTATTCGAGTCGATACTGTCGGTTTTCTGCACATAACTCGGGCTGTAGGGGGCTGCAGGCTGGGAATCACATGAGTGGATTCGCAGACATCAGACGCGCCCGCCTGTCGCATTCAGAGGTCGGAACTCGGTTTGATACTCGAGCTGGGTTGCGAAACTGTTTGTTTTTCTTAGGGTTATCTTGAGAGGTCTCAAATCGCTTGGGCTGAAAAACTAGTCGTTCCTTCGAGTTTTTTCCTACGCTATACATTGTCAGGAAGCTCTACGAGTCCCCCGGCGGTAAGAAAGGTTGACGGTTTACCGCCGGCGCCCAGTTGACAATTCGTTGGAGCTCTAGTATTTTTTCCCGTGATATTCGATCTTATTCCCGCTCGCCATCTTGATCTCAGCTCGATCGGGTAACTTTGAAGGCGAAAAAGCGTCCCGGCGGGAACGACCGTTTCGAGTCATCTTGATACGCGCTGTCGGTATTTTGTACTTAACTCGAGCTGTAGGGCAGCTACAGAGCTGGTAAGCACAGCTATCGCGTTCAGAATTATCATGCGCGTCCGCCTGTCGAATCCAGAGGTCTGAACTCGGTCTGCTAGCCGAGCTAGGTCCGCAAAGCTATTCGTATTATTCGAGTCATCTTCATAGACGCTCTCGGTTTTCTGTACTTAACTCGAGCTGTCGAGCAGCTACAGAGCTGGTAAGCACAGCTATCGCATTCAGAATCATCACGCGCGTTCGCCTGTTGAATCCAGAGGTCTGAACTCGGTCTGCTAGCCGAGCTAGGTCCGCAAACCTATTCGTATTAGTCGAGTGATCTTGATAGACGCTCTCGGTTTTCTGAACTTAACTCGCTCTAGGGCAGCTACAGGGCTAATTGTGACAGACGTCGATGGGAAATCATCAGTCGCGTTCGTCTATCGATTCAAGAGCTCTGAAATCGGCCTGCTGCCCGAGCTATGTTCGCGAAACTATTCGTATTGTCCGAATAATCTTGAGACGTGCTCTCAATTTTCTGCACCCAACTCGTGCTTTGGGAGGGCTACAGTGCTGCGGGTCGTATATATCGATTTTCACACATCAGGCGCGTCTTCCGATCGATTCCAGAGCTCTGAACTCGATCTGCTGCTCGAACTAGGTTCGCAAAACTATTATATTATTCGAGTCGATACTGTCGGTTTTCTGCACTTAACTCGGGCTGTAGGGTGGCTTCAGGGCCGGGAATCACATGAGTGGATTCGCAGACATCAGACGCGCCCGCCTGTCGCATTGAGAGGTCTGAACTCGGTTTGATACTCGAACTGGGTTGCGAAACTGTTTGTTGTTTTGACAGCGTTATCTTCAGAGCTCTAAAATCGCTTGGGCTTAAAAATAGTCGTTCTTTGGAGTTTTTTCCCACAGTATATATTGTCAGGAAGCTCTACGAGTCCCCCGGCGGTAAGAAAGGTTGACGGTTTACCGCCGGCGCCCAGTTGGTCGACCCGGCGAGAAAGGACAAAGTGATAACTTTTGGGTGGTTTTGCAATTTTTTGAAAGATATTTGACAATTTATTTTGAGAAAACAGATTTTTCGCACCTGTAAACGACTATGAGGGCTTCTCTCTCTTAGTATGAGCTCTCTAGACGCACTTTTACTATCAAAACACTTGGAGGAACCATCTTCATGTCGACACAAAAAACTCAATTTTTCTTTTTTTCGAGAAATGCTTCCAGGCACTCTTACGCGTGAGATGAGCTCTACGAGGTTCCCGGCGGTGACCAGGTTGACGGTTTACCGCCGGCGCCAGTGATGGTAGAAGAGCTGGAGGAATTCGGCGACAGGGTGGAGCTAGTTGGCGAAATGTCGAAAAGGAACGCGATCATACCTTCCGCGGCCTGTCTCAGCCGATTTTGCAGTTCTAACAATTCGTTTGGGCTGCTGTTTGCGCAGAGCGAAGCTTGGCATTACAGAAGTTACCTCACAAATTCTTAGTTCATTCCGTCGAAAATTCTCCCGAGCGAAGCCAGGGACCGACTGAGCGTTGGCAGTCCAAAAATGCAATTTTCCAGTTTTGCAGAACATGCCATCAGAAGCTATCTGCTTGCACTTCTAGTTCTCTCAGGCGTCTGCTTGCACTTCTAGTGCCTCGTAGAGCTCTGATGGTAGAAGAGCTAGAGGAATTCGGCGACAGGGTGGAGCTAGTTGGCGACATGTCGAAAAGGGACGCGATCATACCTTCCGCGGCCTGGCTCAGCCGATTTTGCAGTTCTAACAATTCGTTTGGGCTGCTATTTGCGCAGAGCGACGAAGCTTGGCATTACAGAAGTTACCTTACAAATTCTTAGTTCATTCCGTCGAAAAATTCTCCCGAGCGAAGCCAGGGACCGACTTCGCGTTGGCAGTCCAAAAAATACCTCGTAGAGCTCTTCGGCGTCGATGAGCTGGAGGAATTCCGGCGCGGGGTGGAGCTAGTTGGCCGACCCGACCAAAAGAGACAATGTGATAACCTTGGGTCGGTTTTGCTTTGATTTGAAAGATATTTGACAATTCATTTTGAGAGCCGGTATTTTTCTCACGTGTAGTGGGTTATGCCGCGTCTGCCAGTCAACTTCTCAGGTCCGTAGCTGCAATATTACTATCAAAAGACTTGCTGGAACCAACTGCGGTCCGAGTCATCTTGACACGCGTTCACGGTTTTCTGTACTTAACTCGAGAGTACGAGAGCTACAGAGCTGATGCTTACAGAACCGATTCAGAATGATCAGGCGCGTTCGCCTGTTGCATCCAGAGGCCTGAACTCGGTCTGCTACTCGAGCTAGGTCCGTACAAGTCATCTTCACCAGTGATGCCGGTTTTCTGTACTCAACTCAAGATTCAGAGGAGCTACAGAGCTGGTACGCACATAAACTGATTCAGTATCACCAGGCGCTTGCGTATGTTGCATCGAGAGGCCTGAACTCGTTCTGCTAGTCGAGCTAGGTCCACAACACTATTCGTATTTCTCAAGTTCTCTTTAGAGGCGCTGTCGGTATTCTGCACTTAACTCTAGCTGTAGCACAGCTACAGAGGTGGTACGCACAGAAACCGATACAGAATCATCAAGGGCGTTTGGCTGAAGCATCTAGAGCTCTGAACAGAGTCTGCTTCTCGAGCTAAGTCCGCAAAACTATTTGTATTCGATCGATTTTTTAGAGTTTTTTGGCTCTCGCTTAAGCTTGCTTCACGTGTTCCGAGGAGCTGGGCAAGAAAAGAGCTCTACGAGGTCCCCGGCGGTAACCAGGTTGACGGTTTACCGCCGGCGCCCAGTGCTCTGGGGGAACGCTCTGGAGAGCTCTGGGCGAAAAGCAGAGCGGTGGTTCCGAGCATCCGGCCGAGGGTTAGGGGTTATCATTTTGCAAGCGAAGCACCGCCTCGGGCCGGCAGGCCTATGGTCGCGGTGAGCTCGACGACTTGCAGCTCGCTCTCACTAGCAGATCCTTACAGGCGTGGCGGTGCGCGCCCCCAGGTCCGCGCCTGCAGTTTAGGGTTTAGGGTTCAGGGCCTGCATGGGCGCATGCGCGCGCTGGCTGCGATCCCCCCCGCATCAAGGTTGTTGGGGGGGGATCGCTGCCCAAGCCGCGCGCGCTATGAACTTGCACTCCCGCCCCAGACCACCCAGAGTGAAGCCTTTTAGGGTTTAGGGTTTCTCCCCCCAACCCCCTATCAAAGGGGGCTTTCGTGTTGTGTGCGAATGCGAACATTCCGCGGGGAGCACGACAACGCGGTTTTGGCATAACGTTCTTGGTGCGCGCGCAAAGCGCTTTGCGCGGGCGCAAGAGCCAGCGTCGTCGCATGGCCAACAATCTTTGCCGTGGGTTTAGCTGCATTCGGCTGGCTCCCAGTTGGCGCATGGCTTTGCCGAAGGACGGATTCTTCTCCTGCGGGTGCGCATTGCAATCAGAAGGCACAGGAGAGGCCTCAAGGCCAGGCGTCGCCGCATTAGGTTTTGAGTTACGGCGTTGGCCTGTCGCAGACGCAGCATTGCCCCTGGTTCCAGTAGGCCCTTGGCTTTTGCCGTTGGCTTGGCTGCCCTTGCAGCCGCCGTCGTAGACGGCTGCTGCTGGCGCAGCAGATCCACAGGGGTCCGCATTTGCCTTCGGCGTTGGAAAGCAGCGCTGCGGGGCGCTGGCGCGGCAATCCCATGGGCCCCCGTGGGCCTCGAGCGAGTGGCCGCGCCGTCGGGCTCCTCGCTGAAAGCGACGCACGCGGCAGTTGTTTTCACCCGCGGCTCTGGCTTTGAGGTCGCCCCCGCTGAAGCGATTGCAATCATCGACGCAGACGCTGTCGACGCGAGCTTCGGAAGGCGGGGGGAGGAGCGCGAGGGGGTGGGTCTGGCACCCCCTCGCTACGATGCGCGCGCATGGCTGCGGCAGCACGTCCATGGCAGACCCCCTGGAATGCCTTGGGGGAGCTCTCTGGGAGCGCTGGGGGAGCGCCTCGACCTTTCCCCAGGATGGAAGCACGTGGGAGCGTCTGGGAGCGCGACAGGACACGCAGAGTGCACCGCGAGCGCGAGCCGTGAATTGCCCGTTGGGCTTGACCGTTGGCGTCGCCCCCGCTGAAGCGATTGCATTGTCGACGCAGCCGCCTTCGGCGCGAATTTCGCATGGCTGGAAGGGGGAGCGCGAGGGGGTGGGTCTGGCACCCCCTCGCTACGATGCGCGTGCATGGCTGCTGCAGCACCTCCATGGCAGACCTCTTGGAATGCCTTGGGAGAGCTCTCTGGGAGCGCTGAGAGAGCGCCTCGAGGTTTCCCCAGGATGGAAGCACGTGGGAGCGTCTGGGAGCGTGACAGGACACGCAGAGTGCACCGCGAGTGCGGGCCGTGGGTTGTCCATTGGGCAGGACCGTTGGCGTCGCCCCCGCTGAAGCGATTGCATTGTCGACGCAGCCGCCTTCGGCGCGAATGTCGCATGGCTGGAGAGGGAGCGCGAGGGGGTGGGTCTGGCACCCCCTCGCTACGATGCGCGCGCGTGGCTGCGGCAGCACCTGCATTGCGGGGAAGCGCCGGGAAGCGCCGCCAGGGAGCGCTGCCGAGTGCTTGCGAATGCATGAAAACGGTAGGGAGCGCCATGGGACCGCTTGGACTTCTTAAGCGCGCCTGGGAACGCCGGGGAGCTTGGGACCACCTGTGGGAGCTTGGGAGCGCTTGGGACCGCATGGGAACGCCTGGGATAGGGAGCGTGCTGGGAGCGTGCCGGGAGCGCCTGGGAGCGCGCCGGAGCGCCTGGGAGCGCGTGGGAGCGCGCAGGAAGCGCCTGAGCAAGCTGGGAGCGCTTGGGAGCGTGCAGGGAGCGCTTGGGAGTACCTGGGAGCGCTTGGGAGCGCCAGGGAGCGCCTGGGAGCGCCTGGGAGCGTGCCGGGAGCGCCTGAGAGCGCCTGGGAGCGCCATGCGCCTGGGAGCGCTTGGGAGCGCTTGGGAGCGTGCCGAAAGCGCCGGGGAGCGCTTGGGAGCGCTTGGGAACGCTTGGGAGCGCTGGGGAGCGCTTGGGAACGCTTGGGAGCGCCTGGGAGCGCCTGGGAGCGCTTGGGGCGCTTGGGAGCGCCTGGGAGCGCTTGGGAACGCTTGGGGGCGCCTGGGAGCGCCTGGGAGCGCTTGGGAGCACTTGGAGCGTGCGCCAGCCGAAAGGACGCCGCATGCTGTATTTTCATATGGTTTGCGGCCCCACGGACGGCCGAAAGGGCGCCCAGGGGATGGGACCAATCGCGGCGAAGCCACTGGCTGGGTTTTGGGTTAAGGGTTCTATTCATCTCTCAGAACTCACAAGGCATCCCCGCGGGGGAGCGCATCCTCCTCAGCGCTACGCGCTTCGCCGGTGCGGCGTGCGCGCATGGGCGGACTCGCTGATCGCTCGGCCAGGCGCCACGGGCTTCTGACGATGCACCGCCCGTGGCTTGCAGTTTAGGGTTTAGGGTCTAACAGGGCAAGGCCAAGAATACCTACCCGCATAGGCACCCACCTGCGGCGGCTATCAATCCCCCCCGCATCTCCACCCCCACATAAAGATCATCTCTCCTCTCATGTTATACCCTAGCGGGCGGGTCGGGCGGGCGGGGCCCTAACGGGCGGGTCGGGCGGGCGGGGCACTAACGGGCGGGTCGGGTCGGGTCGGGCGGGCGGACCCTAACGGGCGGGTCGGGTCGGGTCGGGCGGACCCTAGCGGGCGGGTCGGGTCGGGCGGGCGGGACATTAAAGTATGGTGCGTGTGCACTGGACACGCGTGAACCCTAACAAGCGGGTCGGGTCGGGTCGGGCGGGCGGACCCTAACGGGCGGGTCGGGTCGGGTCGGGCGGACCCTAACGGGCGGGTCGGGTCGGGCGGGCGGGACATGAAAGTATGGTGCGTGTGCACTTGACACGCGTGAACCGTAACAAGCGGGTCGGGTCGGGTCGGGCGCACTCGAGGGTTCGCCCGACCTCAACGTGCTTTGCATAGGATTGTGGGGGTTTACATAGCGGGACGTAAAGATCCCCATAGCAGGCTCGATCAAGGGGTGCGCCTGGGAGCACGCATG
>CAUYUJ010005717.1:57873-59129 GCA_963575745.1 Prorocentrum cordatum | reverse complement strand
CTGGATCAATGAGCCCCCCCCCACCATCCCATGTAAACAAAGATACACTTTGCCTCCAAATCTGGCGCATTCGTAGCCTCCCCGCGACCACTTTGTAATGGTTTTTGATAAGCACGGCGGGGGTGCCAGCGGATTGCTTGCTGCGCGCAGGCCAACCATCTCTTTCAAAAAACGATGCAAAAATACATTATGGCCCCAAATTTGGAGCATGCGCAGGGCCCTCTTTTCTCTGAGCTCTCATCTGTTTCGCGGCTCCTCAAGATGTCACAATTTGACCATCGGTGCCGGTGCTTTGCGCTCCCTGGAAGAGCCGCCCTTCTCACAGAATGCTCGGCACTTCGCTTGAGGGATTCATAATCCAGCGCTCCTTGGGGCCAGTGCCCCAGGCACCTGGGGTCCGTATTGGTTCCCCGTAACTGGCGCACCTGGCGCGGCTGGAGCACGTGGCGCAGTTGTTGCACACGCAGCACGCGCCGCACCTGGCACGCTTGGGCCTCCAGGGTGCCTGGTGCACTCGGGTGCTACTCATATGTTGGGGGGGCGGGCGGAAGTGAGCTAGACGGCCTGCCATCTAGAAGGGTAGTATGACCGCACCCCCGCCCCCACCCCCTCCCCCGCACCCGCCCGCCCACACCACCAAACGCACGCGCACCCACGCCCCCTCGCCCGCCCCCCCCCCCCCCTCCCCGCACACAACACCACACAACAACACACACACAAACACACGCGACCACATACACACACACACACACACACCCGCGCCGCGCGCGCACGCCACACACACCACCACACACACACCACACACTCACACACCCAGCACACACACACTCACTACACACACTACACACAACACAAACACACACAAACACACACAAACCGCATACACAGCACACGCGCACACACTTTACACCCCCCCGCCCCACCACACGCCACACAAACGCCACACACGCACGACACGTGCGCGCGCACGCGCGCACGCACGCACGCACGCACACACACACACACACACACACCTGCACACATACAATTATAATACACTAGCACTTGAACTGGCACTAGGACTTGCGTCGATACTTTCACTTTATAGTTACGTTTGCATGTGCACGTACACTTCTGCTTCCGATTGGACTTACATTTACACACTCACACAGGTGTTTCATGTGGTCTTGCATTTACGCACTTACGCCGACGCCCACACGCATGTTTACATATACACGCATTCAAATACACACAAGCCCATTCACCAACACAAACCC
>CAUYUJ010005717.1:15373-52873 GCA_963575745.1 Prorocentrum cordatum | reverse complement strand
TAGGTGGCGCTCCATCTCCTGCCGGGGGCGACCCCACAGCAGGATATGGTGGCCGAAAAGGAAAGCCTCAAACGGGCCCGGCCCAGCATCGCAGGGCGCATCTGCAGCCCGAGCGGGTGCCGAGGCAGCCCGCTCCTCCTCGAGCGAAACACCTTCACCTCCACCTTCGCCGTGCACCTGTGACGACCTCCACGCAGCACGGCAGCGGTGCAGGCGCGACGCCTGAACTGACCCCGGAGCTGGGAGCTGGACGCCGGGGCGACCCCAGGCAAGGCGCCGGGGCCCAGGGGGGGGCACGGGGGGGCCGGGGAGGCCCAGGGACTAGCCCTGCAGGAGGCAAGGGCGGGGAGTCGGAACGCGGGTGACGGAAGCTGATGGCGTCGAAGAGTTGCCGAAGCTGGGGAGCGGAGGAGTGGATGGGCGGCGGGAGGTCGCTGGGGCCGCAGGAGACCGCCGCACGGACCTGGGCGCTGCACGCTGACGAGGCGGTCGACGCTGGAATCGCCGTTGAAGTGCGCCGACCCAAGCAGCCAAAGCACAGCGCGCACGGGCAGCATCAGGCGGGCCGTCGACGGGGTTGCCGCCCTCAGGGCCAAAGCGGGGAGGTGGAGATGGCGGCGGAAGAAAAGAACAGGAGTGCCATCCTCCTCGGCCAATTCCGCGATTAACATGACAAACTGACGCACGGACTTACTTACGCGCGTACGCACGTACGCACTTACGCACTTAGGCACGCACGCACGCACGCACGCACGCACGCACGCACGCACGCACGCACGCACGCGCGCGCACACACACACACAAGCACGCACGCACGCACGCACGCACGCACGCACGCACGCACGCACGCACGCACGCACACACATACACACACATTTTGCGTCGCCGGCTGGGCAGAGGGCGACACACACAGACACACTCATGCACGCGCTCGCACTCACGCACGCACACACACACACACGCTCGCTTCCCCCCCACACACACCCACACACACACAGACACACACACACGAACCCACACATACACACGCGCCCGGACGCACCCACGCACGCACGCACGCACACACTCACGCACGCACGCACGCATGCACGCACGCCTGTTTGGCGTCGCGGCCTTGCGCTCGGCAACAAGGCGGAAACTATTTAAAAGCAGAAGACGTGCACGCGGACTAGGAGCACGCGCGCGCACACACGCACACACGCGCACACGCACGCACGCACGCACGCACGCACGCACGCGCGCGCACGCACGCACGCACACACACACACACGCACACACACACACACACACACGCGCACGCACGCACGCACGCACCCACTCACCCACCCACCCACCCACCCACCCGCACACACACAAACACACACACACACACTCACACACTCTAATAGGAAAGGGCCCCCGAAGGCCAAGGCGCCTGAGCTTGGGAGGGCAATTTTCTAAGGCATTACGTCGTGCGACTCAGAGTTTCAGCTTTTCCATCGCCTGCCTGGCCCAAGGACTGGTCAGTCTCCAGAAGGGCGACACTGTGGGGCTCGCGCGCTCAACCCGCAGTGGTGCGGCGCCTGGGTTTCTGGAGATTATTGTTGATGGAGTGTTGAGCGGTAGCAGGGACGAGCAAAAAGGAAGACTCACCTCTCTTTGAACCGTTATCGCGGATTCCGTCGCCCGCAAGACAAACTAATCCATGGCGTTGGACCGGCCCCCTCGGGCAACGGCGCGTCGTGCTTCAACCGTCCATATCATTCCTAGCCTGCCGTGGCCGCGACAAACGTTGTCAGGTCGGTGGGCGGAACAACAAGTGCAAGGGATTCTTTCGGATGTTGTGCATCGTTCGCCAGCGGGTATTTTTCATGTCAGGCAGTGGGCTGTTCAAGGGATGCATCATGGTGAGTTGCCATCTCCGTGTCTGGCATTGCACTGCGCGCTCAAGGTCATGTTCCCTGGGCACCTCCTTCAAGGTATTGGTTGTCCACTTATCGCCACACTTGTATTCCAGCTTTCAGTGTGCAATGGAGTTGCACGGCTCCGACGTGCGATTCAACAGCGGGAGACGCCGAGGTGGTCAGGCCGTGTTTTTCGTTGTCTTCCTGCGGCGGCGCATCATGGTCTTCTTGGGCTGGATCACCGCTGGGTCAAGGACATGCTCGATCTCGGCCAGGAACCTCTCTCGGATGCGTCCGCAGTCTATGTTTTGTGGTCAACATCTTCCTCGTATATCGGGAAAGCGAACGTCAGGCGCCAATGTCGGACACCTGGGCTTCCAGCTCGGCCCCGAGAACACCTGCGGGCATTGGTGCATCCAGAGTCTCGCGAGGGTCGGCTTCCACGCTATTCGGGCTTGCGCAAAAGCCTGGGGGGCGTGGCCTTCCTTCCAATTTCTCTGCGCGCAGATGAAGCTAGGGCTTTTTCATTGGAATCGATGTTGCTCAAGTTCGTGGATCCCGAGGGCAACCGCGCAGACCAGTACAGAGCTCAAAAGGTCGTCGGGACGCGCGTTGGAGTGGCATCTAGAGGACGCCGACGCCGACCACCGCCCAGGTTTCGGGGGCCCAGGGGCATCGCGTCGATCTGGGCCCAGGCGCCTTTTCAGCAGGCGCGGCTCCAAGGGGGGTCTCGCATCATTGCCGAGGCACCTCGGTCGAGGGTGCGGCGTTGGTTTGGTCTTTCAGCGTCCTGCATTCGCAGATGCAACGTGTGGGGCGCGTTCGCACTGGCGTTGTTGGCCCTATTACTTTGTTCGGTTCCAAGTTTCACCAGCTCTTTCTGGCGTTCTGTGCGACATGCAAGCCTTTCGGGCAGTTCCCCAAATCCATGGTGAGGTACCAAGCAGCGGAGTTCACCTACAGCGCTGGGGGGAAAATACCTTCTTCGTCCGAGGTGGAGCTCGACAAACGGCTGCACGTATACTTCTGAGTTCTGGAACGTGTACTTCGAGGTTTCGAACTTCTTCCATTGCAGGTCGCGCCCCTTGAGATACCATATGTCATGAAGGCATCCATTTCGACAGTCAAGCGCTTGGTGCGCGGAGCTGTACGCCGCATGAGGTGCCAACCCGCACGGGATCATGTCCTCGAAAAGTTGCGCGCGCAAGTTGGGAAAAGGGAGCGATGGGTTGACGCGATCAACTCCAAGAAAGCAGCGCCATCTTTTCCGTCGAGTATGTGTACATGGGAAGCTGGGGATCTGGCCCGCCTGGCTCTCTCCCCGAGCTTGAGGGCCGTTGTGGGTCCATGGCGTCTTCCAAGGTGGCCGAGAGGGACATCGGCGTGGAGGCAATGCCGTGCTGCGTGGGCACGGTGGTCGTTTTCGATGCGGCTTCCCCCTCGAGTCCGAGGTTATGGCCTTGGGTGCTGGCAGCAGGCAACCAGTACTCATCGGAAGCAGGCTCCTCCACCACCGGTGTGGGATGACAATGAAAGGCTATTTCGTAGGCATCAAGGGCGCGATCGTGCTCGAGTGGGCGATGACCGTGACGCCTCGAAGGCATGGACACTCAAGGCATGCGAAGTGGGACTTGGGCTGTCAAGCAGTGTTGCAGGATCCTCAGCGGCGTATCCGATCAGATCTCACCGCCGACTATGTCTGGCAGCGGGGGCATGCGAAGGCGCACCTGGGTCTGCCACCGTTTCTTCGACATCATGCCAAGTCTCGAGGCCGACAACTGTGTCTTCCTCGACTTGTTCCACTCATCAAGAGTAAATGTCACGCGGGTGATGGCCGTCTAACCTGCAACAAGCCAGGCCACAGTCATTGGAGGCGCATTCTAGATATGCGCGGCACTCTTTTCGCATCAGGACGGAGGGTTGCTGCTCGTGGTGTGCGATCGTTGGTGGAAGCCACTGACCAGTCACGGGGGCATTTTTGATATCGGCTGCACGCCTCAGCATTTGGAGTCAACATTCTCGGGCTTGAGGATAGACTCTCGCCCTGCCACTTGCCTGCGGTGCAAGAAAAGCATGCTTCCGGGACTTCGTGTTGTGACGACCGATGTGGGCCAGGCATTTGAGATGTGTGCGTCGTCTTCCATGTTGCCAGGGTGGGACCTCCTTGAGAGTGCCTATACGTCTAACTTCTGGGCCTCGAGGCTTCTCGCTCGTAGAGGAACTAGGTTTCTGGTTGAACACGGGGGCCGAACTAGGCGATGCGGGCGCGGATGGTAATCTCTGTCCCTAGGGCAATTACGTAGGGCTCTTGCGGCTGCTTCAAGACTAGCCTCAACAGTGCTCGGGGATGCGGTCGTTGAAATGGCTGGGATGGCGATTGGTGGCACGATGTCGTCCGCAGCGGTCTCCGTTCGTCTGGGGGCGGAAGAGACTGTGGATTGCGTGGCGCGCGATCGACATCGGGGGCTTGGCTTTGTGTTCCCTGGGGGCCCGCGTGCTGATATAAACTAGAGTCGACATGTGGGTGATATTCTAGCGGGGAGCGTAACGCATTGTTGTGACTGTGTGCAAGTGTACCTGGCACAGGTGTTCGAGGAACCTCTTAGTGTGGTGTATAAATCTGATGATGAGACCGAACCAGTGTTCGAGTGGCTGGACTTATCCCTGCAGGTGCGTGGCTTGCGTGCATGGTACTCTCACGAATCCTAATCGTAGCTGGCTGTACTCAGGCCTTGGAGAGTTTCCCGCTGGAGCCACGAGGGCCAAATCTCATGTTCTTCCCTGGCCAGGAGCGTTACTTATGTCCTTTGTGACGGTGCGGGGTCTACTGATTGGGAAGTTGGCCAGGTATCGGGCCTTGGGGCTGTCTTGCTTGGCGTCGTGTCTTGGGCTTCTGGAATTTCTATTGGAGCCCCACCTCCTTGGCTATCCCCCGTGGATCCTTCGCGGGCTTGCCCATGCCTTGCCGAATTCCGCTGCCGTCCGCTCAGCTCGAGAATCTCTGGGGGCGTGGATTCGACACCGCGATCTCCAGGCTCATCTTCGGGGCGAGATGGGCAGAGGCAGCAAGGGCCGCAGGAAGAGCGAGAACCAACGGTGGGAGGCATGGCGGGGCCCGCGCAGTGGACGCAATCGTCGGCGGCAGCCTCCTGACCAAAGCCGCGATCGCGATCGTGACCGCGACCGTGGACGGGACCACAATCGCCGACGTCGTCGCGATGATTCCAGTTCGTCGCCCGACGAGGACCGCAACTCGCGCCTGGATCGGGCGCGCAGATATCTGACCAAGCATAATGAGGAGTATCGCCATCTCGTTGAACGGAAGGCGGAGAAGGAGAAGGAGGAAACTCTTCGCCGACAGGGTGAGATCCTTGCGAAGGTCATGGAAGCTACATTCAACCAGCCCCTCCAGCAGCAGGTTGCGCAGCCCCTCCTGGCAGGCAGCCAGTTCCCGCCGTCACCTCCAGTGGCGGGGGTCCCGACAAGCGCTGCCTCCAATATCGTTGGCAACCCGGATGCGCAGGGCATGGGACCTCCATCGGGGGCCAAGAGCAAGGACCTTTCCACGTTGCAGATCAAGCTGGTGGAGGCCGAATTCAGCCACAGGTTCGAGTTTCCCAGTGGCCCGGGGTCCGGTCCGACTTCAGCGACACACTCATGGAGGCGTGGAAGCAGCGAGATGTACCAAATGCAGCAGAGAAGTTCCTCAAGCGCAATGACACCACGAAGATGCCGAAGTCCAAGGCCGAGAAGATCAACCTCCTCTTCAAGACCTTCAAGTCTGCCTGTTCACCTTCTGTCCGTGTCGGTGGCTGTCAAGAGGACGAGGAGTGCCAGACTTGGTTATCATGTTTTCTGGAAGAGTGGCTTCTCTCTTCGGTTCGTCGTCTTTCACCCGTGCAGCTCTTGCTTCTCGTGTGCCTGGTTGCAATTTTCTTTGGGAGCCCTTTTCCGTCCGCAGGTATCGTACCATCGCCCTCCTCAGAACGTTCCTCCTTGCGAGCAGCCAAGTGAGTTGGGTTGGTGGTCTTGGCCCCATCGTGCACTCAGCTCTGCTTGGTACCAATGGAAAGTACGACGTGGATGTGCACCTCCTCTGCTCTTTCGTGATGATGTCACCACGTTCGCCGACGTTGCCATGGAGATTGTGGAGACATGGCAGTATGCAGCACTCCCGTTTGCCATTGGGGTGAGATAAGTCATGCGCAGCACTGAGGTCGTTTTTCCCCCAGGATGGGAGTGCGGTAGCGCAGTATTCTTTCCGCAAGAGGGGTTGGGAAGCTGCGGGGTGCAGGAATAACAGTTATGGTCGGCCAACGCATTGTCAATTGTCTTATGTTGCCGTGGTTGGGTGTCTGGTGGTACAAAGTACACAGCTTTGATGACACCACCAGCTTCCTCTTTTCCATTTGTGTTTGGCAGTCCTGTACTGGGCTTTTGTCTCAACTTGACCCTGTTGCGCTTCATCCATACCCAGCGCTCTTGGTGGGACGCACTCTAGTAGGAAAGGGCCCCCGAAGGCCAAGGCGCCTGAGCTTGAGAGGACAGTTGTCTAAGGCATTGCGTCGTGCGACTCAGAGTTTCAGCTTTTCCATCGCCTCCCTGGCCCAAGGACTGGTCAGCCTCCAGAGGGACGACACTGTGGGGCCCGCGCGCTCAACCCGCAGTGGCGGGGCGCCTGGGTTTCTGGAGATTTTTATGGTGGAGTGCTGAGCGGTAGCAGGGACGAACACAAATGAGGACGATTCACCTCTCGTTGAATCGTTATCGCGGATTCCATCGCCCGTAAGACCACACACACACATACACACGCACACGCACACGTACACGCGCACGCGCACGCGCACGCGCACGCGCACGCGCACGCGCACGCGCACACGCACACGCACACGCACACGCACACGCACACGCACACGCACACGCACACGCACACACGCACACGCACACGCACACGCACACGCACACGCACACGCACACGCACACGCACACGCACACGCACACGCGCACACGCACACGCACACGCACACGCACGCGCACGCGCACGCGCACGCGCACGCGCACGCGCACGCGCACGCGCACGCACACACGCGCACACGCACACACACACACACACACACACACACACACACAACACACACACGCACACGCACACGCACACGCACACGCACACGCACTCGCACTCGCACGCACGTGCACACACGCACACGCACACGCACACGCACACGCACACGCACACGCACACGCACACGCACACGCACACGCACACGCACACGCACACACGCACACGCACACGCACGCACACTCACACGCACACGCACACGCACACGCACACGCACACGCACACGCACACGCACACACACACACACACACACACGCACGCACGCACGCACATTCTTGACGGGCGTCACGGCAGTGCGTGCAGCGACACGACGGAGTCAGGATAAAGCGGGCGGATCCCAGACAGAGCGCGCTTACCGCGCACTCACCAGGCAGTCCCAGCCAGGTTTCGTAGGGCTCACCCATATGGATCCACGCTGCGCGAAGGCCCACGGAAGGTGGCATCTGCAAGGGGAGACGAAGTAGGGCCTATAAACGGCAGGAGGGGAGGATGCACAAAGTCAGAGGCAGGCGAAAATCGGGGGGACAGTAAGCGCGGACGAGAAGGCATGGCAGCGTTGAAAAAAACACGCGAGCACACATGTTCCACACGCTTTCGCGTCCGACGCGCCAAGGAATCCATTTGATGGAGCAGCTGGCAATGGGGATGCCACCATCGGCAGTCTGCAAGGCTCTGAAGAAGCCCGCCGCAGGCGCCTAACTGTTACAGAGTATGCAATGAGCCCGCCGCAGGCGCCGATTTCTCCGTTAAAGAAATGTGAGTGAGTCGAGGGGTGGGTCGCGGGTGGGTCGCGGTTGGGTCGCGGGCCGGGTCGCGGGTAAGTCGCGGGTGGGTCGCGGGTGGGTCGCGCTTGGGCCGTGGGGGGGTCGCGGGCGAGTCGTGGGGTGGGTCGCGGGTGGGTCGCGGGTGGGTCGCGGGGTGGGTCGCGGGTGGGTCACGGGTGAATCGCGGGTGGGTCGCGGGCGAGTCGTGGGCCGGGTCGCGGGGAGACGACGACATCAAACAAGAACAACAACAACAACAACAACAACAACAACAACAACAACAATCGTTTTAAGACTGTTCGCTCTTATGTGCTCGCGCGTACCTCACCACGTCTATCCCAAACCCCCGATACCCGCCCTCTTCGTCGTCGCTCGTACCCCTTCTGGGGGGTACATATTCTTGACCTGCCACGTGTATTGGGCGCAGCCCCTAAAAGAGCAACAGGAGTGAGAAAGGAAAGAGAGAGAGAGAGAGAGAGAGCGACAGAAAGAGAGCGGGAGAGAGAGAGAGAGAGACAGAGAGAAAGAAAGAGAAAGCGAGGAGGAAAGGAGTGGGGGAAGGGAGGGAGGCAAGGGACAAAAGGGAGGGAGCAGAACTGCGGACGAGAGGGCAGCTATGGGGCCACGAAGGGCAGCTATGGGGCCACTGAGGGCACGAGCGACTGGGAGCCACGAAGGGCGTGTACATATATATATATATATATATATATATATATGTGTGTGTGGGCCACAAGAGGCAGCGATGGGGTCACTGAGGGCAGCAGCGGGGCCAAGAAGGGCAGCAATGGGCCACTGAGGGCACGAGCAACTGGGAGCCACGAAGGGCGTATATGTGGGCCACAAAAGGCAGCGAGGGGCCACCGAGGGCAGCATCGGGGCCACCAAGGGCAGCGACTTGGCCACAAGGGGAGGGGCCATGAAGGGCAGCAATGAGGCACAAAGGGCGCGAGCGAGCATGGGGCACGAAGGGCATGACCCTAACGGGCGGGCCGAGCGGGCGGATCGATCGTGAGTTCTGCGTGGTTAGCCAGAAAGTTTCCAGAGAGAGAGCGAGTCCTAAGTAAATTTGAAGAATGCCCCAACGAACGCGCGATTCCTCAATGGCAAGAGCGCGGCGCCTGAGTAAATTGCGAGGAGGTCTCCGGCGGGAGCGCGATTCTTGGGTACATTGCGAGAAAAGCTCAAGCGGGAGCGGGGGACCGGAGTAAACTTCGAGGAAGTATCAAGCGGGAGCCGTTGTTGTTGTAAACCAGGGGCCAAAGGCACAGTTTGAGGAGGAAGACTTTCCCTGATAAAAAACAACGTGCGAGCGCCAGGAGGGGTACTTCAATGGGAAATACAATGTGCACAGGGGGGATCAATCATAATTATTCTTCAGAAGTGAGAACTCAACAACAACAACAACAACAACAACAACAACAACAACAACAACAACAACAACAACAACAACAACGACAACGACAACAACAACAACAACAACAACAATCACTTTACCCGAACGCTCAGTGTTCTCACCAGTGCCAGGGTTTTCATGCGACGCCAGCCAATACCCCCACTTTGTGGGGGGGCAGTGCAAGCTCTACCAAATATCCACACGACTCTTCGCCACCACCCACACCCAGCTTCCCGCCCTATGACGTTCGGACACTTCACTTCGTGGCCTGCGGACGACCGTGGCTACTACACTGGCGTGGAGTACACACCCACAGAAGTTGTTAGGACAGCGCGCGCGGGTAGAAATTTTGAAAAGTCGTGCAGGTGTTTTTCGAGGACCTACGGTGCGATTCGTGTGATTTTATGATGCGCGGTGCTAAAATTCTTAAGAACCCAATGGTTTTTGGAGATTTCGGCGTGCGCGCGCGAAGAAAAAACGAATGTGTCCCGCATGGTATTATTTGACAGGGATGATGGCCCTGGCAGGTGCGCAACCGTTGTCGCAGAAGTTCGAAAAAGTTGCTCGCAAAAGCCCGTTTGACAGAAATGTTTAAAAAGTGTTGGGTTTCCTACGAATCCGCAAGAGCGCGCGGGATGAGATTTTGACATTTTTTTGTTGAAAAACCATTGGTTTTTTGATGTTTTTATGTTAAAATCGCTCCGAACACTAAGCTTTTGGAAGGATTTCGTCTTGCGCGCGCGAATGTCCACTTTACCTTATTTTTTGCAAGGGATTCTTGAAATTTGATTATATTAGAACAAGAAATGTCATTTTATAGTGTTTTTTGCAAGGGAAAGCGGATTACAACAAAACAACCGGATCTTGATGACATCGTATTACCTGAGGCTTCCTCACGAAAATGATGAAAATGTAGCTGCGGCCTAGGCGGCGCAGGGGGGCCGTGCACCAGGGGTCCCAACAATAATTATTCTTTAGAATTAATAATGTTCAACAACAACAACAACAACAGCAGCAGCAACAACAACAACAACAACAACAACAACAACAACAACAACAATAGCAACAACAGCAACAACAGCAACAACAACAACAACAATCATTTTACCCTCATGCGCGATGCTTCCACACGAAGCATGCGACCATCATGATAACCGTCCCCATCATGGGGGACTATTATTCTATAGCGGGGTCCGTTATTCCCATTCCCAGATCTCCCGCCCAGTGAGGTCTTGCAAACAGCTCCTCCGAGGAATTTCAACATATCCCGCCTCGAAAACACATGCCCTCGCCTTGCTGCGCCGATGCGAGACCGCCAGTGGAGCCCCAAACAATGGTAAAGAACAAGGAAGTATCGAGCGACAGGATTGCTTTGGTGGGGATGCGGGCTGTCGGCGGCGGGGCAAGGACCTGGCCCCTAATAGAAATGGAGGAAGTCTCGAGCAGGGCCGCTGTTGTTGCTGGGAGCGGCGCCAATGCTGAAGAGAGCAAGGCGCTAGTCCAGCGTAAAACAAAACGAAGTCTTGAGCGGGAACGATGGTTTTGTTGGGACGGCGGCTGCCGGCGGCAAGGAATACCGCCTTGAGTAAGAACGGAAGAAGCCTCGAGCGGGAGCCGTGGTTTTGTCGGGACGGAGGCTGTCGGCGGCGAGGAACAGCACCGTCTTGAGGAAAAAGGGAGGAAGCCTCAAGCGGGAGCGTTGTTCTTGCTAGGAGCGGCGCCAATTCAAAAGAGAGAAGGGCGCCAGTCCGAGCTAAAAAGGGAGGAAGTCTCGAGCGGGAGCGCTGGTTTTGTTGGGACGGCGGCTTTCGGCGGCGAGGAGGAGCACCGGCCCTGAGCAAAAAAGGGCGAACGTCTCGAGCGGGAGCGTTGTTCTTGTTGTTGCTGGGGGCGGCGCCGATGAGAGAAAGAGTAGCGCGCCAGTCCAAGGTAAAACGGGAGGAAATCTCGAGCGGGAGCTCTGGTTTTGTTGGGACGGCGGCTTTCGGCGGCGAGCAAGAGCACCGGCCCTGAGTAAAAAAGGAGGAAGTCTCGAGCGGGAGCGTTGTTGTTGTTGTTGTTGATGATGTTGTTGTTGTTGTTGTTGTTGTGGTGGTGGTTGCTGTTGTTGTTGTTGTTGTTGTTGTTTGGGGGCCGGTTTTGGCGCCCACCCAGCCGCTCGAACGTGAGCCTCATTTTCAATGAAAATGTAGCCGGCGCCGAGGCGAGAGCCCCAAAGCGCCTGGGGGGGGTCAAAAAAACATAATGGCTGAATAATTAACACTCGACAGCAACAACACTAAGAATAAGCACAACAATGATAACAACAACAACCACCACAACAACAACCACAACAACAATAACAACGGCACAAATAATAACACCAGCAGCAACAACAACAACCACAATCCACACCGCAGAACCTCAACCTGACTTCAGCCACGCGCCCAGGGACAGTGAATGCCCATTCGGCCCCCTCACTCTGATATGTGTATACACGGAGAGAGAGATAGGGAGAGAGAGAGAGAGAGAGAGAACAAACATAACATAGAAGGGACGGAGGGAGGGAAGGAGGGAGGAAGGGAGGGAGGGAGGGAGAAAGGGGGAGAGAGAGAGAGAGAGCGCGTGAGAACGAGATAACGAGAGAGAGAGAGAGAGACCGAGATAGACACACACACATGTAACTATGGATATAAAGAGAGGGGGGAGAGAGAGAGAGAGGGAGAGAGGGAGAGAGAGAGAGAGAGAGAGAGGGAGAGCTAGAGAGGAGAAGAGAGAAAGAGAGAGAGGGGGGGGGAGAGAGAGAGAGAGAAAGAGATAAAACAATCAGAAAAAAAGACTGTCTGACCGTCGCCGACTAATGCAGTGTTGCGAGGTGGCCCGTCCTGGGGGTCTCTTGGGGCTGTTGGGAGGCCGTCAGGGGAGTCTGTTGGGTCGTCTAGGGCCCGTCTCGGGCCCCTGGGATATATTTGGGATCTCTTGGGGCTATCTTCTGGTGGTTTGGAGGCATACTGGGCTGTTTAGGGGCTCTCGACTGTTTGGACCCTCTTGGGTCGTCTTGGGGCCATCTTGGGCCCCTGTAAATTCGCTGGGGTTCTAGTTGGGGGCTTGAAACCTCTTGGTCGCTGTTTGGGCCATCTTGGAGTGAACTTGAGGTCCTCGTGGTACGCGAGCGTGGAGTGTGCCAACATCGTGAAACAAACCGTTGGTCCATAAATGACAGTTGTCTCTTGGGGGCCTCTTGGGGGCCCTCTTCGAGCCCCCTTGAGCCGTCGAGGGAGCCTGGTGGGCCGTCTTGCGGGCATCTCGGTCCGTCTTTGGCCCGTCTGGGCTGGTGTCGTTGGGCCTTCTTGGGGCCTTCTTGGGCCGTCTTTGGAACTTGGGCCCACCCCCGACGGCGCTCCAGACCCAGCGCCCCCCGTCCGTGCACAAGCTGTGTCAGACCAGCTGTCTGAGCACGGGGGAATCGATTGCATTGCTGGCACAGCTAAACGGTGCATATATCCATGTATACAAACATATCTAGGTATACATATGTGTATACATATTCACAGACATGTATGTATATATATATATATAGAGACATTTATATCAATTCACACACATACACACCTACATACAAAGAGAGGGATCGAGGATGGCAACACGGTCTTGCATTCGAGTGTGTATATATATATATACACGCATGCACACACACACATTCTGCCTTCCGATCCTTAATGCCCTTCGTCTTCATCTCGCCCAGCATCTCCACAACCTTTCATGCGGACCCCGCGCGTTCGCAGGGAGGAGGAGGATTACCAAGCGCGCTATACACTTAAAGGGTACCTGCACCCATTTTTCGGAATGAGGCGGTCACCGGCAACGATATCGGTGAAGTATGATGAGGAATTGCGAAAGACGGACCAGCGTGAAGTGGAGCCGGAGGCGGAGGAGGAAAAGCAGGAGGAGGACGAGGCGGATGAGGAGGAGGAGGCGGAGGCGGAGGAGTGAAAGATGGGGGAGGGAGAGGCGGAGGGGCAGGGAGGGGAAGGAAGGAGAGAGGGAGAGGGAATAACGCAGAGAACCGATGAGTTACAGAGGAGCAAAGATGGCAACAGGTATCATGGCGGTCGGAATCGTGGCGGAGTTGGGGGCAGCATTGCGCAAGCGATCTGTACATATGTAATATATATATATATATATATATATATATATATATATATATATATATATATATTTATACACACATACCCGTCACATGTTTATAGACGGGGGGAGAAAGAGAGAGTGAGAGAGAAACACAAAGCCAGAGAGAGAGAGAGAGAATGAGAAACAAACATGAAGAGAGAGAGAGAGAAAGAGAGAGAAAGAGAGAGAAAGAGAGAGAAAGAGAGAACCAACAAAAGCAGGTGGAAGCATGCGAAAAGCGGCCCACAGAGTAGCATACACATTTACACAGTCAGAGGGAGTCGGAGGGGACCGCTGTTCCAGATCACTCCTCTGTTTGGCCCCATTACTATACTCAGGATTGCCCTTCCTTCTTTCACTCACTCCGCCATTGCCTTCCTCGTCCACATTCCCCTTGCCCTCCGTCCTCCTTCGCACTCGTCGTCCTCCCTCTCCTTCTCCCACTGCTGATCCTTGACTTCCTCCTCCCTGCTCGTTCTTCTTCTTCGGCCCTCCTCTTCCACCTCCTCCTCCTCCTCCTCATCGTCATCATCATCATCATCATCATCCTCATCATCATCATCACCACCACCATCATCATCATCATCATCATCATCATCATCATCAGCACCATCACCATCACCATCACCATCGTCATCATCATCATCAGCAGCATCAGCATCATCATCATCATCATCAGCATCAGCATCAGCATCAGCATCATCACCATCACCATCACCATCACCATCGTCATCATCATCATCATCGGCATCATCAGCATCATCAGCATCATCCTCATCATCCTCATCCTCATCATCCTCCTCCTCAATTAAACCGAAGCCAAGACGAGGATAATTTCGGGCGAGGATGAATCGAGAATCTCTGAGATCCAGCGGCTCTGGAGGATGTATCGGGCCTCCCGGCCTCAGAGCGTTCCGAAACGCCTGAGAGCGTTCCGGAACGCTCTGGAACGGATTTATCCTCGTTCTAGCCTCGTCCGAACAATGGAAGTCGCTGCCTCCTCCTGTGTGTACATTTTCTGGCGCGGGCTGAAATCGCTGCGCTTGTCGGTGGCCGTGCGTGCCTGGCGCAGCTCGGTCTGGGAGAATGCGCCAGTGGACTCTCTCAGACCGAGCTGCGCCAGGCACGCACGGCAGGCACTGCGAACAGGCAACGGGCAACCCCCCTCCCCCCCTCCATCCTACCTCTTCCCTCCTCCAGCCTCCTCATGTGGCGCGTGCCTTCTGAACCGGCGAAGACGCGCTCCGCATGGCTGCGGCATGGATCGTCAGCGCCAAAGCCGCGGCGGGGGCCTGCTGCAGGCACCGACTCGCTGCCGGCTTCAGCTCCCTCCTCCTTCTCCTTCTCGTCCCCTCCTCCACTTCCTTGTCCTTCCTGCGCCAACCCCCTCCTCCTTCTCCTCCTCATTCCTGCTTCAACTCCCTCCTCCTCCTCCTTCTCCTCCTCCTCCTCCTTCTCCTCCTCCTCCTCCTCCTCCCCACTTCCTGCAACCTCCACCCTGGGCAAGCCGCAGACTCATGGGGCGCGAGGCGTCACAACCTTTACCTCCCGCTCCACCTCCCCGCGGCGGGGTGCCTTGTGGCCGTTTGTTCGGGGGCCGTGCGCGTGTGTGAGAGAGAGAGAGAGAGAATGTGTGTATATGTATGTCTGTGTGCGTGTGTATGTGCGTGTGCGCGTGTGTATGTGCGCGTGCGCGTGCGCGTGCGCGTGCGCGTGTGCGTGTGCGTGTGCGTGTGCGTGTGCGTGTGCGTGTGCGTGCGCGTGCGCGTGCGCGTGCGCGTGCGTGTGCGTGTGCGTGTGTGCGTGTGCGTGTGCGTGTGCGTGTGCGTGTGCGTGTGCGTGTGCACGTGTGCACGTGTGCACGTGTGCGTGTGCGTGTGCGTGTGTGCGTGTGCGTGTGCGTGTGCGTGTGCGTGTGCGTGTGCGTGTGCGTGTGTGTGTGTGTTGTGTGTGTTGTGTGTGTTGTGTGTTGTGTGTGTTGTCTGTATGTGTGTATGTGTGTATGTGTGTGGGGGGGATGGGGGGATGGGGGGGGGGCGCTTCTTGGCAGTAGCGCACCCTCTTCGCGCCGTCTTGGGCTCTCAAGGGGGCGTTTGGAGGAGCTCCGCGCTTTCAAGGGCCTACCTCTAGCAGTCTTGGGGTGCCCTTGGGGGCCGTCTTGGGCGAACGCGCGGTCCGGCTTGAGGCTCTCTCGGGGCCCGCCCGGGCTGTCTGGGAGCTCCACCTCCAGCTCGAGCTCCCCCTCCACACTCACCTCCACCGACGCACAGACGCACGCCTGCCACATACGCACACGCTGTTTCTTTGCCAACGCACGAGGGGCTCAGCGACAGAGAGCAGAGGGAGGACACGACCGACGGACGAACGACGGATAACAGACGGGGACGACGGAGGGCAGGGGGGGGGGATAGCAGAGAAGGACGCGCGCGGGGCACCTGCATCTGCAACATACGCATACACAGACGTGGTCTTGCACCGGCGCCTGCATCTGCACATGCACCGGCACCCACATCTCAACTCCTTTCCCCTTCCGCGCTCCCCGCTTCCCCATCATCCTCATCCTCTTCCATGTCTGTCCTCTCTGCCTCATCCAGGTTAGCTGCCTCCCCTCCCCCACTCTCCGCCTTCCTCTCGACTTTCTACTCTCCTCCTCCTCCTCCTCCTCCTCCTCCTCCTCCTGCTCCTCCTCCTCCTCCTCTTCCTCCTCATCCTGGTTCTTCTCCTACATGTCCAAATATCCCTTCTCGCCAATCCCCTCCGTGCTCATCCTCCGCCCCCCATCTCATCATCCCCATCACCGACATCGCCATCATGCCTCTGACGTCTTCAAAAACAATTACCCTCCCTTCATCGTTCATTATTCTTCTTCCCGCCTCATCCGCATTCCTCCTTCCTGTATCCTCGCCCTCCGAACCCATCGTTGTCCTCTTCTTCCCGTCTTCCTCCACCTCCTTAGCCATCTGGATCCCCTATATCATTCGTTTCTTTTGCCCTCCTCCATCTGCTGCTGCGTCATGTTACCATTCCGCTCCTCAGTCCACCCTCCTGCCTGTATGACTCCTCGTCGTCCTCCTCCTGTATTGGTTGACCTTCCATGAGTACTAGTCGTCCTCCTCCTCACGCATTGTTTCATACACCTTCGGTATACATTTCCCTCCTACGGATACTCCTTTCACCTCGGGGGCTCTGTCGGCCTTTCCTCATCCCACATGAACATCTTCATGTTTCCTCATTGTCACCCTCCCTCATCATTCTCACTATCCTGCTGCTGCTCTTCCTCATCTTCCTACTCCACCTTCTCCTGCTAATGTCCATCTTCACCACCACCCGCATCCCGATCCCAACTGCCTTGTGGGCGTGAGTGGTTTAACGCATTCCCTCTTCCATCGTCCCTCGTCTCCTTCGGGGAGGGGCTCACACTGTTTCTTTTTAACCTACATCCCCTCCCCCTCCCGACCGGCGACAAACCCAGGACAATGACAACACCCCGCCACCATCCTCTTCCAGAAATGATTCACTGCGTGGAGCTCCCCATATGTGCATCTATTCGCATGGACCTGTCCGCCGTGAACGTCTAGGCGCGAGAGCTTTCGAATATAAACGGGCTTCAGTTGTGACTGTCTGGTCATGAATCTAACTGAGAATGAATTGGAGTGTGAATGAGCCTCAGTAGTACGAGCGCGTCCCTGCGCATGAGCCTGGGTCCTCCTGGGGCCTCCTGGGGCCTCCTGAAACCTACTGGGGCTTCCTGGGGCCTCCAGGAGCCTCTTGGGGCCTCCTGGGGCCTCCTGGGACCTCCTAGGGAGGATTCGTGCCCCAGGAGAGGCCCAATCTACAGCAACAGACGTACATGAAACATTGCGGATTGGAGCCAAAGGAGAAGGGGGCAATCTATAGGAACACACGTAAAACACCAAGGACTCGTGCCCCAGGAGAGGCCCTATAGGAACATAAGTACACAGGAGAAGAACAATCTATAGAAACATCGTATAACATCAAGGATTCGTGCTCCAGGTGAGGCCCAATCTATAGGAGCATACGTAAAACACATGGGATTGGAGCCACTCCTGTTGCCTTCCGAGACCTCCTGCTCCTGGGGCCTCTGGGGCCTCCTGTTGCCTTCCGAGACCTCCTGGCGCTTCCTCTGGCCTCCTGGGGCTTCCTGTGGCTTCCTGAGGCCTCCCCGAGCTTCCTGCGGCCTTCTAGAGCCTCTTGGGACATCCTGTGGCCTCTTGAATCTTTCTGTGGCCTCCTGATGCCTCCTGGGACCTCATGTGGTCTCCTGGGGCTTCCTGGAGCCTGTTGGAGCCTCCTGTGGCATCCTGGGGAGAATATGTGCCCACGAGTCTGGCCACCGATCGAGACATCCTCAAAATCTGCTCCGAAAACGAAGGATGTTGGGTGGGACAGAAAACAAGCAAATCGCTTGAGACATCCCAGCAAAACGGCCGCGAACGGGACCGTGAGATAACCCCTGGCGGCTCTCCTTGGGAGGGTGAAAATGAACGCCTCGCTCGAGACATCCTCCAAATCTGCTCCGAAAGCGAAGGATGTTGGAACAGAAAACAAGCAAACCGCTCGAGACATCCCGACAAAAAACGGCCGCGAACGGGACCGTGAGATAACCCCTGGCGGCTCACCGTAGGGGGTGAAATTGAGCGCCTCGTTCGAGACATCCTCCAAATCTGCTCCGAAAGCGAAAGATGTTGGGACAGAAAACAAGCAAACCGCTTGAGACATCCCCACAAAATGGCCGCGAACGGGACCATGAGATAACCCCTGGCGGCTCTCCTTAGGGGGGTGAAATTGATCGCCTCGTTCGAGACATCTTCCAAATCTGCTCCGAAAGCGAAAGACGTTGGGACAGAAAACAAGCAAACCGCTTGAGACATCCCCACAAAACGGCCGCGAACTGGACCGTGAGATAACCCCTGGCGGCTCCCCTTAGGGGGTGAAAATGAACGCCTCGCTCGAGACATCCTCCAAATCTGCTCCGAAAACGAAGGATGCTGGAACAGAAAACAAGCAAACCGCTTGAGACATCCCCACAAAACGGCCGCGAACGGGACCGTGAGATAACACCTGGCGGCTCCCCTTAGGAGGGTGAAAATGAGCGCCTCGCTCGAGACATCCTCCAAATCTGCTCCGACAGCGAAGGACGTTGGGACAGAAAACAAGCAAACCGCTTGAGACATCCCCACAAAACGGCTGCGAACGGGACCGTGAGATAACCCCTGGCGGCTCCCCTCAGGGGGAGCTGAAACCAGTGCCCCACCTGCCTCAAAATCTGCTCCGAACGCGAAGGATGTTGGAACAGAAAACAAGCAAACCGCTCGAGGCATCCCCATAAAACGGCCGCGAACGGGGCGTGCGTGAGTCTCACCATGAGTAAGTCTGAATAGGAGTGGGTATGAGTATGAGTAGGTCTGAATAAGAATGATTTTGTGTGTGAGTAAGTCTGGGTATGAGTAAGTCTGAGTGTGAGTCAGTCTGTGTATGAGTAAGTCTGGGTATGAGGAGGAGAGGGGAGGAGAAGGAGGGAGGAGGAGGAGTGGGAGGCGTCCAAGTTATAACAAGAACCCCATCTTAGGATATGGGGAACAATGCAAAGTTTACTTGGCACCAAGATCTTGATCATGTGCGGACGCCCGGCGATCACTTCGCGATGGTTGTTGACAGGGACGGCGGGGGGGGCCGGCATATTGCTTGGTGTGTGCTGTGCCCCCCCCCCCAACCCAACCATCCCTTGCAAAAAATACAATGCAAAGTGCGCTTTGCCCAAAATCTGGATCATGCGCGGACGCCCCGCGATTACTCCGCATTGGTTTTTGACAGGGACGGGGGGGGGAGCCGGCATAGTGCGTGCGCTTTGCCATAACCCCCCCAACAAGCCCTTGCAAAAAAACATAAGTAGAAAGTGCACGTTGCACCAACATCTGAATCATGCGCGTGCGCCTGGAGGTCGTTTTGCATACTCCGAGTTTCTTAATCAGCGTCGGGGGGGCGTCACCCCCGCCGACAGCCCTGCATCGACCCCCTGTCGCGGGCAGCCACCGCGCGCCGAAGGCGCTCCGACCCCCGTCGCGGCGCGACGACGAGGCGAGCTTGACCCCCGTCGGGGGGGTACCCCCCCACGCTCAGCAAGAAACCCAGAGCAGGTCTTTGACACGAGCGACGGGGGGGGGGGCCGGCATGTGGCCTGCTGCGTCTGCGGGCCCACCACCCCTTTCAACAAAAACTGCGAACTTCATTCCGCCAGGGACGGCGGGGGGGCGGCAGGCTGCCTGCCGAGCGCAAGCCCACGAAGACTGACAGCAGCAGGTGCCGAGCGATTGCGGGCACACGCCCACGCACAGCACACCATGCTCGCAAGCTCGCCGTCATGTTCCAGGGGATTTTGACAGGGACGGTGGGGTGGTCGTCCTGTTGCCCAATGTGGCGCACCTGATGCGCGTGGCGCACTTGGCACGTGCGGCGCATCTGGCGGGCATCGCGCACCTGGCTGGCGTCTGCATTGAATCCCGGTGATCGTCGATGGCGGCCCCTGCCTGTGCTGAGACTCGGGTGTTAATTATATGTAGTGGGAGGGCGGGTGGGAGTGAGCGACGCGGCTTGCGGCATGGGGTAGCTGGACCCCTCTCCCTAACCCCCTCCCCTGGATCTGGACGGGGCGCCCTGCAAGGTGTCAGAGGGTTTTAATTGGCGCAAGATGGCTCCAAGGGGACCTCAGGGAGCCCAAGATTACATCCCAAATGGCTCAAGATATCAGAAGATGGCTCAAGATGGGTTCCACCATGCTCCAAGAGGCTCCAAGACCGGTCCGAGACGGCTCCAAGTGGCCACGGAGTTCCCCAAGGAAGCCGCCAGAAGGCGACAAACCTTTAAAAACCAATAGAAAATCAACGTTGTTTGCCTTCTCGCCTTTTGTTTTCGGTGGCCCTCCGAGGCCTCAAGATGACTCCAACAAAGCCCAAGAGAGCCCCAAGAGGAGCCCCGGAATGCCCAAAACGGCCTCACAAGCGCCCAAGAGCGATCCAAGAGCGCTCCAAGAAGGGTCCCAGATGGACGAGTTTAGAAGCCCTAAACGGGCGAGGCAAATAAGGTGCCCCCCTTCTGTGACCGAATTCCTCCACCAAAGTGGCCCCCAATGCTCCCAAGAGTGCTCCAGGAGGGCCCCAAGGTCTCCAGGCTCCCACGAGACCCCCAAGAGGCCCCAAGAGGCTCCCAGGACTGCCAAGAGGACCCCAAGACTCCCCAAGAGGACTCCAAGAAGCTCTCAAGAGCAATCCGAAGAGACTCCAAGAGGCATCCAAGAGGCTCGCCCTTTTCCTCCTCATCCTCCTCTTCCTAATCCGGCCATTCCTCCTCCTCCCTCCTCCCTCCTCCCCCTCGCGCTCCTCCTCCTCCTCCTCCTCCTCCTCCTCTCCTCCTCCTCCTCCTCCTCCTCCTCCTCCTCCTCCTCCTCCTCCCTCCTCCTCCTTCTCCTCCTCCTCCTCCTCCTCCATCCTCCCGCTCTTGGGGTATGACGGCTTCCCCAGCTTTATTCCACTGCATGCTCCTCCACATCCCTGATCAGCGCAACTCGCCAGGGCATCGTTTCTGGATGGGCTGGTTGGGTTACGCGAAGCGTCTATAAGTATCCTCATTATCCTGCTGCTGCTGTTGTTGCTGCTACTCCCCTTCCTCCTCCTCCTCCTCCTCCTCCTCCTCCTCCTCCTCCTCCGCCTCCGCCTCCTCCTCCTCCTCCTCCTCCTCCGCCCCTCCTGCCAATCTCTCCGCATCACCACCTGCTCACTCTTCTATCATTATCGCCGACTCCTTACTCCTCCATTATTATCCTTCCGTGCCTGCTTGGTCCCCTGTTCGTGATCCAAGTAATGAATGGTTGAGGTAGAATGAGAAGTTAAAGAAGCATCAGCAGAACGAGCATAACAGCATAGCAATACAGGATAACCTATAGCAGCACTAATAACTTAATCGTAAGCCCAATGCCGATACACAATACCATGTGCAGCAGTAGCCGCAGCAGCCGAAGATGAAGGCACCCAGACGCGTACTACACTTTCGCCCAATTGTGCAAATCACCCCCCCCGGCCAGTCGGTCCTCGTGGCATGTCATACAGTGCGGACGCGGGCACAAGGAACCCTCGCACGAAATCCAGCCCTGCGAACACACACGCACACACACACACACACACACACACACGCGAGATGCACACGGGGGAGGAACCCAGAGCACCCTGAACGCAGCAACTGCTTCAACAGCCGCTGGAAGTCACGGCGCAGCGCGCGGAGCGAAGACAAACCCAGGGCACCCTGACGAAAAGCATCCCCTCCCTTCCCCCTTGGGTCCTCCTCCTCCTCCTCCTCCTCCTTCGAAAACCTCGGGCCTTCAAGCGACCCATCCTGTGGGTTCTGACTACGGTGCAGGCGGAAACGGGGGCCACGGCACCTGGGCCAGATGGCTGCAGACAGCACCGAGCAAGGCGACAGTCAGCCCGACTGAGACATCATTCGGGGATGGACAGAACCACCCTTTAGCAAAACGTGGTTTAGCAAACATGAAACGTGAGTAAATCCGCCGACGCCTTGGGGTCATCGGCGTGTGAGATGCTCCCCCCTCGCCAAACCCCTCCCCCCGGGGCCCGGTCCGGTCGGTTTGGAGGGGGCCCCAAGAGGCCCCAAAACGGCCCCCCAAAGGCCTTAAAAGTGCTGCCAGGAGGCCCCCGAGAGACCCACCAGGAGCCCCCCACGGGGCCGGCGGTGTGGCGTAAGCCAAGGAATCCACGTCCGGACTGCAGCGAAGCGTCTCGGCAGTCCGACAGGACGGGTGTGTGACGCCAGGGCCCAGCCACGATACGTAGAGGAAGGACAATTGCAAAACGTCGCAATCTTACACATTGCAAAGCAACCCCCCTAATCCCCCCCAGGGCCGCCGCCGGGGTGCCGACCCATTTCCACGTCTAGCGTCCAAAACCTGACGGGAATCTATGATTTCGGCACCTTGGGCCTCCTGAGACGCCAAGACGGTCTCAAGACGGAACAAAGTTCTCTGCTTGGGCGTGGGCTTAGAACACTCTTTAGCCAAGCCTCGAACATGGCTGTGAGCGGCATAGGAATAGCAACGGATACAAACTGTAATCACCGTGCCATTCGAAACGGGAATTGTGACAGGCACGTGGCCTAATTCCCGCAAAGCAGGGCCGTCAAGACTCGAACAATCATTACAAACACCAGGCGGAGGGGGGCGGCCAGAACCCTCAACCGTGCGCCCACGCAAACAGTTCTGACACCGCCAGAGATTGCGAGCGCCATAGGAGACGTGAGCCCACTCGTGGGGAGGACCCTGGGGCTCCTTGGGCTCGGGAGGCGGGGCAATCCATGGGGCATCCGACAAATCAGGGCGGGGCCACCTGGGGAGGACATTGGCCGCCAAAGAGCACACCGCCTTGGAAATCCGAATTCGCATGTCGAGCTCTCTGAGCTCGTTGTCGGACGCCCTTGGATGAGAACCAGCAGCGAGTTTGGCGGCCTCGTCGGCCTCTGAATTCCCAGTGCGCAGCCAGCGCTCCTGGTCTGAAATTCCCGTTTCCAGCGGGTCAATATGGGCTTTGACCTTAACGACCGAGTCGACGAGAGAGGCCCCGACCCGAAACAGCATCATTAGCCCCGCGAAAGGACGCTTATAACTGAGCTGCACGGCAGAGGGGGCTTCGCACTGGTGAACAACATTAGCACAGTCCGAGAAAAAAGGTGGAAGGGCCCCCGATCTCCATTCCACCGCGGGCGATACCCGCAAATTCAGAGCACTGAGACGTCTGTGGGAAGGGGGCGCGCACGGGCCCGAGGAGCCTGCCAAGCCTACGACCATCATCGCACAGAGGCACGAGCCCATGACCCGCACGGGACAATTCGCTAATCTCGTGTCGAAGGCAGCTGCCATCGACAAAAATGTTACCTGCAAATGTGCCACCATCCTGGGGGGGTTCGTCCCAGAGCATACGAGCTTGAATGGGTCCACTCTCGCTAGCAGGCCTAGGGAAAAGTATCTCCAGGGTGTGGGAAAAAAGGCCCCTGTTGTACAGCAGGTGGTCGAGGGGGTCGGACATGTCCGCGTCAGCGGCCATCCTGAGAATATCAGGCTCCACCAGCTCCTCTCTCAACGGGGCAACAGAAGGGCAGCGCCAGAGCCTGTGGAAGGTAGTATCTCCTTTCTGCCCACACAGAGCACAACCAATTTTGACAAGATAACCTGATTTTTCTGCACGGCCATAGGTCCACACTGCTTCACATGCGAGAGCCCGAATACAACCTTTGCCGAGGTTAGATACCTTGGAAGATCCCAAACGATTGCGCACGACGTCGAAACACAGACGCGGGCACCCGACTTTGGCCTTGACAGCCGCATCCCGCTCGAGACTGCGAGGCGAAGCTGCGTGGAGCATGTTCTGGACCATCGCAGGAGGAACAACAGTGAGAAGAAAAGACTCGCCGAAGTCATTTACACACGTCACGAAATCATCCATATGCCAACCGATTCTCTTCAGCGATAGTCTTAAAGCTGATAGGGGTCCTGAAACTTGCCTCCAAACTGGCTCAGGTCGAGCAAACACCACATCCCATCCCTCCCGCAATTGCGTCCAACTAAGTGAGTAAGGGTAGGAATGTGTCTGTAGTGCCCATACCTCCTTTGAATACCGAAGAATGGGTGATACAGCTCCTAGCCAGACAGGATCACCATGGCAAATCAATGTCGCAGTGAGAGAGCGCCCTTTGGCGCTAGGCCTAAGAACCTTGCCCGCCTCCCTCCTTATCTTCAACAATTCAAAATCAGATAACCCATTGATTTCAGAACCGTATAAAACACCAGGGAGGGCCCCTGTGATCCAAATGCGGCTAGAATGCTTCCCAAGACCACACTTCATCCTGACAATATTTTTGGCCGTCTGCTTCAGATGCTGAGCTCTTGCACGGAATTTGGTGCCCCGACGGGCTGCACGTCTGGTCTTGCCACCCGCATCGTCAATGCCCAAGTTGACCGCGCTGTCGGTCTCCGCGCCAGCATAAGGCCCCAGGAACTTGCGCATAGCCCTAGTGACCGCATGACTAGAGCTCACAAGAGCGGCCTTGTCTACAGCAATCCTGCAGTCACAGTCGTGCGTGATAGCATGACACAGCTGAGTACTGGCACTCTTGAGACCACGCACAACTTCTGAGACCGATCCAACAGCAGACACAGCGCTATCGCCGATGTACTGGTCGAACGATGCATTGCTAGGATACTCTATATTGGTAAACGCCTCGATAGTGTATACTTTAACAAACGAAGTAGCGAAGCTGCACCCAGCGATAACCCCTTTCATGGCGTAGAAAGGCCGCGATACATACCCAGCGAGGCGCACGAAGCGAGCCGACTGATACGAGGATATGGCCAAGCGGAAAATAGCAGGGGGGAAGTTGAACTTAATGCAGTGATACTCTAGTCGACTGAGGCATATACCTTCGTAGAACTTGGCCATGTCCCACAGAAGAGTAGCACTTACATTTCCAGACGAGTTGGAGGTCTCTGCCCTGCAACTCTGCCTCCATACAACATCACTGGCTGAAGCGAACGACTGGCCAGCATAGAAACTCCTCTGGTACTGCAGCTCCCATCGAAGGGCATAGCATCGTCTGCAGCGGCCCCAGAGTCGGTAGATAGAGCAGAAAAGACCTATAGGCCTCCAGCCTCCCGAGGGCTTCATAAGCAGTGCAAGTTGCGCAACTTGTAATTGGGCTGGAAGGGTAGAACATAATTCCATGATGTGCATGATATAGCAAATCGTTTCAAGACATTCATCACTCATCCAGGAACAATGTCGCATATGAAACCCATCCAGCCCGCAAGCAGTCCTCAGGGGATACTTCCTAGAGACAGACCTAACAAACTCAACCGACATCAGAGGGAGGGGTTCCGTGCCAATCCTGGCCTTGGAAGGCCTAGGCCCCTTGGAGGCACCCCGCAAGTCAGAGAAAAATTGTGCCTGCCCTTCGACGAGGGACAGGGGACCGGAAACCACAACACCCGAGGAACTCAAAGTCGTCGAGGGTTTCCAGCCCACAGCGGGCCGACGGGCGAGGTGAGCATTCCTTCCCCCTAACTCTATGTTATGACGAAGCCAAGATTTCCAACCTTTGGTCCCGTCAGTGCTGGCCTTGCTCTGCGCCGACGACGCCGCAGCCTCCAGCCAGCGAAGAAACTCATTAAGATGGAGCGGACGCTCCTGATCGTGTCTACCTGCAATCGGGTCGCAGCAGACGCCCCTAGGGGCTTCAGCCCCCACCAACAAATTTCGAGTCCGCGCGTGGCTAACGTGGGGAAGAGGGAAACCGTGCCCATCAAACTGGCACTCATGCATGGCCTCTTCGGCCTGGTCCAGATCATCGAAAGGGTCGGCATACGCATCATCTAAACCCACGGTGGTAACGTGAGCAGGTTTGGGGGGCCCTGAATCCAGGGTAAGCTTGGGGGCCTGGGGCGCCTCATCAACATGAGGAAAGGACTCTCTTTCCAAAAACTCAGCCGAACCTTCCTTCTGCGCAAGACGGACAAAATCCTGCGCCTGAGAAATCAATTCACGGCGTGTAGACAATCCAGCCTCCATCTCGGCAGGAGGGCCCAACAGAAGCGATGCTTTGAGCCCGAGCTCCTTGGAGGAGGGCGAAGCGCAAGCCCACTTCTTGAAAGTCAGCAGGAACCACTTGAGGCCGAACAACTCGGGGTGACGGCCTTTGCAAGAATCTGCCTTGAACACAGGGACCCAACGAAGCTTCGGCATTTTGCCCCTGGAACCCCAGTGCGGCAACGAGACCTGGTTAGCAGCAGCAGCCTCAACCTCGGCCATGCGGGCCCATCGGCCATACAACCTAGAAAACCCTGCAAGCTGGTTACCGACACGCTCCCCAGGGACCAAGGAGTTAATGATACCCCTGGCCAGGCCACGCAGTTTATCCCAAGACGGTGGTTCAGGGTCAGGTCCAATAGGCTGGACCGCCGAAATCGGGGGCGGCTTCGAAAAGGCGAGGGCTTGCATCCTGCAGGCCTTCGGATACAAAATCAACTGCACAGGAGAATGGGGAGTAATGTGGGACGTTTCGATCGTTTCCACGGCCTGAATATCCTTGTAAATCCCAGGGGTGACCACGAAGAAGTCCAGAACTGTTGGCCCTCCCGCAGTGCTGCAAGTACCTTAACTTTCGGAAACGCGACGTCCCAACCCAGCTTCTCTGGGAAACCTCCTGCAATGACATCGTCAGGAGACATGTTAAAGTCGGCTGCGATCGCAGCTTCGTTAGAATATAATGTAAAGACAGCGCCCACTGCACTCAATATGGACAAATTGCGGTCCGTCATGCCCTCTGAATGATGTAAATATACTGACGCCAGGAAGAAGGGGTGTTCTGAACTCCCTGGAAGATGGCTTATGCCTCCCACTGCACGGTAAGGGTATATGATGGAGCCCTGATCAAGTTCATGGAATCCCAGGAAAGATCTGGCCAGGATAGCTACACCTCCACTGCTACCTTCACCCCGACCTGGGCACGCTGGAGCAAACGGGCCTTTCCAGCCGTTCCTCAAGCACCACTCGGCTGCTTCTTTGCAGCCAGAATCCGAAGGAATATGATGTTCTTGAACTGCAACCACGTGAGAACTCGTGCGCGCCAACCATCATTCTTTGCACGACCCCCAGGAGGTGGCATTGCAGGTCTCTATACACAGAGCGAAATCCCCTGGGCTGGGCTCGGGCGGGGTCCTGAAGGAGACAAAACCGGGACTGCCAGAGTCTAAACCAGGGCCAAAATTGGGCCCATCGACAGGCGGGCCGAGGGGCTCGGGAGCTCCGTTGGAAGCTAAGGGGAACGCGTCGGCACCTCTCTGGAGGTGAGCGTCAGCATTCTGATTACTGAAGTTACGACCAAAAAAAATTGCTGCGCAAGCAGCCTTGCTGGTCGAGCCCTCAGTGTCACTGGCGAGCTCACTCGATGATGAAGCAGAAGGCGTACATGTATGCTGCTGGAATCCCCCCTGCCTTGCGCAAGGCCTAGGCAGGGGGGGGGGGGGGGGGCTCCTTTGACTCCGTGCCTCCGATGATGGCATCTGCCTGGGCCAAGAGCTCATCTGTTCGAACCTTTTGGCTGACAGTGTCTGGCCCGTCCTGACTGCCTGATGATCCTTTAGCGCCACCCATGCCCAAGCCTTCACCACCTGCGTTCTCAGCTGCACCATCAGCGCGAGGGGGAGGTTGGGCAGCCTTGGCTTCACCGTCAGGTCCTTTGCGCTTCTTGGACAATCTCTGAACGTGGCTCGCATGGGCCTTTTTGAGCTCCTCGAAATGCTTTTTGGCTTCGCCGAACAAACTCTGCGACGCATCTGCCATGACCTTGCGCAACTTGTTCGTTCTGGACACGAGCTCCTGGCGGTCCGTGTCTGTGACTTCATAAATCTCGGGATCCACTCCGAAAAATTCTTCCATATTGTCACCGGCGAATGAAATGATATCTGCACCTTTTCTCCAGGAAGGTCTTGAGCGAAACTTGTTGAGGTGCCGACTCTGTCTTGGGAGGATCATTGTTACCTTGAAGTGAAACGCGAATCTGCTCGACCAACTCCTGGTACCGTTTTGACTGCTCTGCCAACTGGGTACGAAGCTGACCGATACTGCTTGTCTTTTCCACAAACCATTGCTCCCATTTTTGATATTGTTCCATTTCTCCACGCAATTTCTCCTCCAAAGTTTTGATCTGGCGATCGCACGAATTGGCCTGCACTTGTAGGGGCACTGGTTGTTCCTGCTGGCGGCGTCTGTCGAGACGTCCTTGAAGAACAGCAGCCTGGGCCTCGTTCCCCATCTTGCGACTGAGCAATATAAGCTGGCCAAGCTCGGCGTCCGAGAGAGAGTCGTCCTTGCCGACCACAGACTGTGGCCAACCAGCTGCTTTGGTACCACCACCTTGAGGACCCACAGGGAGTGGTCTACCGTCGGCAAGGGAATCTGGCTCACCTCCTGCGCCACGAGGGGAGACCATGACTTCAGAACGGAGACCTCCGCACTGATTGCAGAACCAAAAACGGGAAAGGTTCTTTGCGCAGCCGCACGAGCCGCAACGCCACCGATGCTCATGAGAACCAGCAGCTTTGTTACGGCGCCAATCGTTACTCCAGTAGCGGTTCGCCATGGCCGCTGCTGAAAAACTATGAGAGATGCTCGAAAGATTGCCTCTGTGTCAGCCACCTCCCGACGGGAGGCTAGACCTCAAGCGCCTCGCGAAGGCCCAGAGGCAGGCCCAAAAACTTGAGCCCGAATTGCTTGAGCAAGGAAACCCCAAAGAGGGCCTCAGAGGCGCCCAAGACACCCCAGTAGGCCCGACAAAGACTTTACTGCGCGTGCTCAAGAGAATCTGGATATGCTGCCTTCGTAGAAATGCGCGGGAGCGCTGCCAAATCCGCCGCTCTTTTAAGAACGCCGGGCTATAACATTTCTGACACGCCACCAACATGCAACGTATCCAATGTATCCACTGATTGCAAAATTGCTACATATCGTATTGTGTTACATTAGTATGTCTCCCCCCTTCCCCCCCCCCCTCCGAGGCCACCCCACATCCACCGACCCAAGAATGGCGAACCTCTTCTGGACCCATACATAAAAAAAAAAGAAAATCAATGACTTGGGCCTCCTGGGCCTGTTGCGGGTCTAAGAGGCCGTGAAGACGGCTCAAGATGGCCTCAATACAAGCGAAGACGGCCCCAAGACGGTCCAAGATGGCCCCACCAGGACCAAGAAAAACACGCAAGACGGCCTTAAGAGGACCTCCAAGAGCGCCTCCGGAGGCCAAAACCTTCGATATTCCGGTTTTGAGAACCTTCATTAGCGTTCTCGCCTTTGTCGACTCTCAGAAGTCCATGACGGCCCAAGCAGCCTCCAAAATGGCCCCAAGGCGGCCCAAGAAGCCCTGAAGGCCTCCACGACGGCCCAAGCGACCCCTAAGACGGCCCAACTCAAGAGGACCCCAAGAAAACCCTGGAACGGCAGCGAGGGCCCCCCAGGACGGCCTCCGAATGGGCCACACGCAGCACGAGCGCCCCAAGACGGCCCAAGACGCCCCCAAGAGGCTCCAAGAAGCCCCCACCCAAGACACCTCCAAGAGGCCACAAAGAAGCTCCCAAGAGGCCCCGCAACGACTGGACTATACGAGGTCCGGACGTGCACCCCGCGAAGCGAGAGGAATCAATGTCGCTCCGCTGCCGCTGCTGCTTCTCGTCCTCCTCCTCACCCCCCACTGCCCCTCGTCTCTTCCTCCTCATCCTATTCCTCCCCCCGCTCCTTATCCTCCTTCTTTACCCTTCTCCGCCTCCTCATCATCCTCCACCTCATCCCCCTACCTCTTCCACCTCCTCCTCATCGTCATCAACCTTCTGCTTTCCAGCTCGGTGGAACGAGGCAGGCATGGAGAAGGAGGCTGAACGAAGAAGGGTGGAGAATGGAGGACGCCCCCCATTCCCGAATACTTCGCGGTGCTGTGTCTGCGCTTCCTTCTCGTCTACGTCTACTTCTACCACCTCGTCTACTTTTGCGGACATCAAGAATCCTACTGCCGCCCATCACGGAGGAGACGTTGTGTGCTTCCTTTTTTCTCTTCGTCAAGGCCATCTGTCGGACTGCAGTCGCAGGGCAACCGGCACAGTTGTCCTCCCCTCCTCCGCCCCCTCCTCCGCCTCCTCCGCCTCCTCCTGCTCCTGCTCCTCCTCCTCCTCCTCCTCCTCCTCCTCCTCCGCCTCCTCCTCCTCCTCCTCCTCCTCCTCCTCCTCCTCCCCCTCCGCCTCCTCCTCCTCCTCCTCCTCCGCCTCCGCCTCCTCCTCCTCCTCCTCCTCCTCTTCTGTCTGACTCCGCCTCCACCCCACTCTCTTAGGACTATAGCCTCCTCGTCGTGCCACCATACGCGTGGCTGGGGCACCCTGGGCGCCGCGCCAGAGACTTCCCCACGAACCGTAGACCTGAAGATTGGATTTCGCAGAGACGGCGGACGGTTTTCAACGCGTGGCTCTCGCCTGAGGATTCGCTGCATCCTTCGGTCCTGAAGCTTGAAACTTCCAACCATCAATCCGCCACTGTGCTGCGAGGCACGAGTTGGAGTCCCGTCGGGTCCTGCGGTCTCCACATCCTGAATGAATGATTCTGAAGGGCCCCGGGCCCTACATTCGCGTCCTTTCTGGGGTATGCAGCGGCTTGTCGCGTGACTTTCCCTCGGGCCAGGAGAAAAAGGTCCCCAAGACGGTCCAAGAGGGCCCCGAGTCGCCTCAAGACGACCGTTCTAAGATGGTCCCGAGACGGCCCCCCTCCCCGACTGATGAGGCCGCCAGGGGCTCCCTGGGGGCTTTTGTGGAGGCCCCCTTCAAAGCCTGGCTGTGCGCAAGATTTCGGATATCGAACAACTGGCTGTGAGATCATTTCTGGGACACGCATCGTGATCCTCGTCCTTCTCCTCCTCTTCTTCTTCTGGGGCTTGGGTCGGCAGATGGAAGCCAGGAGCCAGGATGAAGTTAGGGCTACATCGGCGGTCGCGATGGTGGTGGGACATTGGGTTAGTGCTCGCAGCTGCGCACCCCGACGAGACAAGCACGTGGATCCGTATGTTTGCCTGTGCCGCTTGACGAGCTGTCCCGGGCCGAGACGACACTGCGTGCCCAGAGCAGCCCTGTGAGTACGGCCGCACGCCGCCCAAGCCTGCAGAGCACAGGGGATATCGTGGGCCGTGCCCCACAAGAGCTACGTTCGAAGATCCTCCGTCGCCTCCTCCTCCTCCTCCTCCTCCTCCTCGCCCTCATCCCTGGAGGAGGTGGAGACGGAGAAGAGTGCCCCTGCATCGGAGGAAGAAGGGGAGGAGGTTGGTTGCGAGACCCATGTGAGCATCCAGAAGACCCGGCATCGGAAGGCGATCATCACGGCCACACTAGGTGAGCAAACTGCCCATCCTGCATGGCCATTGCTGTGCCTTTGAGGTCGGAGGCGCAGTTTTCCATGGCCAAGAAACAAGATCCGATGCAGATCGCGAAGACGACGGGCAAACAAGTAATTTTGTTCGGCGCGTGCGCGCTCCGATAGGCTAGGTAGCAAGTACACGTGCTCGCGGCCCCGTCCGCGAGCTGCTGTACGTTCCCAGTGCAGGAGCCCTGCCACCCTATCTACAACGCTGAAGCCACGGACGGAACAGAGAGAGGGACAGCAAACGTAGAAAGAGGTTGCTCCCCAACAGCGCTTGCACTAGGAGGAGGAGGAGGAGGAGGAGGAGGAGGAGGAGGAGGAGGAGGGGGAGGAGGAGGAGGAGGAGGAGGAGGACAGGGGTTCTTACTCCTGTTCTGGGGCAACTGGGCCACGGTGGCGGTGTGGCAGGCTCGTCGCCGCCCGTCGCCGCCCCTCGCCTGCCGTCGCCGCCGGGCCCCCGTGGCGGCATGGCCAGCTCGTCGCCGCCCGTCGCCGTCACCGCTGGGGGCCCGATGGCGGTCGTCGACCGCTGGGCCCCCGTGGCGGTCCAGCCGGCTCGTCGCCGCCCGTCGCAGGCGTTGCTCTGCACTGCACTGTTTTGAGCTGCTTTGCGGTGCGTTGCGCTGCTCGGTATTGCGTTGCAGTGCTCTGCATTGCGTTGCATTGCTTCGTGTTGCCTCGCAGTTGCTTCTTTGCGCTGCGTTGCATTGTTTCGTGTTGCTTTGCACTGCTTCCTTCGCAGTTCTCTGCGTCCCGCTGCATTCCATTCCATTGCTTTCCATTGCCTCGCATTGCTTTGCATGATCATGCGTTGGTTTGCTCGGCAGAGCACGGATTTGCGACAAATTGCATTGTTCTGCATTGCTTTCCATTGGTTTGCAGTCTATTGCGTTGCCTGGTACTGTTTCGCATTGCGTTGCATTGCATTGCCTTGCATTGCTTTGCGCCGCATGGATTGCACCTGTATTCCGCCACATTGCTTCTCCTTTGTAAAAAAAATCGACTCAAGCCCCCCAAGGATTATCCCCTCCTCTCGGGATGATGCAGCTCAGCTGCACTTCTGCCGAATCGTCAATTTTGCACATGAGCTCATACCACTCCAGCGAGTCCTTATAGACCCTCCAGTCATCCAGTCATCCCTCTTTGTCAGAGAAGATGATGTTTCAAAACCCCGTTCCGAACATGTAATAAAGTCCATATGCGCGCGCGCGTTGTCGCTCGCACATGTCGAAATCCTCCCGACATCGTTGATTTCGAAATGCTGTAAAGATCGAGGTGCACGACCACACATAAAAAAGTGCGCGCGTGCTCTTGCGAATCTCTGGGGGAACAATACGTTCTTCAACAGTTTCCTCAAATGAAACCACGCGCGCCTCTCGCGCGTGCATGTCGAGATCATTCGAACGTCCCTGCGCGCTTTGATAAGCGCTGGGACGTTGCCGTGGGTAAGCGCCATCGCGGCCGTATCGGTTGTGCCAAGCCAGCTGGTCGCTCTGCGCGCGAGCTTGCGCGCGCCAGCGCGTCCGCTGAGATACGCCTTCCATGGCCAAGTAGTCATCGCAATCGCCGCCACCTGATTTTCCCCAAATTAGGCTTGCCTAAGGGGTTCTTACTTGCTCAAAGGTTGGTGCCTCCTCTTGTTACTTCCCACGTTGCTGGAAGGTTCCTCGGCTTCCTCGGGTCCCGGTCAATCAATGCCAAGCAATACCAAGCGATGCGCCCAGCGATGCGCCCATGCAAAAGACTTTCCCATGATTGGGGTCGCGCCGGGCTCATGCAAACCAAGCTGCGGGTGGGAGGGTGGGATGATTGCTCGAGCAGTGGAGTTGACACCTCCAAGCTCGTCAAGCCTCATTGCACCACAGCGCAGGGTGCACCGCATATATTGCAAGAAATCACCGTGTTGGGTCCACGCTGGCTAACATTTGATACTATTTCTGGGTAGCGGCCGTTTCCCCGGCGGGGGGGGGAGACAGTTTGGCGCCCCTGGGAATGGGAATCCGTGGGCGGGGTGGTGCACGTCGGGGCGGGGGTGCTCTGCGATCGCCATAGTGTGCGCGCGAGCACCAGTATGAATAAAGGGTCCAGGGCCCCCCCCCTCCCCCTTCGTAAGATCGTTAACGTTGACCCCTAAGGGTCTGTAAAAAAACGGGCAATAGTAGAAAACTAATTGATTTCTACGCGGGCTTGTCGACGGATTGGGACGCCAACAGAGATTTTAAAATGATGATTCCCCCGCGGCGGCCTCCGCAAAGGCCTCCGCTAGAGTCGTCGCCGCCGCCGTCGTCGTCATCGCTCCTCCTCCTCCTCTCCCACCCCCTACTGCTACTATTACTACTACTACTAACACTACTGCTACTTCTACTACTACTACTACTACTACTACTACTACTACTACTACTACTACTACTACTACTACTACTACTACTACTACTACTACTACTACTACGACTACTACTACTACTACTACTACTACTACTACTACTACTACTACTACTACTACTACTACTACGACTACGACTACGACTACGACTACGACTACGACTACGACTACGACTACGACTAACGACTACGACTACGACTACGACTACGACTACGACTACGACTACTACGACTACGACTACTACTACTACTACTACTACTACTACTCTACTGCTGCTGCTGCTGCTGCTGCTGCTGCTGCTGCTGCTACTACGACTACCACTAATACGACGACGACGACGACGACGCCGACGACAACGACCACGACGACGACTACTACTACCACTACTACTACTACTACTACTACTACTACTACTACTACTACTACTACTACTACTACTACTAGTACGACTACTACTCCTACTACTACTAAAACGACTACTACTAATACTAGTACTATTACGACTACTACTGCTGCTGCTGCTGCTGCTGCTACTACTACTACTACTACTACTACTACTGCAATTGCGCCCACTACTACTACTACTACCACCACTACTACTACTACTACTACTACTACTACTACTACTACTACTACTACTAACTACTAACTGACTACTACTACTAACTACTATCTACTAACTACCTACCTACTCGACTACTACTACGAGCTACACACGACTGCTACTACGCTGCTACTACTACTACTACTACTACTACTAACGCTACTACTACTACTACTACTACTACTACTACTACTACTACTACTACTACGACTACTACTACTACTACTACTACTACTACTACTACTACTACTACTACTTACTACTACTACTACTACTACTACTACTACTACTACTACTACTACTACTACTACTACTACTGCTACTACTACTACTTCTACTACTACTACTCCTACTACTACTACTACTACTACTACTACTACTACTACTACTACTACTACTACTACTACTACTACTACTACTACTACTACTACTACTACTACTACTACTACTTACTACTACTGCTGCTGCTGCTGCTACTACTACTACTACTACTACTACTACTACTACTACTACTACTACTACTACTACTACTACTACTACTACTACTACTACTACTACTACTACTACTACTACTACTACTACTAGGTAACGCCCTGCGCGTCCGGGTCCCTAATAGTGAACCGTTACTCTGATGCTGTTTCGCTGTCGTTTGCATCATGTTGCATTGTCTGGCGTGTTTTAGAGGCTTATGCGGCCCGTCTTGGGCCCCAGAATAAAAATGTTCAGGAATGGTTTTCCTTTTGAATGTTGGGCTTAAGTTGGTCCCCGTCTATAGAGTCGGACATGATGGAACCGAACGTCCTGTGCGTCCGGGCACCCCGTTGTCGAAGGTGGAGGAGGATGAGGAGTTGGAACATAATGATGATGATGCTAATGATGATGGTGGTGGTCATGATGATGGTGATGGTGGCCATGATGATGGTTGGGATGCTGCTCATGACGATGATGATGCTGATGATGATGATGATGGTGATGATCATGATGATGATGACTAGGAGGTGATGAAGATGCTGCTGATGACTTGGGAGCTCTCTTGGGAGTGCTCTTGGAGCCTTCCTACAGTTTCTGGGGGGGCCCTTGGGCCGTCTGGGAACACATTGGGGCGCTTCGGAGCGATCTGTCGCAACATGGGGCCCTCTTGAACTGTCTTCGGGGACTCTGGTGTCCTCGTCGTCCGTTTGGGGGCTTGCTTGAGCTTAAAAAAAAGCACGCGCCAAGCCGCGACGCGACAAGCCGCGACGCGCCCTAGGGATTCCTAGGTCTTCCCAGGTGGTGACATGCTTAGGGACCTTTGCAAATCGTAAAGATTTGTACGGGTCCCCAGGGATTTCACTCGTGATCTGGACGGGCAAGGCGTTCGGTTTGCGCAAGGAGTCTTAGAGGAATCGCAAGGGATTCCTAAGGATTCGTAGGGGGTCCTAGGGATTTCTAAGGATACCTAGGGATTCCTAGGGATTCCTCAGGAGTCGTAGGGACTCCTGGGGGGTCGTAGGGATCCGCAAGGGTTCCAGGATTTTCCTCAGGATTCATAAGGGTTCCTCAGGGCTTCTACGGATTATCCTAAGGATTCCTAGGTAGTGAAATCCTTAGGGATCCTTGCAAATCGGGGCCCGGACGGGCAAGGCGTCGGTTCGAGCAAGGAGTCTTAAGGATTCGCAAGGGATTCCTGACGATTCGCAAGGATTTGTTTTTAATGAATCCCTAGGGAGTAGTAGGGAGTCCTAGGGATTCTCAGGGAGTTGTACGGAGTCGTAGGGATCCCGAGGTATCCAAAGGAATTCCTAGGGAGTCGTACGGATTTGCAGGGCTTCCTAAAGATTCCTAATGATATCTAAGGATGCCTACGCATTCCTAAGGATCCTTAGGGATTCCTAGGTGGTGAAATCCTTCGGAATCATTGCACATCGAAGCGGTTTGTAAGGGTTCCTAAGGCTTTCACTAGGGACCCGGACGGGCAAGGCGTTCGGTTTGCGCAATGAGCCTTAAGGATCTGTAGGGGATTCCTAAGAATTCGTAGGGATTCCTAGGGATGCCTAGGGATTCCGAATGAGCCGTAGGGAGTCGTAGGGATTCCTGGGGAGCCGTAGGGAGTCGTAGGGATTCCTAGGGAGTCGTAGTGGGTCGCAGGGATTCCTTTAGATTCCTAAGGATTCCTATGGATTCGAGGCAGTGGAATCCGTAGGAATCCTATGGATTTCTACGGACTCCTACGGATTCCTAGGGATTCCTATGGTTTTTTTTCACGATTCCTACAAATTCCGAAGGGGCTCTTCCAAAAGATTCCTATGGATTCCTAAAGATTCCTGAGCATTCCTATGGGTTCCTAGGTAGTGAAATCCTTAGAAATCTTGGCAAATCGTAAGGGTTTGCAAGGGTTCCTAAGGATTTCACTAGGGACCCAGACTGGCAAGGCGTTCGGTTTGTGCAAGGAGTCTTCAGGATTCGCAAGGGATTCCGAAGGATTCCTACGGATTCCTATGTATTCCCAAGGATTCCTAGGAAGCCGTAGGGAGCCGTAAAGATTCCCAGGGCGTCGTAGGGAGTCGTGGGGATTCCTCTAGATATCTAAAAATTCCTAGAGAGTCTTAGGGATTCCCAAGGATTCCTAGGGAGTCCTGAGGATTCCAAGGGGGCCGGGGATCCTAAGGATTGCACTAGGGACCCGGACGGGCAAGGAGTCTTAAAAGAATCGCAAGGGATTCCTAAGGATTCGTTAGGAATCTGGGCGATTCCTAAGGATTCCTAAGGATTGCTAGGGAGCCGTAGGGAGTCGTAAGGATTTCTAGGGAGTCGTAGGGAGCCGTAGGGACTCCTATAGATTCCTCAGTATTCCTAAGGAATCAAAGTAGTGAAATCCGCAAGAATCCTTGTAGGGGCTCCTAAGGATTTCACGAGGGACCTGGACGGGCAATGCGTTCGGTTTGCGCTTGGAGTCTTAAGGATTCGCTCGGGATTCATAGGAATCGTGGTGTCCTAGGAATTCCGAGGCAGTGAAAACTTTAGGGATCCTTGCAAGTCGTGAGTATTCGCAGGGTGTCCTAAGGATTTCACTAGGGACCCGGGCGCGCAGGGCGTTCGGTTTGCGCAAGGAGTCTTCAGGATTCGCTGGGGATTCCTAGGGATTCGTAAAGATCCCTAGGGATTCCTAAGGATTCCTTGGGATTCCGAGGAATCCGTAGAAA